>CAWVPG010000268.1:0-76000 GCA_963931845.1 Maratus michaelseni | reverse complement strand
AAAAAAGAAAAGGCATTGAAAATGTTGCGATGAACAGTTACATACAATAGATCAGTTTCAACTGACGTCACAAACATTTATTCACTAGCCGAGAGAGATAATTAAGAAAAATAATATAAATAAAGATCCAAGACTATTTTTTTCTGATTTCATTAATATGTTGTAAATTTTATTGTTTAAACTTACTGATAGTTTGTACTTTGGTGAGTGGGGTTTTACGAATTTCTTGTATTTTATTTATTTGTTTGTTTATTTATTTATTTTATTTTTATTTTTTTGAGATTCCTATGGCAAAATTCGGCACAAATGTCATATACGCACCATGTTGGCACGATTTTTTTCAACCGCCAATTTGGCGAAATCTTTGTTTTTCAATATTAGTTTCAAATAGCATGCAATAATAACACTTGATTTTTTATTTGAATATAAAAACAGAATAACGTAATAAATGAAATAGCTTCTATTATTTTAAAAAAGGAAATAAATAAATGATAGTTTGATATAAATAAATATTGATATACATAATAAAAATAATTTATAGAATTAAAATAAAAAATAAAAGTAAATAGACAACAATTTATTCAAAAACAAAGTTATCGCCAAATTGGCGGTTGAAAAAAATCGCGCCAACGTGGTGCGTATATGACACCTGTGCCCAAAATTCTTCTATTTGTTTATTTGGCGTTCCAGTTTGGTGATAGATTTTTTTTTTTTTTTTTTTTTAATGAAAATTGATCGACGGGATAATGGAGAAGTATCAAAAAGACAAATAAACCTTGAATTAAAAATCCCTCAATGAAATAACTAATGCATGTAACGCATCTGATGGCAACTGAATGCAACGCGACGCCACGGCCATGCACGTTTCGTGTTAAATGATATATTCTGGCAACAGTTCTTTTCTTTTTATAGAAAGTAGTCGACGGGATAATGGAGAAGTAACCAATTTTCTATAGCATCGTTATAAAATTCTCCAATGCAGCGACATAGTTTACTTAACCATTTCCCACAAGTTGATTTTTAAATGTTTATTTCATCTTATTTAATAAATCAGGAAAACAGTTGTTAGCTGTTTCGAGAGCAGATGATTCGAACTTAAAATCCCTCAGTCAAAGGAAAATGAATGGAGACTCGGTTACAGCAGATCGCCACTAGTCGTTTAATCATAATACAATCTTCCGTAATCGTTTTAGAGTTGATCAAATCAGAGTCTTTTTAAATCATGCGGTGTCAGAACGGGGGTTGGCGAGCGTAGCTCGTAGGGGGCAGAGCCCCCTAGTATATCAAATTTTTTGAAATAAGAGTATAATATACAATTAGTGTGAATAGCCTGTGAGCTCAATGCCCTCAGTTTAACTGGGCAGTTTTCTCTTTATTTTTTAGCTCACTAGCTATCAAAGCCTGAGAGCTAATGCGCCCACAGGTTCAATATGTACGTAAGTATGTATGTACGTAACACGATAACTCTTGATAGAAATATCAGATTTGCTTCAAATTTCGTATATAGGTTCATTCTGATAAGGCGGTTTCCTAATTAGTCTTGGGAGTTCATTGGTTAAGTATAAAGTGGGAGGGAACGGGAACTAATTCCTCCCCCTTAATTTATATAAATGGATTTTTTATGCAGAATTATCCGATTTGCTGCAAATTTGGTATACCTGTTTATTCTCTGGTGGGTCCCTCTCGGTGGTTCTGACCCGACTCCTTGAGTGGAGGAGGCGACCGGAAGCCGAGCATTGCGCGGACGCTCCATATGGTTTGCGTTCGTCGACACGACGGGGACCGGAGACGACCGGACTGGCGACCTCATCGTGGTCCGCCAGTGGGAAAGGGGTTTCTGAAAGCCGGAGACCTGCGCATAACCCTTTTGGTTCTCCCATTCGTTTGTTGAGGGCCGTGGGTCTCCCCTTCGCAAGCACAGGTTCTCTGCGACGCGAAGATTGGCCAATTATCGGAGCGTGTGTGTCTCCGTAGGTGGTGGACAGAAAATCCCGTAGGCCAATCCCAAGGTTCTCGAGGATTTTGGGCAAAGGCTAGCAAATGCCAACCGGATCTCTCCAAAACTTGACCGAGGAATTGACGGAGGCAGGATCGAGCTCCGAAGAGCACGGAGGCTGCCGGGCCAGAGGCTGCCGACTAACACGGCATCGATCAGGCCAAAATTCAAATCCTTGGTCCGAAACCCAGTCCAGCATGTCTCTCGTGCAGCCAGGAGTTACCACATCTGGCGGGCGGACGAGTGGCACGTCTCCTAAGCTTCTCTTAACAATCTCGATCGGGCCCGTATCTTTGGCGAGTTTGGAGGGAGTTTCCACGTCCTCCAGAGTCCAATAGTGGTGTCTTAGGGTCCTTCTTTTTTTAGTGCATATATGTGTTTTTAGTGATATTACATGTGGATGATCTCGTTGAATGGGGTCGTTGGGCTACATCCTAGTTCGCTAGGGGGCTTCAGCCTCGCGGGAATTCATTCGGCGAGTGACGATCTAACCGAATCCCTCCTATGGGAAAGGACCGAGTTTCCTCGTGGTCCTGGATCGGTGAGAGGCGCCTTCGTCACCTACGGTGCACCCCACGGAAGATGAGACTAGTTGCTTGCCCTTCCATGCATGTCAACGTTCGGACGCCGTGGGAAAGCAAGAGCCATCGTGGAGCCTGGATCACGACCAAGGGACCGACTCTCCTTCTGGGGTTTCGGCGACGAAGTCGCTGGGTGTGCTCGGCGGTTCATAAGGTGTCTGTCCCATGCGGAAGTTTCCCCTGAAATGGGGTTACTGTCGTAACAACCTGTGTCGTCGACACTTGGTAAATTGGCTTGGGGGTCAGCAGTGGGGAGCGGCCCTAGGCCGATCTCAGCGCCGTGGCGAGACAAAGCTGCTGGCGCGATATATGTCCTTTAGTGACTTGGGCGAGATGGTTGGAACGCGCCGGGCTCCCCCGTGGGCGTCTGGCGGCGCTAGCTCATTTCATACCTGTTAATTTTGATAAGGCGCTTCCCTAATTAGATTTGGAGGTTCATTGGTTAAGTATAAAGGGTAAAAATGAGGGAGATAATCCCCCTCCCCCTTAATTTAGCTAAATGGGAATTTCATGCAGAATTATTCTTTGAAATAAGAGTATAATATACGCAATCAGTATGAATAGCCCCGTGAGGTCAATGTCATCAGTTTAACATTGCACTTTTCTTTTCTTTTTTTAATTAAAAAAAGTTTTAAAAATAGATTGAATGTTCATAATATTAATTAATTAATATAAGAGTAGTTTGCCCCCTGTAAATACACAGCGGCAAAAAACCGTTGATACTGAAAAATAAATAAGTAGATAACATTTTCTGTCATTCATATCAAAGTTCTATTTATAGTAACAGGCTAACTATTTTATTATAAAATTATATTCCTCTATTTTCTTCACAAAATGTTTCATTCTGTTCATTTATGATAAATAATATACGTTTTAGCATGTGTTCAAACTCAAACGATATCGAATTACTGATGATAAAGCAGAAACGCACAAGAACAGTCATCATAATTTCGTTGCTGCACTACAACGAATACCGTACTATTATATTACGCAAAATATTATATTACAGAATATGTAAGCTTTATATCATAAAATAAAGCATTTTTGTAAAATTTTTTAGTAATCGTAAAGTATAAAAGGAAAAAAAGAAAAAAGCTGCACATATCCATAAATAATTAACAAATTTTCTATCATTGATTGATATCAGAAGTGACTATAAGTAAATTTCAGCGACTGTTGCAGTGCGCAAATGCAGCTGGTCACTTGATCACCGACTCATGAGTGTCATGCAAATGTACTACAGGTCTGAACAGGCCGGAATTTCGAGGCCCGGTCCGAACGAAATCTGTCTTGGTCCGGTGCAAAAGTTAAAAGTTCGGTCCAGCCCGTGACAAAATCAGTTAAATTGGGCCATAGCCGGTTCGTTCAATTTCTATAAAAGAAATTCGATTTTTCTTAACATAAAATTAAGATTCTTCTAAAGAATATTGCATACATATTTTTGGAAAAATTTTACAATATATTTTAACATATTTATCTAGTTGTTTACAACTTGTTTTACAAGACAGAAAAAGCAAAATAGCAGCATTAATGATTACTTAGATTTTTTAGCCTTCAAATAACGATCCATTAAAAAAAATTAATGTAGGTTTAGAGTAAAAGAGAAAAAGAGGGTTAAAAAATCATAACTTTTAAGCTGTGTAAAAAAGTAGATTTTTGAAAATATTTCTTTCTAATTTATTAAGGCTCAAATCGAATGAAGCTACTTTCTGACACATTTCTGAATTCAATTTTCTTCGGCAATGCATAAAATGGACAGGTGTTCTTTCTCAGAAACTATGTAATCAAATAGTGTTTTCCTTTATCTGATAAATGCAAAACATCTTTCAGAAAAAAATATGAAAATTGGCGCTTTGAATTAAATTTCCGGATGCGATAGCACGGTAAAGGAGAAAAACGTATCGACACAAGAGAGGAATATTTATATCTCGGTAAGTTATTTATTTATCAAAAAATGGAAAATAGTACTCGATTCCAAATCGCTTAAAAAGTCAGGCCTGTCAATTTTATGCCTTTACAGTTAGAAATAAGTCAGAAAATGTTTCGAAGAGTTTCGTGTAGTTGAGCTGGGAATTTGAGAATCACTTAAAGTATATTTTCACTGAATCCGTTAACAGCAATTTATTCTTTCTATTACTATTTTGACAAAACAAACTGCTTGAGCACATTTAAGCCTAGTTCCGAACCAGCTCGACTGTATATAAAAGAGTTTAAGCCTGATCTCGGCTCGGTCTGAGTCTGCTAAAACTAGAGTTGCAAAGTCTAGAAAAAACCCGGTTTAAACCTGGAAATAAACCGGGTTTTTTAGAAATAAACAAGGTTTTTCAGAATAAACCAGGTCTTTTGGTTTATTCGGGTCATTTGGAAATAAACCTCGGAATAAACCGATTTTTTGAAACTCTAGCTAAAACAATAAAACTTGGACTCGGACACAATGTAAACATCCGATGCCGATCTCTACGCTTGACATGTTACGTTACTCTATTGATGATGTTGCCAAACTAGCGTCACCTCGTGAAGCAGATTTATACTTATTCCCGCGAACGTCATCATCAAATTTCACTGGCTTCGTTTAAATTTTATATCGGGATGGTTAAACGTAAAATTAATTTTCAAATTGGTAGTGATAGTGACGGTGATGAACTGATTTTCATTCAAAGACGAAAAAAAAAGAGTGTTAAATGTATATCTTTCGAATATTCTTATTTTAACGATGCATGAAAACAACTGAAGTTTCAACAAATAAAAATCTAGAAATCATCACGGCTCACGGGTACGAGGCCCATACCCGACCCGCGGGCTCATTAAATTTTTTTCCGGCTCGGTTATTTTGTCAATCGGCCCAGCCCGGGACGGCTTATCAAAAATCTGCAGGCCCGGCCTGTTTTAAAGTTTAACTTCATTTTGCAGGGTACGGGCCTCGGGCGAAGCCCGGGACCGTGCAAACCTCCAAAATGCACTACCCCCCCCCCCCCCCAGACCGAAATCCTGGGTGCGCCACTGGATCAAAATTATCAGCAAATCGTTTGGGGATCTAATTGGAAATACAAAATTTCAAGTTAAAAACTGTAACTTACGGTTTGGCACCAGCTTTATATTTAGCCACCAGGTAAATCCAACAAATTGCCCGCAATCATACAAAAAATTTTACTGTTTCGCGAATGTTATTAGAAGATATTTGTACATGTATGATTTGTTATCGGGCTCAAACACTGTTAGTGAAGCAATTGAAACTTGTAAAAAAATTACAAATGCTTTGCACGCGCATGGTTTCCACTTAAGGAAGTGGAATTCCAATTCTATGGAATTTCTTAACGAATTTCAAGATTGTCGTGAGACAGAATCTTATCTTGAAATTGTTCCCAGCGATAACGAAAGTTCTAAAGTTTTAGTCTTACATTGGAACTCTTCTTCGGATATATTTATTTTCAAGACTTCACTAACACTTACGTCACCTCTAACAAAGAGAAACATTTTATCTAAATCTGCACGCATTTTTGACCCACTGGGGCTAATTTAATCATCCCATACAATCAAAAGCATCCTCTGGACGTCCCATACAAATCCCAGTGGTCCTTTTTTCATGTAAAAAAACTTTTAAGGGCTAAATCACTCACGCGAAAACGCCTGCTCGCTAATGTTAATCCTACGGGAGAAATTTAAAAAAATATCTCATTTGCATTTCAATATTTAAAAATAAATTTTACCATTGGATATTTAAAATCGACGAAAGATTGAAAAATCGTCAGCAAGATAGAAAACTTAACATTATGAGGATGTTATAAAAACTTTTACTTCTAAAAAATTGAGAAGAAACATCATTAAATATCACAAAATTATTAAAGCATCTGTGCCCATGGCCCCCCAAATTTGCAAATCAGTCGCTGACTACTTATAAAATAAACACATACATTTACCCCCCCCCCCCCCTTTCAACTTCGTAATATCAAGTAATTATTGATTGTATTCACCTGATTTTAAAATTTAAAACCAAACCCTTATTTAAATTTAACTAAAATCCCTTTTCTTTTGAAGGGGGAAAAAGAAAGTAAAATTTATTCTTCATAGAAAAGACTGAATAATTAAACAGTACGATAATATATATATTTTTTTAGTTAAAAGGATTTAAAGTAATCGTTTCATTTTATGAAATTAGGAAATACTAATAAAATGTATCATATTTATTATTTCTGTTATCAACATCCTTTTTTCTACGGTTAATTAATTAAAAATTAAATCAGCATTGTTTTCATAAATGAAATGAAAGTTTTTTCTCAAATCAGCGTTGCCACAAAAAAAAGCATCAATGATTATTAAAATAAAAAATATATGTTCCAATAAAGATAAAGTGGGACAAAGTTGTTGCACACGTTTATATTATATTTATGATTAAAAAGCAAAATTTTAATTCAAATGCTCAATTTTTTTTTCTCCCATGTTTTTTCCTAAACAGATGATGTCATCCTCTAATGCAGTTAAAATACAAGTAATTACTTTTTTTTTTCGTTTGCTATCCTTGGCCAGATTTTACTGTAACTTTGGTTGAATAAATTAGATGATATTCTGGCTTGACTAATGTTGTTTAGGCGATACTTTTAGTCCTTATTTATTATTATTGTTTTTTTAAAGTTTAAACCTGCATCTAAAAAATATTAGACTGCAATGTAAAATATTTGCATGGGTCCACTGTTGTTTATATATTTACAAATAAGGAAACTAAATACGTTAAAATACTTTATTGTATAAATATTTAATAAAACATTCACCGGAAACCCATCATGTGAGGTGACGGTTAGTAGGAACGTCTATGCCAAGATAAAAGCCAAGTTTTCGCCAATATCGGTGGGGTTGCGAGCATTCTGTTTGAACACCTTCCCATAACCCCCGTTGCAATTTATGGGCGAAAACACCCCTCATCTTCCTTCTATCTTATATTTCCTTCTTCTATGATCGTCCCCTATTTCAAGGTGCCAATCACAGATTGGTAATTAACGGTGCGCATAGAACTTCACAGGATTTTCCTGGGGAGATTTATCGTAACAGAAATATAAAGAACAAGTTCTTTTTATAGAACAAATCCTTGTTTAATAAGTTCTTTTATGAACTGAGCAGAACAGTTGCAATGAGGTAGTCATCGAGCAGTTAGATTCAAAGGAATAGAGAAATATGCGGTCTACTTCAGTTTTTTAGTATTCGTTTGTTTTTGTGACATTTCCAAATTCATAAGCCTAAAAACATATTTACAAATATGTTTCGTATTTTATCTTTAGTGCAATTGAAGAATACGGTAAAAAAGAAATATTCTTTAGAGAAATCGAGATAGAAGTACCGGTAACTTGACATTTTTTCCTTCATTCTTTCATCAAAATACTATACATTTTATAAAGATTTCTAGTTAGTATTTTAAAAATAAAAACAATATTTAAAAAACTGAATATTTTCATTTGGTTCTTTAAAGTTAATGCACTTTGAAAATGTGTAAAATTAAAAACATTTCAATTAAAATAAACAAATTAAAATCAGTGTGATTTAAATATTTTTATTGATAAATTATCTAGATTCATCTGAAACCAGTACGAATGGGATTTAAATCCTATAAAATTATCAACTAAATGTTACTATATGAGTTGTAATTTTCCAAATGGACGAAAAATGTCCGGGCCAGGATTCGAACCTGGGGTCTCTTGGCTGAAGCTGCCACGCTCTACCAACTGAGCTATCCCGGTCGAATCTGGAGGGCATAATTCATCCAGTTAACCTTATTGATCATAGCATCTGGTCTGATATTTTAATCAGCTCAACAGAATAAGGAAAGGGCAACTGACGTCACTGTTGGTTAAATTACTGTTGGTTTGGGGGAAAAACCTGTTCGTTCTTTACGACTCCTACAGTACACATGAGATGGAGCGATTTGATTGGTCTACGTTAAACTGCTCTGTGATATGATTGGCCTACGTCGCCATGATGATTCCTGCAATGATAGCTGCGACTAAAATGCAGTGGTAGAGTGGTTGATGGAACTGTTTGTTTGTAAACATGCCCTTTCCTCATAGATCGCAGGTAATGGAACTCCAGTAAACGCTGGATACGAGATTACACTAGTTTAATTTTAACACAATTATTCAAATTGGTAAAGAAATCATATGAGTTGTAATTTTCCAACTGGACGAAAAATGTCCGGGCCAGGATTCGAACCTGGGATCTCTAGGCTGAAGCTGCCACGCTCTACCAACTGAGCTATCGCGGTCGAATCTGGAGGGCATAATTCATCCAGTTAACCTTATTGATCATAGCATCTGGTCTGATATTTTAATCAGCTCAACAGAATGGATCGCAGGTAATGGAACTCCAGTAAACGCTGGATACGAGATTACACTAGATTAATTTTAACACAATTATTCAAATTGGTAAAGAAATCATATGAGTTGTAATTTTCCAACTGGACGAAAAATGTCCGGGCCAGGATTCGAACATCTCGTATCCAGCGTTTACTGGAGTTCCATTACCTGCGATCTATTCTGTTGAGCTGATTAAAATATCAGACCAGATGCTATGATCAATAAGGTTAACTGGATGAATTATGCCCTCCAGATTCGACCGGGATAGCTCAGTTGGTAGAGCGTGGCAGCTTCAGCCAAGAGATCCCAGGTTCGAATCCTGGCCCGGACATTTTTCGCCCAGTTGGAAAATTACAACTCATATGATTTCTTTACCAATTTGAATAATTGTGTTAAAATTAATCTAGTGTAATCTCGTATCCAGCGTTTACTGGAGTTCCATTACCTACGATCTATTCTGTTGAGCTGATTAAAATATCAGACCAGATGCTATGATCAATAAGGTTAACTGGATGAATTATGCCCTCCAGATTTGACCGGGATAGCTCAGTTGGTAGAGCGTGGCAGCTTCAGCCAAGAGATCCCAGGTTCGTATCCTGGCCCGGACATTTTTCGTCCAGTTGGAAAATTACAACTCATATGATTTCTTTACCAATTTGAATAATTGTGTTAAAATTAATCTATTGTAAATGTTACTAATTTTACAAAGTTCTGAAATCTCACCAATGATTAAAGTACAGCAAACAAGTTCTTTCAACCTCTTTTAAATTTCTCAAGCATGTTAACTTAAAAAAAATGATTTATTTTCCATATGAAAAACAAGGAATAATTATAAATGTTATAATTATCAAGTGCAAAATTAAGGGAAAATAATAATAATAATAATAATAATAATAATAAAAACTCTCCTAATTTATGGAAAATATATTTATAATACTTAAAATTATAAAGTAATAATTTATATACTATAAACCATAATTGCTTGAAGTGTATTTTCAGCTGTGGTGTGCATTTTAAATCATTACGTCGTGAGTATATAAACAAATTCTACAATCATATGCAGAGTTGCACGAAAAAAAATGCAGTTATGGACGTGAATTCCTAACATATGTCTTCAACTGTGTTAGGCCTTTTCTAGTTTAATTATATTTTATCAAACAAAGAATTTATTTATAGAATATAAATAAATTCATATGGCAGAGCAAAAGAAATTAGATATATTGCCATCTATGGATGATAATTGTTGCATGTGCATTTGTGTTAAAATTAATTGTCAAATTTTACTGTGTTATTCATATAATATATGGCTGCACAAAAGGATATTGATACATTGTCATCTATAGGTAGTAAATCACTAGAAACACCTTTTTAGTTGTTTTATGCGTTTTCCAGTGATTTAAGTTTTAGTTTCACTATGTAGTGTGTTTAAAGCTATCACATACAGCGTAGCACAGAAGAATTCGCATACATTATCTGCCATGGAGAACAATTCTTGGAATTGGATTTTTAACCGTGTTCTGTATTTTTTAAATTGTTTATTTAGATATTTCATTTAATTGTATGAAAGCATGAAATTTTTAAACAGTATTCTAATTGTGTTGGAAAATATTCCTAACCTATAACTGATGCACCTGTTTTTGTTCTTGTTTTTCTTCACTTGAAACGTTGTGAAAAGGTAGAGTTCGAAATTTAAGGACAGTATTAATTTTTAAATTCTTAATCTAAAATTATTCCATGGAGCTTAAAATGCCGCACAGCAAAATTTCTGAGTCATTCCAATCAGAACGCTAGCTAGAGTTTTTATTTATAAATTTCCATCATTTGTTGCCACTCTAATTAAAGGCTTTAGGCATATTTATCTCAACCGCCTTTCTCAACATTTTAAAAAATCTTCGAAAGCCCTAGACTTTGGCAAATTTTTATTAAATTTGTCTGAACTATTTTCTAATTGAACATTGCACCAGACATAAGAGATATAACGGTCGTATATTCAATATTATATAATATTCCTTTAAAAACATAAGATGTATAACTTAGTAATTTCCCGATTTTTGCGTATATGGTTAAACATTTAAAATTTTGTTTAAATATTACAAGCTTTTAGTATTTAATTTAAGTGTGTGTGTGTACGTGGTGATGGGATGAAGGCGGGGGGAGGGTATATATTTTTACAAAAGGGTTTGGAGACTTTTGCCGCCTCAGACTTGTAGACCAAGTTACGCCTATATATCTGCCTTTCGTATAGAAGTAGTTGTCGCTGTAACACATAGGCGTACAGTTTTGAAAATTATTGGTGGGCGCAACTCTTTTTTACACGAATATGTGTATGTGATTGTAAAAAAGATCGATTACAAATTTAATGTTACTTTTTAAACTCCCTTTTAAAGAAATTAAACATAATCGTGTACTGATAAATAATAAGTTAAATAAAACATGGAAGACAATATAAAAATTCGAATGTACAGACCCGTTTATAAAATGATACTCGCGAATCGTTTATAATAAA
Source organism: Maratus michaelseni (assembly GCA_963931845.1). NCBI lineage: Eukaryota > Metazoa > Arthropoda > Arachnida > Araneae > Salticidae > Maratus > Maratus michaelseni. The sequence continues at coordinate 64,579 of CAWVPG010000268.1, read as the reverse complement.
ATAACAACGAAATTTGACTTTGAGTAACGTCTTATTTTTTTTTCGGAAGATGGATTTTTTTTTTTCTATTTTCCTTTTTATATAAAAAGTTCAAACGTTGAGCATTTTATTCTAATTTAAAAAAATAGAACATAAAGCGAAAAAGTTTTCCTAACGTCGTCTATCCCTATAACAAAAGAAAAATAGGAAAAAATGGAATATTTAAAAATTCTATAAAAGTGAAAAAAAAAATGAAAAAAACCCTAAACTTTTTTTATTTTAAAAGTGAAAAAAAAACCATTTTAGAAATTATTGGTGGGACTCGAGCCTTATAGAACCCATACGACTCTACGCCTATGCTGTAACATCAGTTGGGATGATGGGTGATGACTGATCAAACTTTTTTATGTTTAGCGGCAGTTTTCTGGACTTAAAACGAAAATCAGAGCAGATTCACTTTTACATTGCTTTTGCTATGCTGATTTTCTGAACAGTATACAGGGGTTTTGACGAGGCTAACGAAAAAGACAGGCTACCGTGGTGCATTCCACTTATCTTTTTTTACAGACCGCTAGAGTGACGTGATACTCTTTTCGTACACCTGCATTGGTGGATTCGAGCATCATGTGATTCCGGCGGTCTGTAAAAAAAGATATGCGTAAAGCACCGCGGTAGCCTTTCTTTTTCGTTAGCCTAAGCTTTTGAGTGAGATATAGTAGATTTCACCCACCATCAGCTCTAGAGCAAAGTCAGTTCATGTGATTATTTTATTGTGATTTTTTGTAGCTGAAAATAAGAAAATCCAGTTTTTGTTTATGCCTAGGTTTAAGCCATTTTCTTGTCCGTCTTTGCTTTCATGTGACCAAAGGCATCATTTAGGGTAGAATAGGTGGGGAGGAGCATTTGTACCGTCAGGGAATTTGATATTTCAAAGTGCTTCAGTCATCACAATCAAACTCAAAAAGAATTTTTCAGAAATTGCGTAGAAGCTAAAATAACTTGTCAGATGTTATTACAATAGGAACATTAACATTAAATAAACACTTTAAACACATAAATTAATAATTGTCAGTGATGTTTGCGATATACTTGCAAAGCAAAACAAAAAACAAACAATGGCACGAATATGAATTTTTATTCTCTATTCATATGTTAATATTTGTGATTTGAGGTACCTAAACCCTACAGGTTTTAATCTGTTAGCACCAGGAATCCCAAATAGATATCTCTGTCTAGATATATCTATAGGGGAGATAAGGACGGAATGGGACAATTTTAAGAAAAATATTTTTTACAAAGTATATTTCGCTAGTACAAAATCGAAAATTTCAGAATAACATCTTGAAACATTTTAACATATGTAAAAAATATAAATTTGGTGATAGTAATTAAAATTTTAGGTTAATAAACCAATTAAGTTAACAAGAAAAATGTCCGGATGGGACATGTTTTTGAAATGAAAATTCATATTTAATTTTCAAACATTTGGTGAAAAAAGGACAAAAACAGTGTGGCATTTGCATCCCTAAGGTTTATTGCAAATCACAACATTTGTTTTATCTTGAATTATGCTTTGTAAAATCCAAATCAAATGAAAAATATGCTTTTGCCGTTTAGTGCCACTAATTATTTTTGGTGGATGTAGCTTTGCAATTATGTCTTGTTCATCAATGATGGAACAGTCATAATGTACTTTTACATATTAGTAGAGGGAAAAAGACAGTTCAGCACCAGTAAGGAGCAATGAGGTGGTGGAGGTGGAGGGAGTGAGTCTTATTTTTGAGGGGGGCTTATTTTTAAGGGGGGCTTATTTTTGAGGGGGGCTTATTTTTGAGGGGGGGCTTAATTTTTTTTTTTTTTTTTTTTTTTTTTAGAATTGACTTTCAGTTTGAAGGCGAAACGGAGATCAATTTTTTTTTTTTTTTTAGAATCAAATTTAAATGTTAGTTTGAAGTCTGGGGGGCTAACATTTTTAAGGGGGTGCTTAAAATTTAGGGGGGCTTAATTTTTAAGGAGGGATTAATTTTTTTTTAATTAAATTTAAATGTTAGATTGAAGTCTGCTATAGGAGGAGGGTCTAAAAGTGAGGGAGCTTATTTTTGAAGAGGCGGCTAACTTTTTTGAAGGGGGGGCTTATTTTTGAGGGGGGCTTAATTTTTTTTTTTTTTTTTTTTTTTTTAAATTTTAGAATGGACTTTCAGTTTGAAGGCGAAACGTATATTAAACATTTTTTTGGTGGCGCCCTCTATCGGAAGGGAATGCAATAACGGATATTTAAAATAGGTTTTCTTGAAAAGATTTCACTGAGGTTTGAACCTGCAAAATAGCTTCTTGACTTGATAATTTGTGGTAGGTTTAACTAATCAAGCCAAGAAGCTACATATGAATGTCGTGATTTTAAGTGTTTAAAGAGAGGTATCGCGGTACCGGAAGTGAAAAGTTTAAGGTTTATTTTATACTGAATTTAAATGAAACCGGAAATTTATCTTTTTCAATATGATTGGATTGAATATTAACATATTTATTTTAAAATGTATAGTGGAAGCAATGGTAAAAAGAAGACATCTTTAGGGGTAATTACTGTTTTTATTGTGTTTGGTGTAGAAAACATAGGAAAGAGGTATAGTTAAAAAACAAATTCAATTTTATTAATAATTTTCCCAATGCAATACATGTGGACCCACTTTTCGTTTTTTAGCGGGTTTTGACAAATCTAATGCAGAATCTTGTTTAATGTTTGTTGACAAATATTTATTTTTAATAAAATTTCGAGGAACGTTCATTTCGTTTAATGTTTCTAATAATTCGCTCTGTGCCTTGATCGGTTTTCTTTTATTCACAGAAAACAAAAGATTAAATAAATCTGCCAAGTTCGATTCGGGGATAGGTTTTCCTTCGAAACTTACAGTCAAATTTTTATCCTATCGAAATTTTCTTGGACGTGCCATGACAAACTAAACTAATGCTTTGATAATTTAGGATAGCTTTATCTGGATATCATGGTGGTTAGATTACGGATATTTGTGTTTGGAATAACGTGATTTTTAATTTTGCCTGTTCAGTTTCAATTATATTGTGAAATGAGGGTTTATTTTTGAAAGATAATGTTAACTTTTTGTGATTATCTTGTAACAGACTGCTTTCATTAAAAGTGTATTTTAGAATTGTAAACTACAATTTTGAAATTTTGCCTGTTTGGAAAAAAAGCACAGGGAAAAAAATAAAAATATTAAAAAATAATAACAACAACTGTTCAAAAATATAATAACAACTAAACAAATGATCAAAAATAATAAAAAATGTTCAAATAATAATAACAACTGTTCAAAAATAATAAAAACTATTTAAAAAATAATAACAACTGTTCAAAAATAATAAACGATTGACTTTATACAACCAACATTTAAAAAAAAGATAATCGAATCTAGTTTTTTCTAACATGACTTATTTGAAATATTCACTTTTTCTAGTTAGATTTATAACACGTAAGTGATTCGATCAGTAAAATATTATTTATAAAAGCACTAAATACGAGATTAATAAGAATTTTTAACTTACAAACATATGAACTTCTGATACACAAGTGATTCGACCAGTAAAATATTATTTAGAAAAGCATTTTTGACTTACAATTGTACGAACTTCTGATATGTAACCCTTTCTGAATCAATGTGTAAGAATTAACTGACTATTGAACTTATAACAGAGTATGATAAAATAATCACGTGACTTTTTTAAACCAATAAAATTTTATTATTTTCAAACAAGCGCCCTCTATCATTTTATGAACTTCCAAGAAACGAGTTAATATGATTATATTGTTTCCTGTTACCGCTGTGAAAGGTTGTGTTTTCCGTTTTAAGTTAGTTTACATTTAAGTGATTACGGAACGAGTCATGGATTCTGCTTTGTTAAGTGCTAATGATATGTCTAACGTGAAGAGTGAACCCTCATCACCAGGATTAAATGACCATGACATGGAATTTTTAATACAGCCTAAAGAAGAACCCGTTTCGAATTGTGAAGTGAAACCCACCTCATCAGGATTAAAGAAACAGAAGTTACCCTTTGTGTGTTCTACTTGCGACAAAGCTTTTCCCCGAAAGGTTAACTTAACGTTTCACATGAAATGTCATCTGGAGAAAATACCTCTTGTGTGTATAATTTGTGAAAAAACATTTGCTAGAAAGTATCATTTATTAAATCATATGAAGGTCCATTCAAAGACCCCTGTGATTCATAATTGTAATGTATGTGGCGAAGTATTTTCACAAAAGAGTGATTTATTAAAGCATGGGAAAATTCATAATACTTCCAAGCCAAATCAAAGGAAAAGTAGACAGTCACCCAGTCACTGTAAATGCGACGACTGTTTTGAAACATTTAATAATAGATCTGACTTAGTCAAACATAGAAAAATTCATCTTTCACCTAAAGAACTTAACCCGTCTGATCAACTTTCCTTGGGAAACAGTTCGAAATATGAAATTTCAGACATCACTCAGTTCAGTAAAATATTTAAGTTTTTCGATGTTTTTACTCCTGCTCATTGGAATTTAGGTGAGGAAATGATTGTTGAAGTACAAATGAATAAGAACTATGAGCTTTATGTTCACATACAGAAATACGAAGAATTTGAAAAGAACGGTCGTGAACTTACCCCCACAAATGAAGGCATTACATTATCATGTGCAACATTCGACAAATTTGAATCGAGATTGGATAAATTTAATTTTGTTTCTGAAAAAGATACATTCGTATGTAATAATGACTTACTAATCGCTTATGTAAATAAGGAATCATGCATACTGCAAAAATTATTCAAATCGAAAAAGTTTGGGTTTTGTTTGAAGTCGGATTTTTTACTGCTTACAAAAGATCAATATTTGAAACTAGTGAAAAATGGCTTTAAAATTACCGAATGTCTCATTGAGACGCTTTTAACCAAGCTTATTCCTGTTTCGATTTTAGAAAACTTAAACAAATGTAAATGTACCCACCTCACAATAGAAGAGACTTTGAACTATTTCTTAAAATGTTTCGATGACGAGTTAAAGTCATCCGTTTCTCGCGTGTTTGATTGCTATCGATGTTCAATCGGAGAACCAATTAATGTGAAACACGAGTGTGATAGTTATAATTTGCGTAGAAAGTATAATTGGTGTAGCGACAGTGCACTGCTAAATTTCAACGTGACTGAATTTGTAAATAACATATTCAAGAAATGTTCATGTAATTATACTCATTTATTTTTTGAAACTATGAATATGGACTTTTATAATAACCATTTAGACAATGTATTTGTAAATTAACATAGAAATGTATTTATTTAATAAATATTTGTTTTTTTTATATCACATATCTGTTTTTATTTCACATGTCTATTTATTTTATTTTTTTTTTATTTATTTATGAAATCAATCTTTGAAGTTTCATTTTCTAGAAAAAAAAAATGAACATATATTTATGAGTAGGCAAAGTTTTTTTTTTAATTTTAGTCTTTAAAGTTAACACTTTTTGGTTAAATGAAATCTCTTTTTAAGAAAAATTTATTATTTTTATTTGAATAGGTATTAAACTTATTTATTGATAAGAAAGTTTAATTTTCTCTCTCCTTTTAAACAATGACATTGCATGTTTTGATAATTTCCATCCCACAGTTAACATTATAGTATTTAACATAGTTAAGAAAATGTTTAACTTAAACCGTCACTGTATTTATTATAGATAAGTAAACATTTTATCTTTAACCTAAATGTAATTTAAATGATTAACTATAACTGTGACTGCTTTTAATCTAGATAAGTAAATGTTTCCAGGAAACACAATCAGTTTACTGTAGACTTTTATCGAGATTACACCAGTTAGTGGAATGCTGATTAAAAATATTTTATGACATTAATATGCAGAAAAGATCTCACGAAAAAGTACTTTCACCTTCAAAACGTCTACGTTTAGAAAAAACCATGGAAAATTTAAATACCTATGAGAAGGAGTTAAAAGACCCAAGATTAAAACTTTCTAAAATGGGTAATAACTGTGTAACTACTGAGGACTTACAAGATGTGAAACCCGAGATCGCTATGAATTTTTCAAACTTTGTCTATGGGAATGATACAACATCTTTCGAGAATCCCGGTCGAATGCCAAATTCTGCCACGGACTATTTGAATACATTTTTCGAAGACATGAATTTTGAAAATTTAGACTGTTCTACTACCTTAACGTTTCAAGAACCTACAAATAATATTTTACAGACTACTGTTAAACGCGAGGTCAACGAGCTACAAGCAAGCAACCTTTCGCAAACAAGTGGTGAATTAAAAACCACCATCTCACCTACAAATGACATTAAAAGTGATAAATTATGCAATTCATATGTGTTTCACAAAGAACTAAGTGACTGTTTCTATTTAACTTTGAAGTTGAGAACTAAACAATATTGTATACTTATACGAGAATTTAAACGCAATGTATCTACTAATGAAGAAATCCCGACCAACCGCGTGGTTAATATGGATATTCCTAGCTGGTTTGAGTTTCAATATAAACTCATTGCATTTAATTTAAGATACAAAAGTACGTCCTTTGTTTCTAATAACATGATTTTAGTGTTAAACCAATATTCTACAATGCGAATTAAAAATTTAAAGAATCATTCTTATATTGACTTAAACGAACATCAACTAGAAAAATTAAAAGAAAGTACCTCTCATTTAAATAGTGCACTTTTACAACATATGTATACAAAACTTTTACCATCTCTTATTAAAAAGAAATGTATGGTGAGTAATATATCTACAGAAAATGAACAGGTGTTAAAGTATAAACTTAACACGTGTATCGAGAATAATATGTTATCAATACTTAATCAATTGTATGAATGCCATGCTTGTGCACTACGACATTCGAGCAAAAGCCTTCACTCCTGTTTCACATTTAATAATAGGGAAAAATTTAATCAATTAGGGGAAGCTTTGTTAATGCTCGTAGATTTCGATTATGTAACTTCAACGTTTCTAAACGGAGTTTATAATGTTAGTGAGCACTTTTTATGTAAGATTAATGAACAAACTATTTGTAATGAATTATTTAAGACCTGAAAATAAAATGTTTTTGATTAAGTTCTGTGTGTTTATTTTTGCAAAGTGTCTATGAGTGAATTTATTAGTTTATAATTTAGTAGAAATTTTAAGTGAAGTGATGTAATCCAATTAAAAAATTAATTAATCTATAACAAAAATTAATTGTAATAAAAATATTCACATTAAAAAAAAAAGGTTAAAAAAATTAGAAGTTAATGAAATTAAAACTTATTAAAATTAAAAGTTAACAACAAAAAATAAATAATAAAATAAAAGTAAACAAAAAAAGTTATAAAGTAAAAGTTAACGAAAAGTTAATAAAATATTTAAAAAAGCAAAAGAATGTATGTGTTATGAAGAGAGGGGTTTCCTTGTGGAAGTAACTTACAAAATGTATGTGTATGTATTTATTAGTTTTTCATTTAGTAGAACTTTTAAGTGATCAGTTAGAATTTATGTTTTTATATAACTTAACACAAAATAAAATTTTTAACTATTGCAAAAAGATTCAACTATTGAATGGAAATATGCATATTAGTAAAACAATCACAAGTTAATAAAATGAAAGATTTTAAATTTCATACAATTTAACAAATATATATATATACGAAACACATTACGGATTTAAATATTATAAGAAATGTTTGATTGAAATTTTTAAGACAGATTTAATTCTTGGTTCTGCCATATATAGTTCGAACTTATTTTAGAAGATAGTTTTCAATAGTCTTGTGGTTCGAACTTAACAAAATGAAATCAAGACACAATGAATTGTATGTTATTTTAATCATTATGTCATGACTTCATACTTCTGAAAGTGTATTTAAAGGTTTCTCTAGCTTTATTCAATGTTATTAAGCGTTTGTGAAACCGAAAATTAATGAAAAAACAGATCGCCTTCTACCAATTGCGCTAAGAATGTTTTATTCAATTATTGTAAATAATAAAACCTTTTAGAATATCACTTATTTTAAATTCAAAATAATAAAAATTTAAAGTTAACAAAATAAATAATTCCTCTGTTCATTATAAATAAATAAAAGTTTCAAAATTAAAACTTTATAAAAATTATAAGTTAACAAAAAATTAAATAAAACAAAATTTTAAAATAAAAATTATGAAAAGTAAAGTTTATAAAAATTAAAAGTTTTTAAAATTTTTAAGTTATGTTTAAAAATCTTCAAATTAATCAAAATTGACTTTTAGTTTTATGTTAATGTAAGTTTCAATGTTTTAAATATCGAGCTAACTGTTTATCCCCATCTTCCAACCAACCAACTGGTTGCCTAGCCAACCATATACTTTGTATCTACACATGCGCAGAAAAAAAAAACACTAACTTGAGTTTTACTTTAAACCTTTGCTAGATTAGATATATTATACAAGTCGAATATCTTCCATACTTAGAAAATTTATAATATTCAACTATTCGTCCCTACTTATCTTAAAACATTAACAAATAAATATAATTTATATACTTACAAAAACAGGATAACTTAAAAAGGGGTCCATACATTTCAGCTTGCTAAAGTCAAGTGTCTGGTTTATAACAGAATGAGGTTAAACTATCAGTTTACTTCCTTATCACTCACGTGATCAAGACCTTATCAGTTACATGTTCAGGCCGATAACAGCTAAAAACAGCGTGTTGGTCATTTTAATTTCTGACTTCGCATACTGTGGTTCGGTAAGTTTTCTTGTCTAACATTTCTTTCTTTTTAAGAAATAAACTAATCGGAAAAATTTCTTTTCATACCCACTTACTTTTAAATCACAATGTTAAAAGACTAAATTTTATTATCTTAAATTATTCTTTTAAATGTCAAACAAAAGATCTTACAATATATTTGCAAATAAGTTCTTATAAAACGGTTTTAATTAGTTAAAGGATGAACATTGTTATTTTAACTATCTATTATTTTGAAAGCGAAAAAGATTAATTCACATGAAAATTAAACTTACCTTATTTATAAGCTGGGTAAGCAGGGTCTGGCTTTTGTGACGACTTGTAGAGATTTGAAAGATAGTACAAACGTATATCAGTTAATCTCACGTGATATGATGACGTTACTAAGTGACGTCTTCCACCACAGGTTAATCACGTGACTACGCGACCATAACCTTCACATTACTAGTGATGTTTAGATCACGTAGCTAATTGTAATTATCATAAAATATACTTATAATATATTTATAAAAATATATTCATAAATTAATAATTAATTAATTTATTATTTTAAAATGCTATGCTTTTCAAAATAATACGCAAATAAATTAGTTATTAATTTATGAATATATTTTTATAAATATATTATAAGTATATTTTATGATAATTACAATTAGCTACGTGATCTAAACATCACTAGTAATGTGAAGGTTATGGTCGCGTAGTCACGTGATTAACCTGTGGTGGAAGACGTCACTTAGTAACGTCATCATATCACGTGAGATTAACTGATATACGTTTGTACTATCTTTCAAATCTCTACAAGTCGTCACAAAAGCCAGACCCTGCTTACCCAGCTTATAAATAAGGTAAGTTTAATTTTCATGTGAATTAATCTTTTTCGCTTTCAAAATAATAGATAGTTAAAATAACAATGTTCATCCTTTAACTAATTAAAACCGTTTTATAAGAACTTATTTGCAAATATATTGTAAGATCTTTTGTTTGACATTTAAAAGAATAATTTAAGATAATAAAATTTAGTCTTTTAACATTGTGATTTAAAAGTAAGTGGGTATGAAAAGAAATTTTTCCGATTAGTTTATTTCTTAAAAAGAAAGAAATGTTAGACAAGAAAACTTACCGAACCACAGTATGCGAAGTCAGAAGTTAAAATGACCAACACGCTGTTTTTAGCTGTTATCGGCCTGAACATGTAACTGATAAGGTCTTGATCACGTGAGTGATAAGGAAGTAAACTGATAGTTTAACCTCATTCTGTTATAAACCAGACACTTGACTTTAGCAAGCTGAAATGTATGGACCCCTTTTTAAGTTATCCTGTTTTTGTAAGTATATAAATTATATTTATTTGTTAATGTTTTAAGATAAGTAGGGACGAATAGTTGAAAATTATAAATTTTCTAAGTATGGAAGATATTCGACTTGTATAATATATCTAATCTAGCAAAGGTTTAAAGTAAAACTCAAGTTAGTGTTTTTTTTTCTGCGCATGTGTAGATACAAAGTATATGGTTGGCTAGGCAACCAGTTGGTTGGTTGGAAGATGGGGATAAACAGTTAGCTCGATATTTAAAACATTGAAACTTACATTAACATAAAACTAAAAGTCAATTTTGATTAATTTGAAGATTTTTAAACATAACTTAAAAATTTTAAAAACTTTTAATTTTTATAAACTTTACTTTTCATAATTTTTATTTTAAAATTTTATTTTATTTAATTTTTTGTTAACTAATAATTTTTATAAAGTTTTAATTTTGAAACTTTTATTTATTTATAATGAACAGAGGAATTATTTATTTTGTTAACTTTAAATTTTTATTATTTTGAATTTAAAATAAGTGATATTCTAAAAGGTTTTATTATTTACAATAATTGAATAAAACATTCTTAGCGCAATTGGTAGAAGGCGATCTGTTTTTTCATTAATTTTCGGTTTCACAAACGCTTAATAACATTGAATAACGCTAGAGAAACCTTTAAATACACTTTCAGAAGTATGAAGTCATGACATAATGATTAAAATAACATACAATTCATTGTGTCTTGATTTCATTTTGTTAAGTTCGAACCACAAGACTATTGAAAACTATCTTCTAAAATAAGTTCGAACTATATACGGCAGAACCAAGAATTAAATCTGTCTTAAAAATTTCAATCAAACATTTCTTATAATATTTAAATCCGTAATGTGTTTCGTATATATATATATTTGTTAAATTGTATGAAATTTAAAATCTTTCATTTTATTAACTTGTGATTGTTTTACTAATATGCATATTTCCATTCAATAGTTGAATCTTTTTGCAATAGTTAAAAATTTTATTTTGTGTTAAGTTATATAAAAACATAAATTCTAACTGATCACTTAAAAGTTCTACTAAATGAAAAACTAATAAATACATACACATACATTTTGTAAGTTACTTCCACAAGGAAACCCCTCTCTTCATAACACATACATTCTTTTGCTTTTTTAAATATTTTATTAACTTTTTGTTAACTTTTACTTTATAACTTTTTTTGTTTACTTTTATTTTATTATTTATTTTTTGTTGTTAACTTTTAATTTTAATAAGTTTTAATTTCATTAACTTCTAATTTTTTTAACCTTTTTTTTTTTAATGTGAATATTTTTATTACAATTAATTTTTGTTATAGATTAATTAATTTTTTAATTGGATTACATCACTTCACTTAAAATTTCTACTAAATTATAAACTAATAAATTCACTCATAGACACTTTGCAAAAATAAACACACAGAACTTAATCGAAAACATTTTATTTTCAGGTCTTAAATAATTCATTACAAATAGTTTGTTCATTAATCTTACATAAAAAGTGCTCACTAACATTATAAACTCCGTTTAGAAACGTTGAAGTTACATAATCGAAATCTACGAGCATTAACAAAGCTTCCCCTAATTGATTAAATTTTTCCCTATTATTAAATGTGAAACAGGAGTGAAGGCTTTTGCTCGAATGTCGTAGTGCACAAGCATGGCATTCATACAATTGATTAAGTATTGATAACATATTATTCTCGATACACGTGTTAAGTTTATACTTTAACACCTGTTCATTTTCTGTAGATATATTACTCACCATACATTTCTTTTTAATAAGAGATGGTAAAAGTTTTGTATACATATGTTGTAAAAGTGCACTATTTAAATGAGAGGTACTTTCTTTTAATTTTTCTAGTTGATGTTCGTTTAAGTCAATATAAGAATGATTCTTTAAATTTTTAATTCGCATTGTAGAATATTGGTTTAACACTAAAATCATGTTATTAGAAACAAAGGACGTACTTTTGTATCTTAAATTAAATGCAATGAGTTTATATTGAAACTCAAACCAGCTAGGAATATCCATATTAACCACGCGGTTGGTCGGGATTTCTTCATTAGTAGATACATTGCGTTTAAATTCTCGTATAAGTATACAATATTGTTTAGTTCTCAACTTCAAAGTTAAATAGAAACAGTCACTTAGTTCTTTGTGAAACACATATGAATTGCATAATTTATCACTTTTAATGTCATTTGTAGGTGAGATGGTGGTTTTTAATTCACCACTTGTTTGCGAAAGGTTGCTTGCTTGTAGCTCGTTGACCTCGCGTTTAACAGTAGTCTGTAAAATATTATTTGTAGGTTCTTGAAACGTTAAGGTAGTAGAACAATCTAAATTTTCAAAATTCATGTCTTCGAAAAATGTATTCAAATAGTTCGTGGCAGAATTTGGCATTCGACCGGGATTCTCGAAAGATGTTGTATCATTCCCATAGACAAAGTTTGAAAAATTCATAGCGATCTCGGGTTTCACATCTTGTAAGTCCTCAGTAGTTACACAGTTATTACCCATTTTAGAAAGTTTTAATCTTGGGTCTTTTAACTCCTTCTCATAGGTATTTAAATTTTCCATGGTTTTTTCTAAACGTAGACGTTTTGAAGGTGAAAGTACTTTTTCGTGAGATCTTTTCAGCATATTAATGTCATAAAATATTTTTAATCAGCATTCCACTAACTGGTGTAATCTCGATAAAAGTCTACAGTAAACTGATTGTGTTTCCTGGAAACATTTACTTATCTAGATTAAAAGCAGTCACAGTTATAGTTAATCATTTAAATTACATTTAGGTTAAAGATAAAATGTTTACTTATCTATAATAAATACAGTGACGGTTTAAGTTAAACATTTTCTTAACTATGTTAAATACTATAATGTTAACTGTGGGATGGAAATTATCAAAACATGCAATGTCATTGTTTAAAAGGAGAGAGAAAATTAAACTTTCTTATCAATAAATAAGTTTAATACCTATTCAAATAAAAATAATAAATTTTTCTTAAAAAGAGATTTCATTTAACCAAAAAGTGTTAACTTTAAAGACTAAAATTAAAAAAAAACTTTGCCTACTCATAAATATATGTTCATTTTTTTTTCTAGAAAATGAAACTTCAAAGATTGATTTCATAAATAAATAAAAAAAAAATAAAATAAATAGACATGTGAAATAAAAACAGATATGTGATATAAAAAAAACAAATATTTATTAAATAAATACATTTCTATGTTAATTTACAAATACATTGTCTAAATGGTTATTATAAAAGTCCATATTCATAGTTTCAAAAAATAAATGAGTATAATTACATGAACATTTCTTGAATATGTTATTTACAAATTCAGTCACGTTGAAATTTAGCAGTGCACTGTCGCTACACCAATTATACTTTCTACGCAAATTATAACTATCACACTCGTGTTTCACATTAATTGGTTCTCCGATTGAACATCGATAGCAATCAAACACGCGAGAAACGGATGACTTTAACTCGTCATCGAAACATTTTAAGAAATAGTTCAAAGTCTCTTCTATTGTGAGGTGGGTACATTTACATTTGTTTAAGTTTTCTAAAATCGAAACAGGAATAAGCTTGGTTAAAAGCGTCTCAATGAGACATTCGGTAATTTTAAAGCCATTTTTCACTAGTTTCAAATATTGATCTTTTGTAAGCAGTAAAAAATCCGACTTCAAACAAAACCCAAACTTTTTCGATTTGAATAATTTTTGCAGTATGCATGATTCCTTATTTACATAAGCGATTAGTAAGTCATTATTACATACGAATGTATCTTTTTCAGAAACAAAATTAAATTTATCCAATCTCGATTCAAATTTGTCGAATGTTGCACATGATAATGTAATGCCTTCATTTGTGGGGGTAAGTTCACGACCGTTCTTTTCAAATTCTTCGTATTTCTGTATGTGAACATAAAGCTCATAGTTCTTATTCATTTGTACTTCAACAATCATTTCCTCACCTAAATTCCAATGAGCAGGAGTAAAAACATCGAAAAACTTAAATATTTTACTGAACTGAGTGATGTCTGAAATTTCATATTTCGAACTGTTTCCCAAGGAAAGTTGATCAGACGGGTTAAGTTCTTTAGGTGAAAGAGGAATTTTTCTATGTTTGACTAAGTCAGATCTATTATTAAATGTTTCAAAACAGTCGTCGCATTTACAGTGACTGGGTGACTGTCTACTTTTCCTTTGATTTGGCTTGGAAGTATTATGAATTTTCCCATGATTTAATAAATCACTCTTTTGTGAAAATACTTCGCCACATACATTACAATTATGAATCACAGGGGTCTTTGAATGGACCTTCATATGATTTAATAAATGATACTTTCTAGCAAATGTTTTTTCACAAATTATACACACAAGAGGTATTTTCTCCAGATGACATTTCATGTGAAACGTTAAGTTAACCTTTCGGGGAAAAGCTTTGTCGCAAGTAGAACACACAAAGGGTAACTTCTGTTTCTTTAATCCTGATGAGGTGGGTTTCACTTCACAATTCGAAACGGGTTCTTCTTTAGGCTGTATTAAAAATTCCATGTCATGGTCATTTAATCCTGGTGATGAGGGTTCACTCTTCACGTTAGACATATCATTAGCACTTAACAAAGCAGAATCCATGACTCGTTCCGTAATCACTTAAATGTAAACTAACTTAAAACGGAAAACACAACCTTTCACAGCGGTAACAGGAAACAATATAATCATATTAACTCGTTTCTTGGAAGTTCATAAAATGATAGAGGGCGCTTGTTTGAAAATAATAAAATTTTATTGGTTTAAAAAAGTCACGTGATTATTTTATCATACTCTGTTATAAGTTCAATAGTCAGTTAATTCTTACACATTGATTCAGAAAGGGTTACATATCAGAAGTTCGTACAATTGTAAGTCAAAAATGCTTTTCTAAATAATATTTTACTGGTCGAATCACTTGTGTATCAGAAGTTCATATGTTTGTAAGTTAAAAATTCTTATTAATCTCGTATTTAGTGCTTTTATAAATAATATTTTACTGATCGAATCACTTACGTGTTATAAATCTAACTAGAAAAAGTGAATATTTCAAATAAGTCATGTTAGAAAAAACTAGATTCGATTATCTTTTTTTTAAATGTTGGTTGTATAAAGTCAATCGTTTATTATTTTTGAACAGTTGTTATTATTTTTTAAATAGTTTTTATTATTTTTGAACAGTTGTTATTATTATTTGAACATTTTTTATTATTTTTGATCATTTGTTTAGTTGTTATTATATTTTTGAACAGTTGTTGTTATTATTTTTTAATACTTTTATTTTTTTCCCTGTGCTTTTTTTCCAAACAGGCAAAATTTCAAAATTGTAGTTTACAATTCTAAAATACACTTTTAATGAAAGCAGCCTGTTACAAGATAATCACAAAAAGTTAACATTATCTTTCAAAAATAAACCCTCATTTCACAATATAATTGAAACTGAACAGGCAAAATTAAAAATCACGTTATTCCAAACACAGATATCCGTAATCTAACCACCATGATATCCAGATAAAGCTATCCTAAATTATCAAAGCATTAGTTTAGTTTGTCATGGCACGTCCAAGAAAATTTCGATAGGATAAAAATTTGACTGTAAGTTTCGAAGGAAAACCTATCCCCGAATCGAACTTGGCAGATTTATTTAATCTTTTGTTTTCTGTGAATAAAAGAAAACCGATCAAGGCACAGAGCGAATTATTAGAAACATTAAACGAAATGAACGTTCCGCGAAATTTTATTAAAAATAAATATTTGTCAACAAACATTAAACAAGATTCTGCATTAGATTTGTCAAAACCCGCTAAAAAACGAAAAGTGGGTCCACATGTATTGCATTGGGAAAATTATTAATAAAATTGAATTTGTTTTTTAACTATACCTCTTTCCTATGTTTTCTACACCAAACACAATAAAAACAGTAATTACCCCTAAAGATGTCTTCTTTTTACCATTGCTTCCACTATACATTTTAAAATAAATATGTTAATATTCAATCCAATCATATTGAAAAAGATAAATTTCCGGTTTCATTTAAATTCAGTATAAAATAAACCTTAAACTTTTCACTTCCGGTACCGCGATACCTCTCTTTAAACACTTAAAATCTCGACATTCATATGTAGCTTCTTGGCTTGACTAGTTAAACCTACCACAAATTATCAAGTCAAGAAGCTATTTTGCAGGTTCAAACCTCAGTGAAATCTTTTCAAGAAAACCTATTTTAAATATCCGTTATTGCATTCCCTTCCGATAGAGGGCGCCACCAAAAAAATGTTTAATATACGTTTCGCCTTCAAACTGAAAGTCCATTCTAAAATTAAAAAAAAAAAAAAAAAAAAAAAAAATTAAGCCCCCCTCAAAAATAAGCCCCCCCTTCAAAAAAGTTAGCCGCCTCTTCAAAAATAAGCTCCCTCACTTTTAGACCCTCCTCCTATAGCAGACTTCAATCTAACATTTAAATTTAATTAAAAAAAAAATTAATCCCTCCTCAAAAATTAAGCCCCCCTAAATTTTAAGCACCCCCTTAAAAATGTTAGCCCCCCAGACTTCAAACTAACATTTAAATTTGATTCTAAAAAAAAAAAAAATTGATCTCCGTTTCGCCTTCAAACTGAAAGTCAATTCTAAAAAAAAAAAAAAAAAAAAAAAATTAAGCCCCCCCTCAAAAATAAGCCCCCCTCAAAAATAAGCCCCCCTTAAAAATAAGACCCCCTCAAAAATAAGACTCACTCCCTCCACCTCCACCACCTCATTGCTCCTTACTGGTGCTGAACTGTCTTTTTCCCTCTACTCATATTATTTTAAGTATATTTCGTAAGAAATACTACTTATTACATTCTTCCCTAAAATGTTTGCAGATCTACGCCCATCCTGACTCCTAGAACACAAAACCACCCCAAGTTCAGAACTTTATGTATCTATCTATATAGATCACTTTTTTATGGACACGATAACTTCCATAATTTTGCTCAAACCTCTTCCAAACTGATACATAAAATCAAGGGGCAGAAAATCTCGGTTAAGTTCGTTAATGGGCAAAGGTTCGGTAACGGCTGGCACGGGTCACTCCTAACAATAGAATTTCCATTCTCAATCTTACCCCAACTCGTATTCCTGATGGATTACAACTCTGTGAGAAGCTGCATATTAGGCAGTTTATCGCACCTTTGGCTAAGTATACTTTCTCCTGATAAGTAGTTAGTTCATCTTTAATAACGCAGAAATATACTGAGCAAGAACATTTAGCTAGATGTAGTTATCTTAGTTGGAATTGCAGATATAGAATTGTATGCAACAAGTAAAATACTATTGATTACCATATTATTAAAACTGAATGTTACAGTTTTCTGTTTTACTAATTTAAAATACATCCCAAATTTATAATATATATATCTATATTATATTTATATGTATTTACAATTGATAGGAAAGTAAAAATGAGACTTAAATAATTTATAAAACGAAATAATTTTGTATCAGTTTTGATTTCGAGAAAATTTTTCAAATGTATGAATTTTATAACCTATAGTTATATAGATTTTTTTTTATATGTATAATTGATAAGAGAGTGATATATGAAAGAGATTGATGAAGAAATGCATAAAAATTGAATATGTTAAATAATTTATAAATTGTAATAATTTTTTAACAATTTTGTTTGAGAAAATTTCGTTTAACTCAATTCAATTTTCAAGTACAATATGTTATATGGATTCATTTTTTCCCCACATTTAATATGAGAATAAGTAAAAACTAAGTATGCTAAATAATTTAGAAATTTCAAGAATTCTTTCATGTTTTCAGTGTTGAAATCAGGCATTTTTCTCAAAGGAGTATTTTGAAAGCTCCGGTGGTTTCGGAGAGGATTTGTAATTAAGCAAGATTAATAAGCATTAAATTAAAAATCTTCCAGCGGAGTTGCCCCCCCCCTCCCGCACACACACACACACACACACACACACACATGCAATAAGGCTACCTCCTAAATTTGTCAATGAGGATTTTTGTTTTGAAATATTTTTAAAATATGCTTTACGTGAAGGAGACAAAGGAAATCTTATGCTCTACAATAAAACAACTAAAAGGGAAATATTGAAAATATTGCGGTAATGTAGGTTTTAATGTGGATGTGGGGCTTGTGAAGAGAACTTTTATATTTTTAATTTGTATTTAACATATTAGGGATGGATTTGGATTTAAAGCACTTTTTTCAGGGTTTCGTTCATCTCACAAAACCCTATTAGTCCCGCTTCGTTGTCTGTCCGTCATAGAGTCGGTTCTCAGAAACTATGTAACTTACAGACGTGGAATTTTGTGTACTTACAGCTGAATATCTACTATGAAGCTGAAAAGCATAACATAAAAAAAATCTTATTATTTTATTATAAAGAGATAAAAAACAAAAATATAACAGCCTTTTCCTATTAAATTTAAACATTTTTCGTTACAGCAGTTGCCAACAATTAAAAATCCACAATAAGATTCTTTCTACAATAATTAATTTTCTATTGAAAGATTTCCACGTGAAAAATGGAAATGAAATAAAAAGTTTCACCAATTGAAAAAAAGACTAATATGACTTCATATTGGTAATAAAACGGAAATTTTCAAACATTTCTCAATAATACAAGGGTATGAGTATGTGTAAATACAGAAAGCAACTTAATATGATGTCATTAGAGAATTAAAAAGAAAATTAATCTGACGTCATATTGGAAGTTTAACGGACTTTTTCAAATGTAAGAGAGTATCAATACGAGTAATAGAGAAAGCAAGTAGATAAGACGACAGCAAGTGATTATAACGTCATTAGAGTTTGAGGAACGTATTGAATCATGATAAAAACCCGATTATGGAAATATTGGCATATTTTAACATTTTGAAGGTCTCTCTACAAACATGTTTATACTTGAAATTGACTTTTTAGGTGCGTTCGTAATTATATAAATACGTAGCACCTATAGTCGTCGTTTGGTCCGTCCGTCTGTCGGTCCGTCTGTCTGTCTGTCTGTCCGTCTGTCTGTCCGTCCGTCTGTCTGTCTGTCCGCATATAACAACGCAAAAACTACCCAACCAAATGGTTTGCAATTTAAAATATATTATCTTTGCAGAATTTTGTCGAGACATTTTAAATTTTATTAAAATCGAATCAAAACTTTAGGAGATATTAATAAAAATATTTATTAAGAAATTTTATATATATTTTTTAAATCGGTCCTTTTTTGTTATAGGAGCTTCCGATGGATGTTAAATCGTCAAGCGACCGAGATACTTATTTTATGAAAGAAATTAATCTGCAGACGATATAATTCATTTCACAGAATTAAAAATCATCAAGATCTGAATATTTATATAACTAGCTGATACATATATATCTGAATATTTATGTAACTAGTTAAGATATTTGTATGAACAGTGTCATAAAATATAAACTTAACTAGCTGTTTAACCCGTTCTATGCACGGGATATCATGAATTTAATTCTAAAACGTGCGTACGAACGCACCTCGTTTGTAACGTTTGACGTACAATTTCCAACTTGTTTCTTTTTAATATCGCATTTAGTCCACATGACAGATATTATTATGACAGAGTATAATAGCGGGCTTCGCCCACTATCGGGCCGGTTCAGACATTCGAAAAAACGAGAAAAAAAAAAAACAAAAAAAACATGACTCTTTTTTTTTTTAAATGAAATTTATTTTACTTTTTTAAAGAAAGAAGATTAAAATTTATTTTACTTTATTAAAGTGTTTTAAAAGGAATATTAAACGAAACCTTCGATCACACTTACCCCCCCCCCCCCCCACACTTTTTTTTTTTAAACCTGGCATATTTTATGCCAATACAAAAATATTGATTATTAAAGAAATGGGGGGGGGAGGGAGAAAACGTGGCAGTAAATTTTGCATGTACTGTATTATGTCTGTTTGTGACGTATTATTGATTGTGTAATATTTCAGTTTATATAAATATATTCTTTTTATCAGATATATTGGATATTTTTTATAAGGGCCTTTTTTTAGATTTTAGGAGGTGCAGGCAGAGCATAATTTTTAACTTTGTTCCATACATAGTTGAAGCTTTTTCTTTCCAACATAGTTTTCCAGCATACTTTCCAACATAGTTGAAAAATGTTTATAAATTCGGTTTGTGTGTCTGTCCGTGCTCTAACTCACATAAATATATCAGGATTATCATGCAATTGATATATGTTATTGAGGTTTCCTATGGCATGTTTGCTATTGAAAATGAAGTGTGTAGCACTTGTAGTTTTTTAAAGGGTTACATTACTCTGTATGAGGAAAAATCATTTGCGGATTATTTTACTAATGTTATACAATTTCAAACTTATTGAAATTGATATATATTACTACAGTACACTACAAGAGGTTTACAGTACAATATTGTGTGTACAGTATTCATCGTTCATTTACAGGGACACACAAAAGAATTCGGTACTGTCTGTTAACAGTAATTGCTGGAAGTGCGTTTTCAGTTGCTGAACGAGTTTTTAAATATAACTCATTTTTTTTTGTCTATTACTTGGTGTGTATTAATTGTATATATCATATACAGGGCAGCAGAAAAGTTCTCGTGCACATTTTATTTGGAATTTTTGTACGTTTATTGTGGAAATTCCAAAGGGGAATTTTAAACTGTGTTACTTGTTTTTTAACTGAAATAAAATTTTGCATTCTATGTAGTACATATACATAATCTATAGATCCTATAAAGGGCTGCATAAAAGAATTCGGATATTTTTGACGATATTGCTGATAATTTCTGAAATTGCGTTTTAAATATGTTATGGGTTTTCCAAATTGTTTACTTAGATATCATCTTTCACCTTATTAGAAGATGTTATGAAAAATTATTTTGGAAGTGTTGGAAAGTGTTACTTAATCTATGCTTGACGCATGATTTTTCGTTCTTGTTATTTCTTTCATCAGGTTAAAAAGTAACAATTGTTACTGATATAAAATATTGCAGTTTAAAAAAAATTATAAATTATTTATCCTAATAATTTTATTGAGGTTGCAAGGAATCTTCAAAAAATTCTGACAAAATGGATGTTTAAAACTAATTTTTGAGACGTGTTTGTCATGAAGAGGCAGTTTTACTCTATGTAATGGGCCTTATACTATTTAATAAGGCCTTATTCTAGGTGTATGTAATACTAATTTTTCCTAAATGAAATGATAAAAATGATTCTTGGCTTGAAAGCTTCATGAAAACTTTTGCTCATAAAAAATATTCAGAAATTAAAATAATACTTGTTTGAGCAAAATTGCATTGAATTGTACTTTATCATCTCTATCTCTATAAAAGAGTAAGTGTCTGTCTGCCTGCCCGCGGATTTCTCCGTAATTATACCACCTAGGACTCAGAAATTTTTGTCATGTGTAGATGTTATCACCGGACAGTATACTTCACGGTCGGATTTTTAAATTTTAATTTAGATTTTTTTTTAAAATTAAAACGTGTATATGGAATTTTGGGTTCGAGGCTATTTCAAGCTCCTCCCATGAAATAGCCTCGGCAACACCATCCGTGGCAACGAAGCAGCCAGCCAATGAGAGCAGGTGCAGCATCCAGGATCTAGCCACAGATTAAAGATATTCCATTACTCTATGGATCTAGCTACCAGCGACGATTTATTTACTTTCTGTTCAGTGTAAGATGAAATTGGCCTAAACTAGTGTTGGGTAGGACACGGTTTTTTTGTGACGTTTGTATGAGGTGCCTCAGTAACAATTTTGGCATGACAATGTCATGCCTCAAGTGAAGTGTTGAGTGAGGGGTAACTCACAAGAACTACAATTGAGTTATGAAGGAAGTAATCCCCCTCCCTTCCTCTTTGTACTGTATGTTGCTCAAATATGACAATCTGAGGCTAGGGGAATTAGGAGTAGCATTCTTCATGAGCAATATTCATTCTAGCATGTTCTTCTCATTGTCAGGAAGATAAATAGTAGTAGTTTTCAGAAAAGAGGTAAGGGGAGGTGAATGAATGCACAATGGGTAGGATCTAGGAAAAAAAGTAATCGGAAAAAAAGTAAACGGAAAAAAAGTAACTGAGTCAACAAGAGCTGAAAAAAAGTAATCGGAAAAAAAGTAATCGGAAAAAAAGTAAACGGAAAAAAAGTAACAAGGTATTGATAAATATTGAATTTATTGATAAATAAGTGTTAAAAGCTAACGAAGTAACATATGTCTGATTTATATAATTCCCGTAGGCGGATATTTGCGAATGCTATTAGGAATTGAGTAAAATCACCCCCTGAAAAAAGCACCATCGGTAAAAAGCTCCCCGATAAAAAAAAATGGGGGGGGAGGGGGGTTTTACTTTAAGATGGGAAAATACCACACATTTATGAATAACACGTGTTTGAATAAGACAATTATAATTTCGGGTAAAGCACGTGGCACCACGTGTATTTACTAACCACGT
Source organism: Maratus michaelseni (assembly GCA_963931845.1). Lineage (NCBI taxonomy): Eukaryota > Metazoa > Arthropoda > Arachnida > Araneae > Salticidae > Maratus > Maratus michaelseni. Next base: position 41,979 of record CAWVPG010000268.1, on the reverse strand, counting down.
GTACTAGGAACAATCAGAGTATTATATACATCATATATTCTAATACGAGATCAAATCTTGTGTGTGGGGGGGGGGGGTTGTATATACATGCAGGGGGGAGGGGCTTAAGATCACGTTAAGATGGGAAAATACCACACATTTATGAATAACACGTGTTTGAATAAGCCAATTATAATTTCGGGTAAAGCACGTGCTAACCACGTGTATTTACTAACCACGTGTACTAGGAACAATCAGAGTATTATATACATCATATATTCTAATACGAGATCAAATCTTGTGTGTGTGGGGGGGGGGGGGGGGTTGTATATACATGCAGCACGTGCTAACCACGTGTACTAGGAACAATCAGAGTATTATATACATCATATATTCCAATACGAGATCAAATCTTGTGTGTGTGTGTGTAGGGGGGGGGGTTATATGTAGATGCAAATTTTATTTTAAAAACAGCTCTCACGATTTTGACGAAATTTTGTATCCTACAGTTTTGAGGCACCAAAAAACCGTTGGGCTGGGTCAGATGTTTGAGGAAATTAGATTAGTGGGTCATTTGGGTCACCATCGGTCAGGATCAAGCTAATTGTATCTAAAATACGGTTCAAACGATTTTGACTAAACTTTTATTACCATTTTTGGGCACGAGAAGACTATTGGGCTAGGTCACGAATCTTCACATATTCGAGAACTTTCTATTCTATAGTGGGTCATTTCTGGGTCAACGCAATTTTATCTAAAAAACGATCTAACGATTTTGATTAAATTTTGTATCTTACGAGTTTCGGGCACGTAAAAATCATTGCGCTAGGTCACATGTCGAAGAAAATTCAATTAGTGGGTCATTTTGGGGTCATTTTGGGGTCACTGTGGGACAGGGTCAAGCTATTTGTATCTAAAAAACGGTTCAAACAATTTTGACTAAACTTTGTATCCTACCATTCTCGGGCACAAGAAGACTGTTGGGCTAGGTCACATGTTCGGGAAAATTCAATTAGTGGGTCATTTTGGTCATGGGTCAGTATGGGTCTAGCTATTTTAACTTAAATACGGCTCAGACTATTTACACTAAATTTTGCATTCTATGTTTTTGGACACGAGAAGACTGTTGGACTAGGTCACATGTTCGAGAAAATTCAATTAGTGGGTCATTTTGGGTCAACGCGGGTCAAGTTAATTTTATCATGATTTTATCATGAATCATGATTCTCAAATCTTACATATATTTCAAAACACTGGGATAATTTTAAGTATTAATAAAAATAATTTTTAACCACGTATAAAGTTGTTAAAACTGCACTGTAAACTGAAATGTCTGAAATTCAGACACTTAAGTGTCTGAAACGGATGGTTAAAAAAAGAGACACTTTAAAGTGTCTTAATTTTTTAAGACACTTATTTGTGTCTGAATTTAAGACATTTGAAACGCCTGAATTGCGACCATTTTCGTGCTCTGATCTGTCGGCAATAAGAAGCCATTTCTGACCACATTTTTTTAAAGCAGTAAATGCAGCCATATTTGACCACATTGCATCCTCAATAAATGGGACTATATATGACCACAAAACAGGGCTGGTAATTTTTTAAGAAGAAGAACCTGATTAAAGCATTGACAAACTGGCCCATGGCTCTACCTCCCCCCCCCCCCCTGATTTTATGAGGCCCAAAATTTAGAATGCAATTTTCGTATAGCTGATATTTTAAATCTCTTTCGACATTGTACTGATTATATTCAATGTTTTGAGCTTTTACAGTAAGATAAGATTGAAAACAAAAATTATATTTATCTAAAAACAATAAAATCTCTCAATAGTGGATACTTCGGGACCACAAAATTTTTCCGTCATGCGGGAGTGTCCGGTTTTAGAGGTAAAAGCGAATACCTCTATTTAGCGAAAATCCACCTTTTCAATCCACAACAGATACAAGTTTGAATATTTCTACATCAGAAATGTGGAAACCGAATAGTAGTCAAATTTTCTAGTCTCGAAATGTCCGCTATTGAACGGTTTTACTGTTTTTAGCTAAATATAAACATTTAGCTAAACATTAAATAAAAAAAATATATAAATATCAGTGGCGCAGTCAGAATTCGACTCTGATCTAGGCGGTGATTATTTGGAAACGAATGTAGTTGAAATTCTATACGATGTCACTGACTGAATTACTATGTATTTTCAGCATTTTTCGTATTTCGCATAAAGAAAGGTAACTATATTGAAAATTTCGTTAAACTATCGCCATTATTGTTAAATGCCTGCATAAATATCAGAGTTCTGCTTGAAGTAGATTGCGTGTTTTTGTTGAATAAATGGACTGCGACTCTGGTTGACTATGCAAAAGTTGTTATTTGTAAGTGTGCTCTGCTATATATCTTAGAGTTTGTTTTGACTTTTTTTTGGAACAATCTGTATTCACGAATTTTTTTTTTAAAGTCAATTAAAAAATATTTGGTGAAGTTTTCACACTTATGTCATATGAACTCTCTGGAAATTCTAAAGAGTGTACGCAGCTTATGAATGAAATCAGGCAGCAGATCTTTTTTCAATAATAGAGTTTAATTTATGAGTTTTAGCAAACGTAGTTTCTTGCAAATTTACTTTCATTGTTGTAATTATTGTTGCTACAATCATACACTAAAAACTACATAGTCATACCTGCTAACGTTAAATTATCGCCAAGCTTGGCGATATTTAATTAAATATCATGGCCGTAAAATTAAATCCCCGTAAAAGAAGCCAACTTGTCGATATCTGAGTAATTTTTCGAAATTCCTATTCAAATTCAGTATTAAAGAAAACTAGTAATCTTCAATAATGGGTTCCATGCATGCATTTTAGCTTCGTGTGTTTCAGCAAAATTAGCTGAATTCTTAAAACAAAGGAAGCGGGAAGCTACCTTTCCCCTTTTTTCCCCCATTTTTTTTTTTTTTTTTTTTTTTTTTTTTTTTTGGCTTGAACAAAAATAATGTGGTTATTATTTTTTTAGGAGGGTAGGGGGGGGGGGGGAGGGAATTGAATTTTTTTCTTTTATTACAAGCTGGGCCGGGTCGAGCCCGAGGATATAAATTTAGGTCCGTACGGTAGATCCTCTTCCTCTACCAACCAGGAAAATTTAGTGTTTATTCTGGGAAAATAAACAGCAAATAAAAACAGCAACATGGCAAAATTGGAAATACACCACACAAAAATAGTATTGTGAAATCATAAAATGGCACAATGAAAGAAGCAACACAGTATGATTAGCTTGACAATGGATATGGACAGGAGGTGAACTAACGCTAAAAAGCTGTATTATCATAGACTTTCTAATAATACTATCTTTCCTTTGAGTGTATTATTTACAGTATTTCTCAAGGCGAAATTTTCAATATTCTGAGGAATACATGTTAATCTTCTTACAAACTAAATAAAGAGAAGAATGAAATAGGCTGTTTCACAGCACTTACGTGCACAATACACGTCAACAACATAATATTTATAAATCTATGTTGTTGACGTTGATGTGTGAAATTCTGAGAATCGGGAAATGCCAGGGAGTGAATACTGACTGGTTTTCAAAAGTTTGGAATTAGTGTCTAACAAAAAGGTGGAAGACTTTTGTCCATTCGAAGGTAAAATCTCTTGGAAGGTGAGATCTCTACCCCAACTGGATTCGTAAATGTTGCAAATACAGATTGCAATAAGAAAAAGAAAACTAACTTTTAGTATAAATGTCAGCCATTTTACTAAACTATAAATTTTTATTCTTAGACATATGAAATTGGCAAGAGCTCTGTTATTCAGAAACTGATTTCTGGATACAGAATAGCGTTTTCCATTTTTTATTTTACGTGCCATCATGTCTTTCTTAATTTGCGATTTATGCACTTACATAACATATCACCCACGAAAACGAAACATGTGAAATAGTTTAAAAAATTATAAGAAATACAAGAAATAAACCTGTAAGTTACCATTTTTCGTGTGCAACGTGTCGTTTTTAATGTACGTCGCCTGGAATTTAATCCACAAACAAACTCTAATAATATTACGCCCTAGCGATAATAAGTCACTATCTGATATGGAGGTTTTACTCTTAAACGATACGAGCAAGGAAGACAGAGCTGTGCTCGGTCAAAACTAGTTTTGAGTTCAAATATCATGACCCATGACCAAAATGACCCACTGATCGAATTTTGTGGAACATGTGATCTAGCCCAACTGTCTTCTCGTGCCCGAAAACCACAGGATGCAAAATTTAGTCAAAATCGTTTGAACCGTTTTTTAGATACAATTAACTTGACCTTGACCCACAGTGACCCAAAAATTGCCCACTAATTGAATTTTCTGCGACATGTGACCTAGCGCAATGATTTTTTCGTGCCCGAAATTCGTAAGATACAAAATGTAATCAAAATCGTTAGATCCGTTTTTTAGATACAATTAACTTGACCCGCGTTGACCCGAAAATGACCCACTAATAGTAAGTTCTCGATTATGTGACCCAGCCCAATAGTCTTCTCGTGCCCGTAAATGGTAGAAAAAGTTTAGTCAAAATCGTTTTAACCGTTTTTTAGATACAATTAACTTGACCCTGACCGATGGTGACCCAAAATGACCCACAAATCGAATTTTTTCGAACATGTGACCCAACCCAATGATTTTCTGGTGCCTCAAAACGGTAGGATACAAAATTTCGTCAAAATCGTTAGAGCTGTTTTTAAAATAAAATTTGTATATATATATAACCCCCCCCCCCCCACACACACACACAAGATTTGCTCTCGTATTAGAATATATGATGTATATAATGCTCTGATTGTTCCTAGTACACGTGGTTAGTACGTGCTGCATGTATATACAACCCCCCCCCCCCCACACACACACAAGATTTGATCTCGTATTAGAATATATGATGTATATAATACTCTGATTGTTCCTAGTACACGTGGTTAGTAAATACACGTGGTTAGCACGTGTTTTACCCGAAATTATAATTGGCTTATTCAAACACGTGTTATTCATAAATGTGTGGTATTTTCCCATCTTAACATGATCTTAAGCCCCTCCCCCCCTGCATGTATATACAACCCCCCCCCCCACACACACACAAGATTTGATCTCGTATTAGAATATATGATGTATATAATACTCTGATTGTTCCTAGTACACGTGGTTAGTAAATACACGTGGTGCCACGTGCTTTACCCGAAATTATAATTGTCTTATTCAAACACGTGTTATTCATAAATGTGTGGTATTTTCCCATCTTAACGTGAAGTCTCCCCCCCCCCCCAACCCCCCTTTTTTTATCAGGGAGCTTTTTACCGGTGGTGCTTTTTTATATAAAGCAGACATATGTTACTTTATTATCTTTTAACACTTATTTATCAATAAGTTCAATATTTATCAATACCTTGTTACTTTTTTTCCGTTTACTTTTTTTCCGATTACTTTTTTTCCGATTACTTTTTTTCCGATTACTTTTTTTCCGCTCTTGTTGATTCAGTTACTTTTTTTCCGTTTACTTTTTTTCCGATTACTTTTTTTCCTGTTACCCAATGAAACACGTTGTTTTTACAGTAATATTACTGTGTAGAAGTGAAAAATTCTTGAAAGGAATGAAAATTACTTCTGAAAAAAAAAAAATTGATTGCCAAGAAAATAAACATGAAATTGAATGCCTATTTTGAATTAAAGTTCAATATATACACAGTGCAAGACTTTGGAAATTGCTAGGGAGGAATTTTAGTAATTTTTCACAAAATTATAGAAAAATTTACGGACAACTACTTCAAATTATAAAGTGTATATTTTTGGTTGGTATTATTCATCTGAAAAATTATATTCACAAAATACTTATTATATGTGACAATAAATTATGTCTACTGGAAAAAAATAATCACTTTTATCCACCTTTGTTGGATATTTGATCATCACGTTATGATTTAATTATTTATTTATTATTCCAACAAACGGCAGTTTAAACAAAAAATAAATAAAATAAAAAGTCAGAATAATTTCAAAACAAAAAAGCATTTTTAAGGTTAGCTGCGTGCTGTGACGTGAAATTAAAGAATTTTAAAAGCTTTGTATGTTAGGTAGGCACAATGTGTCTTTGAGGGAGGGGGGGGGGGCTTAGGTAAAGCATTTTAGCATTGTTTTTACAGGAAGTTATTTAACGTTAGTGAAAAATAACAACTAGGGCAAACAAGTGTTTAAAAAATTAATTTTGTGTGCAGAAGCATGCTGTGTGAATTTTGAATTTCACATCAGATGACTGATGTAAACTAGATGATTGATTGTTTATTTTTACTGCAAAACAACAAACATGACAGAAACTTTTGATTTTTTTTTAAAGTTTTTAAATTCCATGGACTGGGGGCGGGGGTGTAGAATTTCTGCAATATTTAGATGTCTGATTATTTATTTTTACTATAAAGTGACAGATTGAACAGAAAAAAAAATTATGCTTTGTATGGCGGGCGAGGGGAAAGTGGAAATATTAGGGGGAGGGATGGAATTTAATTGATGTACATTATTTCTGCTATTGCTATTACCAACATACCCGATTGATTAGAAAAATAAGTATATAAAATATATTGATAACTGCTGAAATTATAGGATGTCTTTTTAATTTATAAAACGGTGAAAATTTCGTATAGATATAGGAAGGTCCTATTTAGAAAATTTGGGCCCTAGATACAGAGACTAAAGAGATTTGTCCTATACTAATAATACAGTATAATCTCGGTCTGCTCTGAAAGCTGATAGACTGAAGGTGCTGGGTTCAAATACATGTCGCACCCGTCGGCCTATTCGTTCGGTGTTTTCCGTGGTTTTCTTCTAACCTTGCTCGACTTGCGTAAATACGCGTTAAGATTCCTCTCGTGCAGACAATCGGCCGTAACAAAAAAAACTAATATTACAGACAACTTGTCTTCCATAATTGGATCATTGATTTATATTATGTCTTCAAATAATAAAAACAACTTGTCTTCTTGTTCTTAGTGAAAAATTATGTCATATATAAAAGGGGACTCAAAGCTAAAAAAAGCATGAGTACAATACAGTTCGCACAGTATAAGTATTGAGCATGATTCTGGGATTGAAATAAAATGATGCATTTTTTCAGAGACTTTTGATTGAAACTCGTTTTTATCGGAATATAAACGTATCACATTTAAGATGATTTTCAAAAAAATATTTCCCCCCGCTCAACAACGCAAAACTTTTTGACACATTTTTAAACATAAAAGCATGACACTTACAAGCGTGATTATTAAAGTGATTTGGCAAAAAAAAAAAAAAAAAAATCGGTTACAGAACGGACTATGCTTAATAATAGTTGGAAGTGCGTTTTCAGCTGTGGTATGTATTTTTAAACGTAACTAATTTTTAGTGTATTGTGTGGAGTGTATAAATTATATTATATATATCACATACAGAGATTCGAAAGAATTTGCGCACATTGCCGGATGTGAAGATGGCAACTGCAGAAAATGGTTGGTTGATTTATGACGGCCGATTATCTACACAAGGGATATAGGCCCTAGGGGAGGAGTGCCTTCCGTGGGGGTCTTTCTAAGAGAACCTAACCGGTATTTACGCATGGTTATCCAAAGTTCGAAGAAAACCACCGAAAACTCCGAAAGAATAGGCCGACGAGCGCGATTGGGTTCGATCCCAGCACTTCCCGTCTACCAGTTTTGAGAGCAGATACTCTCTAATCTGTATCTACTAATTATCTACTAATATACTAACTGAGCAGATAAATATTATAAAGTTTATCAAATAACATTATAAAACTTATGTCTTTGAAGTACAAACACAAACACAAATCTGAATAAAATATTTAGAAAGAGAAAATTACATGTAGAATGTTGAATAAATACGTAGTAAGAGTATTTATGAGAGCTAAAAAAGTAGAATAATAGCAATTTTAAAGTTAAATTTACGATTTTGAATTTGTAATTTTACTTTAAATTTGAAATGACACCAAATCTAAAATTCATTCACTCATTCATCGACTCAATGTGAATCAGGGCCGGAACTAACTTTTTTTTTCACCGGGGGAAACATGGATTTTGGCCAATTCCCTTCCTCCCTCCCCCTCCTACACTAAGTAAAATTACAAAGATAATTTTACTAAGCTTCTAAAGGCCGACTTAAAATTAGTTTAAAATGTGTAATCATAAAATACTTAATACTGAACTACGGAATCAGCTTTTTTAAATATTTATTCATTAAAATCTGGGAAAACGAAATCGAAAGGAACTGTAAAAAAAATCCGCTTTATACAGATTTCCATCTTAGTAGGTATAACTGTAGTTATTCTTTCTGTTGGGACCATATATTTTTTTTCATTTAAGACAGGAATCCGTTATAGACAGATTTTACTGTAGTTGTAAGTATTTCAAATTATTACTACTGAGGTATTTAAAGTTAAGTGATATGAGCACTAGCTTTTTTTTGCGGAGGGCGGATTTTGGCGCCCCCCCCCCTCTCTCCTCCACAATATAAATTTACAAAGATAATTTTGCAAAGTTTCTAATAGCCAACTTTTTTTTTTTTTTTAATATGTAATCATAAAATATGTAATATTGAACTATGTACTCAGCTTTGTCAAATATTTATTCAATAAAACCTGCGAAACTGGAATTGAAACGTATTGGAAAAAATTCCGCTTTATACAGATTTCCGTTTTAGCATGTATAATAGTTGATATTCTTTCTGTTGGGGAAATTATTTTTTTCATTTAAGACAGGATTCTGTTTTAGACAGATTTTATTTTCACATATTTTGCTGTAGTTGTATTGTTATATTACAATTGAGCGGGAGTTTAAAACCATAGTGATATGAATGAGTCTCATTGTCTTAAGAACTAAAAAAACAGGATTTTCTGTAGGCAACGAATTCCAATACCATAAAATATCTTTGTGTGCTATCTACAGCCAGTTTCATGGAACTATCACTTGTAACGCCCTTTCTATTAATAGGCTGATATGTCTAGATGCTTTCCTGAACTTAACGCTAATTTTCAAAATTACAATAGTGACTTTATATATCGTACTAAGAAACTTTTTAAAATTGCCTATTTTTTTAGTGTCCCGGGAAGTCACCGACTTCACCATTTTTTTTATCTATTTATTTGTCAATTTTAATACATTTTGGCTCAGATTTTCTTTTACATTCTCCAGCTGCAAAACATTTTTACTCAAATTTCATATATTTTTTTGTATTAAACAACAAACCAAATCTTCATCTGGCACAGCGCACCCTTCTTCTACGTCTTCTGTTTTGCCCCCCCCCCCCTCCCAGGTTGTTTCGACCCTGTATGAGTCCCATTGTCTAAAAAACTGAAAAACCAGGATTTTCTATTCGCCTAGCAATGAATTCAATACTGTAAAATATCTGTTTGCTTGGAATTATCACTTATTCCTCTCTTTCTATAACTATTCATTTTGCGCACTCCTCACGTCCTGTTCTGCTGTTGCCCAGGGCAAATGCCTCATTGCCCCTCACCCCTAGTTTCCCACCTGAAGTCAATCCTAAATGACAGGTTGAAAAGTGTCGCCAATTCAATACTTATAAAAGCAAAATAAAAAACATCACTTTTCCCTATCACGCCAACTCCACTTCTTTGAAGACAATTTGTCCCTCCCCCAATTCTGCTCTGTTTTTATCTTCCTATGTTCTTTCAACCTCCTCATAGCTTAAGATTTTTCAAACATAGACCGCAACTATCTCCGACTCCACTCCTCTGCTTCCAACACAATGACACAAAGACAAACACAACTCAGAACTCACTCACACACTTCATTTCCTGAAACAGCGTTCACCACCTGAAAGAGAGGCAACATGACAAAATTTTGGAGGTACATCAATCTTGAAACGTGACGTGATGGGACAAATTCTCACGGTGTATGGGACAAATGACGTGCCTCTTGTATGAGTTGGGGTAATCGCACCCAGCACGGTCTGGGTCATGTGGGCAGTGGCTGGCTGTCAAGGGATGTGTAACAATGGTTCACTTTTGGTGCGTCTGATCCTCAGAGAAAGAGATCTAAACTTTTTCTTTTTCATTTAAGTATGGTCCCCTAAGATAATTACATCCAGTTTTACACCGCACGGTGGAAATTGTGAGGGGTGTGGTGGATTGTCAATGGAAAGAAAATGAAGTACCTATGAATTACAATACCTCCCAAGCATGTAATATAATAAAAAACGAAATATCTTTCTGCGTTTTAAATACCGATAGTGTTACCGATCGATCTTTTTTAAACTATTGCTTTAACCAGAGAGTTTGCAAAGAAAACCCGAATGTGTAAATATAATTTGAAATATAATAGATTTAAACATAATTCTTTATTATTTTACAAGATTAAAAATAATAATAACAATAATGCATTATTATCTGTTTAAGGGAGTTGTACTTTTTATATTAAAACATCTTGTCAATTTCAGTATCTGTACGTTCAAAAATAAAATTCTATGTTTACTGACACAATAATAATAAAGTATTTTATTTTTATGAATAAAAGGGCATTTTTTCTTTAGGGAATTATGTCATTATCACCACTAGAATTAAGGTAAAGAGGAAAGAAAAACTATATTTTAAATTATTTTAGAAAATTGGTAATGCTTTAAATATTTGTTTTATTTAAAGATGTCAGCTTTAGGAGATATTTTTGGGGTATCAGCTTTAGGGCACTTTACCTTAGTCCACTTTTCTGAGATTAGGTTAGTGCATCATTTACTTCAATCATTTTTTTAATATTTCAGTTTTATTGAATACTTAATATGATTTTTTTTAAATGATATAATTTTCAGAAACGTTTTATACAGTGCATAAATTTTTTTTTTTTTTTTTTTTTTTTTTTTTTTTTTTATTTTAAAAATAGAATGGGGAAAATGTAGGAAGTTTATGTGCAGAACTAAACATTACTGAATATGATATCGTAGTGATGTAATCATACTAAACTGTTTTAGTCCCATAAATGAAAATGATATTTTCTTTTGAGATTGATGTCAGTTATCTGAGTATCCGCGACTATGTCATATTGTAAGGCGGTTGTCAAAAAAATATTTTCCCCCAACCAACAACGCGAAACTGTCAGTAATTTAATTCATTTAGAATAAATATATTTTGTTTCTATCTTTAAATTGTTATTGAATTATTTATTTCAATGTTCCAACATGCACATTATATTGTCAATGTAATGAAAAAGGCGTACATTTTGTACGATTATAATAATTGAAGTCGGACTTCCTCAATGTAAAACTAGAATTTTGCTCATAATTTCAATTATTCAGGCATTATCCAATTTAGTTAACATGACTTTACTTAAGTCATGATGTATTTCTTTTTGCTGAAAATCAATTTTTTACACTATGAAATGCTACATTAGAATATTTGCTTTTATTTTTATTTTTTATTTTTTTAACTTACTTTATCACTCAACAGTTTAGGATTCTTCACAAAAGTGGGGAGGATATTATGAAAATAATTATTTTATTTTATTACCTAAAGTAGAAATTATCTTAAAAATTTATATTTCTTCTTTTTTTTTTTAACCTATTGCATAGAAATAAATAATCATTAAATTAAAAGAAAAAATAGTATAATTTGCACACTAATTTTGTTCAAATGAAAGTATATTCATATACTTATGGGTTATATAACCTTTTAATTTTAATTTGTTAATTTATTCGTTTTATAACTATCAACATTCCTCAAGTTAAATTCCCAGATTCAAATCGGGATTTACATATAGAATTTACAATGTTTAGAAATGTTAGAAATTAAAAATAAGCTTTTTTTAATATGTCAGAAAATTTCTGCTCCTCCTCTTGCTAAATAAGTTGTTAAAGTACTTAGTCTTATTCAGATACTAGGCGTCGATGAAATTATTTTTCTTGGTACCCATTTTGTGAAAAGCAAATGTTATTTTTGTGAAAAATAACATTTTGTATCGAAAGTTAAAATCTATTTACTCAAATTCGAACCAAGCCTTTATTAAAAAAACTTTTTAAAATCATTTTGCTGAAGTTTTCCTCTCTGGTTGTTACAAATTGTTGTCTGGTTGTTAAACTTGTTGTTTACAAATTAAGCATTTTAAAACGTCACAAAATAATAAATAATTAGTAAACAGTAAGTTTTTATGGAATAGAATTTAGTGAAAGCTCCATTTTATTATAAGGAATTATGTGAAAAGGTTTATTTTATTATACAGAATTTTCTGAAGGGTCCCATTTCATCAAATTGATTTTTGTGAAGGGTTCCATTTTAGTAAATTGATGTTTGTGAAGGGTCCTGTTTTATTAAATTGATTTTTGTGAAAGGGCCTGTTTTATTATGTAGATTTTTGTGAAGGGACCTAAATAGGTCTCAAATTTTGCCTGGATCGACCAGTGCATACTAAGTAATCGAATGGTGTTTTCTACTTTTTAATTAGGACTTCAGGTTTTTCAGAAAATACTGTCAAAGTTTTGAACCGAATTTCCAGACGCAATAGCGCGGAAAAGTAGAAAAACAATTGTTATCACCTGACAACAATAGCTTATAATTCGATAAGTAATTCCTTTATAAAACAACAACAAAAAAAATGTTCAATTCCAAATCTTTCATTTTTTAATTTCTTCTTTTGTGTTTAAAAATGAATCCGTAAATTAGACAGAATGTTTCGCGATGTTGAGCGGGATTTTTTTTTTTTTTTTTTTTTTTTTTTTTTTTTTTTAGAATTGCTTTCAAGGGATAACCTATAATTGGATTCTCAGTTTGGTTTGGATGGTAAAACTGACACCATTCTTAAAAGAAAAGACATTTATGGAAATAAAATAATTTAGTATGATTGCGTCCGTATATATTCACCAATCTTTAGCTCTGCACATAAAGTTCCTACAATTTTTTCTTTTTCTTTTTTTTTTTTTCCATTTTAATAAATTTTATATGCACCGAATAAAATGTTTCCGAAAATTACACATTATTTTCTTGAAATCAGAATAGGTATTCAAAAAATCTCAAACAGAAGCGTGGTGATAATGACGCCATTCTCAAAAGAAAAAGGAACCTTTCATCTATAAAAATAAAATGCTTTATTATTATTCTCTTAGTAATCATTGGATTTTATTTCTGTAACGTGTCAGGTACGTAAACTGCATATTTGCAAGTAAATCAGAGAAAAGAAAATTGATAATTTAATGTACAAAAAAATTGTTTGATATAGAAACTAATGAAATCGAGTATTTTGTAATGTGCTTAAAAATGATTGTAATGAAATGATTTATTTGAATTTTACAGTGACGCTTAAAGCGTGCCTCAGGGGGATGTCAGGTGTGAGCTATCGGGAAACAGAGCCCCCAAGTATCTAATTAAAAATAAAGCCTTTTCTTTTTAAAAGCTTTAAATTTAATAATATAAATAAATGTAAATACCATGGCTATAGTTACTTATTTTACGAAAACAGATTTTAAAGATTTTTATAAGTAGTGTGCGTTTTAATGAATTTGAAAAGTTTAACGTCCTTTCTCAGATATAAATGCAAGTTTTTTATTTCCCTTTTTTAGTCTTGCAAAATAATCAATAAGTGGGTAAGTGTGATCGAAGATAGGGGTTTCGTTTAATATTCCTTTCAAAACACTTTATCCTTCCTTTAATAAATCCAAATAAATTTCATTTTCAAAAAAAAAAAAATCATTTTTTTTTTATAAAGTAATAATTTACCGGTCTATTTTTCTCGTTTTTTCGAAAATCTGAACCAGTCCGATAGCGGGCGAAGCCCGCTATTATACTCTGTCATAATAATATATGTCATGTGGACTAAATGCGATATTAAAAAAATATCAATTTCAAAATTAAATATGTTGTATAGAGACTTTCAAAATGTTAGACGTCAGATTAATTTCTTTTAAATTCTCTAATAACGTCCTATTAAGTTACTTTCTGTATTTACACATACTCATACCCCTTGTATTATTGAGAAATGTTTGAAAATTTCCTTTTTATTACCAATATGATGTCATATTAATCTTTTTTTCAACTGGTGAAACTTTTTATTTCATTTTCATTTTTCACGTGGAAATCTTTCAAAAGAAAATTAATTATTGTAGAAATAATTTGATTGTGGATTTTTACTTGTTGGCAACTGCTACAACGTAAAATGTTTAAATTTAATAGAAAAAGGCTGTTAGATTTTTGGTTTTTTATCTCTACATATTAAAAATAATACGATTTTGAGCTTCATAATACGTATTTAGCTATAAGTACACAAAATTTCATGACTGTAAGTTACATAGTTTCTGAGAACCGGCTCTGTGACGGACAGACAACGAAGCGGGAGTAATAGGGTTTCGCGAGATGAACGAAACCCTAAAAATGATATTTTCAATAATCAATTGCAGCCTTCCACTACAATGCGTTTCCGAATTTTTACAACCATACAAAAAAAAAAAAAAAAAAAAAAAAAAAAAACTCGGACTAAAAGGATAACAAACATAAATCATAAACTTCAATTGTGCTATAATATAATTGATAACTTAAGATTGATTTTCTTATTTTTGTTATAATTATGACTTTAAATAAACAATAATCACTTGTTACTTTTTAAATGCCAATATATTGATAATATTGAAAATGCTTCATGTACATTTAATTTGTACGTAAGATATTTTTAATGTACTGAAAAATTAATCTCATTTAAACATATCTTGTTGTTTTATCTTTCACTGAAATAATTCTTTTTAATCAAGATATTTTTTTTCATTTCGTAGTAATCTTTTTTAATTTACTCATCAGTTAAATGCAACAATAAAATGCAAAGGAGCAGAAAAAAAGCCGCATAAAAAAAAAAAAAAAAAAAAAAAACATGAATTTTTCAAGAAACTTTAAAAATTGCATGATAAACTATTGGTCTCAAAGAATATTTTTAGATGAATCAAAATTTAATTACTTTTGACCTGTTGGAAATCAGTATGTAAGAGTGACAGATATAATGAAAATTGTGCTGTTCATGCATTTCATTCATGCATTTATGCTTTATCCTTATGTTATTGTATTAGGTTATGTTATGGTAGGGTATATTATAGAAATGTTCAAATATTAACCCTGAGAGGTTCATATTTAAATTGTTCAGTTCATATTTAAATTCAATATCAAATGCAATATTAAATGCAGAAACTGAAATGCAGAAAAAATCCATTGTTTAAAGCTGGTTATTAAAGTTGTAAACCCTTTTTTACAATACATGACATAATGTAATATAGTGGCAAATTAGATAAAATAACTATATAATTCGATGCCAATAAATTTATTTAATTAAAGAGAAAAAAGCGTAATGACTAAATTCTGTGGATTTTTTACTAATACAATCTATATTATAAAGGACAAACGTGTCCGTGCGTAACGCTGACGTCATTTTGCGAATGGCAACAATTGACAATGAAAATTTCGGTTTTGCGACTTTTGCTACTGCAATTTTTTTAATTTCTAAACATCGCACATTTTCAATTGAAAAAAATCTACTTTCAAATGCTATTTATTTGAAAACTGTATCGTAATTTGCTTGAAAACTGTATTGCCATTTACTCATTTTTTATGGTTTTTAACACTTTCCAACATAGTTGAAAAGTGTTTATGAATTCGGTTTATCTGTCTGTCTGTCTGTCGTCTGTCTATCCGTGCTCTAACTCGCGTAAATATACTCGGATCTTCATGCAATTGATATGTGTTATTGGGGCTTACTGTGGCATGGTCCATATTGAAAATTAAGTGTGCAGCACTTATAGTTTTTTTTTTTTTTTTTTTACAGAGACACTCAAAATAATTACGTTACATCACGGTCTATGAAGAAAAATCGTTTGCAGTTTATTTTAATAATGTTTCACTGTTTCAAACCTGTTAAAATTGATATATATCACTAACGTGGATTACAAGAGGAATACTATAGAATACTGTATTTTTGCTTTCATCGTTCATTTACAGGGACATACAAAAGAATTCGGTTAAAGTATTTGCTTATTAATAATAATTCCTGGGAATGTTTTTTCAGTTGCTGAACCCGTTTTTAAATTTAACTCTTTTTTTTTTGTCTATTACTTGGTGTGTATAGATTGTATACAGGGCAGCACAAAAATTTTCGAGTACATTTCCGTTTAATGTCGGAAATTGCAGAAGGGGAATTTTAAACTGTGCTACGCGTTTCCTAACTGAACTCAAATTTAGCATTCTATTTAGTATATATACAAATCTATAGATCCTATACAGTGCTGCACAAAAGAGCTCGGTTATTTTTCTGAATAGTGTTGGTAATTCCTGAAATTGGATATTTAACTATGTTATTATTTTTCAAAATTGTTTAGTTAGATATCACCTTACACATTACCGTAAAAATTTGCAAAAAGTTATTTTAGGAGTGTTGGAAAGTGTTACATAATCTATTCCTTGACGCATGATTTTTCCTGAGTGTTAAAATAATTAAAGACGATTGTGAAAGATTAATACTTCACTTTTATTAATATAAACAGTTCAGCATTTGTTTCCGGCTTATATTCCATAACGAATATTGAAACTTCATCACTAAATAAAATAATTAAATATATAAATAAAGGAGATGCAATCGAACTACGCACTTAAACCATTGAAATTATCGGAATCAAAATGTTGCTGTCTAAGCGATTTCTTCTGCTGTTAACTCTAGGCACGAGGCCAATATTGATATTATTAGTGAAAAATCTAAAAAAAAAAATATATATATATTAAATGTAAAAAAATCTGTTACATTTTCAATTAAAAGAGTGGTGTTCACCTATATTCAGTAACACGGGAAGACCGTGTTGAATCCCCTAGTTTTTTTTAACATGTATTTTGACCATTAATTCTTCATTATATTTCATGGATAAGATATTTTCATTTATTTCAATTTAATAAGAACATTTAATTTGATTTCATTGAGAATTCTTCAGAAACTAAGTTTTTGAAAATTGTGATTGTTCAATTATTTTTCCATGTTTTTCTTTATTAATATGTAAATAAATAGCTTACAAATAGTGAAAAATCATAGTTATATGTATTGCACAACTCTATCCGCAAAAATGTTTTTTTTTGTTGCAATTGGGAAGGTGTTTGTAGTCTCGAAAGTCAACTGTAGCAGAGCACAGTCATTTGTCTAAACTGTCATCCTATTGCCCTTCTTCCCCGAAGGGATTTATTTTAAAAGGGGACCATCTTTAGCAGACTTTTTGAAACGCAAATGAAAGTAAAAGTATTTCGTCTCCCAGAAAATTGGGGTGGAATGAGGAATGAGATTCTCATTGTATAGGTTGACCCCGTGCTACGTGCGGCGGAACCTATGAGTTACCCAACACAAGCCTAAACCCAGTGACAGAACTATCTTCGTGTGTCTGCAACGCTAATAATATTTCAAAAATAGTTTGAAATATGCAATATATATCATATTAAGTTCCCGATAGTTAGTTTTGTCACTGGGGTTTAGGCCTATTTCATCTTACACTTCACTGAACAGAAAGTATATCTTCATGTATCTGCAACGCTTATAATATTTAAAAAAACTATTCTTGACTGTATTTTTAGTTAGTTTGTTTCATTTTTTAACATTTTTAGTATGAAAATATTCAGTAAATAATTTGTGCAACGCTTATAATATTTTAAAAAACTGTTTTTGACGGTATTTTTAGTTAGTTTGTTTCATTTTTTTAGCATTTTTAGTATGAAAATATTCAGTAAATAATTTGAGTTCTTGGGCGGTTAGGAATCCATTGTGATTTTTTTTTTACCTCATACTTACAAATTAAATATTTTTGATGGAAACAAACAATTTACATTAAATTTTTGAGTAATTTATTGTTTACAATTTTTTTCCTGTAATTGTTTTGGACTACATTTTTAGTTCCCGAGATTGATGAATTCATAACATGCGATAAATTGTTAAGATGTATGTTCTCATTAAGATTTGTTATTGAACTCCATTTAAGAACCATTTTTAACTCCATTTAAGAAGTTTCATTTAAGAACTTTTTTAGTCGCCCAAAAAAAATATTCTTAATGAAACAGATTTTCTGAGCTGTTTCTATATATTCATGATTTTTTGGTTGGGGCGTTTTTGAGTGATGTTTATGATTTAAGAACTTTTTTAGTCGTCCAAGAATCTAATGTTTTTCTTGAACTTTACTTTGAATAAAATGAAAACATTCAGTAAATAATTATTAAATCTTAATCACCTGAGAACGGATTTTTTTTTTCCAAATTTGTTTCTTTTGTCACTTTATAGAATGCATACTTTGCGACGATCGGCCGGTAGCATCCAACCATCACCACCATCCATAAATATCATATAATACAATTCTAATACCGTGCAAGCGCCTCCCCCCCTCTGGTTATTTTACGATTTTCCATCGCATTTAGGGGGGCGGATTAACGAGATTTGACGGTAATTATTAAATTGTTTTGATGAACTGATTATAAATTCCCAGTCCGGGAAATATTTATGATGTGCATTTTGTGACATGAGTTTCATAAGAATCACTCACATATAGGACAAAATTAGCACTCACCAATCTGCAAGTAATACTAAAAATTTGTCGATTGACTGTTTTGCCACCACTGGCCATCTTAATAGTCACACTCGCCAATTGTGATGATTGATTGAAAAAAGATTTTTTACCCCTGCTGTCGTTTGATTATTTTCAAAACCATTTGGTACATTTCAGAATTACCCCCCCCCCCCCCCCCGAGACCATTTGATGATTTTTGAGATTTTTTCAACTGTGATTTTCCGTTTTCTCACATTATGAGTTTCATCAGAAAGTAAAACAATAAATAAATATGAATGATTTGCGGAGCTGTTTCAAAATAATTATAAAGAATAAGTCTTTAAAAATGTAAAATCAATGTTATTTCTGGCCGAGTTTTTTTTAAAAATAATTATAAACCATTTTAATTTGTAAGCATGTTGTAAAAAAATCATTTGTGACAAATTTTGTGTTTTATAAGAATCGCCCAAGAACGGACATGCAAATTTATGTTGTCATCGCACTCTTTATAATTATTTTTGTTGAGGGTTTTTGGGCGATGTGATTAAATTTTTGATAGAAACAGCTCCGCAAATCATTCATATTTACTTAATGTTTTAACTTGCTGATAAAACTCATAATATGTGAGAAAACAGGGATTTTTTTTTTTTAACTTCATATTTACAAATTAAATTGTGGAAGACAGAATAGGTTTGTTTGTGTAGAGGTTTGTGTGTCTGCTGTTTTTAATAAAGACAGTTGCATTTTTCCCGCGACCCTTTCACGAAAGTTTTTTCTGTGAACCTTTCACAAAATCTGCATTTTTTCCACAATCCTTTGACGAATTTCGTATTTTTTCTGCGATCCTTCGATGAAATTCAAGTTTTTCCTGCAATCATTTGACGAAATTTGCTTTTTTTGTGATCCTTTAACGAAATTCGTGTTTTTCCACATACTTATGTTGAGATTCATGTTTTTTCAGTGATCCTACGACGTACTTTTTTTTTTTTTTTTTTTTTTTTTTTTTTCAGCGATCCTTTGACGAAATTCACATTTTTCCTGTGATCCTTTGGCAAAATTTGCGTTTTCTCCGCAATCCTTTGATGAAATTCGCATTTTCCGTGATCCTTTGATGAAATTTACTTTTTTAATGATCGTTTGACAATATTCGTGTTTTCTCTGCTGCCTTTTGACGAGATTCATGTTTTTTTAGCGATCCTTTTACGAAATTCATGTTTTTTCAGCAATTATTTGATAAAATTCGTGTTTTTCTTGCGAACCTTTGACAAAATTTGCGTTTGCCAGCGATTCTTTGATAAAATATGCTTTTTTCTATTATGATAGGGAAAAGCGGATTAGGATAGGTAGATAGGGAAACCCCATTATCAGATCGGGACATTAGATGTAATTAAGAAACATTTGTATATTTGTAATAATTAGCGAAAATGGCGAGATAAAGGGGGTGGGGTGGGAACGACTTTTTATTAAATATCACATTTATTCTACATCAACTTCCTCTCACCACCAGGGGGTGCTTTGCTATCTCTGTTTCTATGGGCTGGATCACAACGGGGTATGGCTCTTTCCACCCGACATCAATAGAGCTTACTGATTTTAGTTTGGATTTTCACCACAGGGGGCGCTTTCGTATCTTTGGTTCTATGGGCTGGATCATGACGGGGTATGCCTCATTCAACTCGACATCGATAACCTTAATGAATTCAGTTATGTTCGTATAGAACATATTGTGCTCCCTGGCGGTGGAAGGTGTAACTAAAGGATTTTGCAGCTAACTCTGGTTCTATGGGTCACATCACGACACGGTTTGGCTCATTCGACACAACATCAATAGAGCTTACCTATTTTAGTTCTGAATTTCACCACCAAGGGGTGCTTTCCTATCTCTGTTTCTATGGGCTGGATCACAATGGGGTATGGCTCTTTCCACTTGACATCGATAGAGCTGACTGATTTTAGTTCGGATTTTCACCACAAGGGGTGCTTTCCTATATCTGGTACTATAGGCTGGATCACGACGGGGTATGGCTCAGTCGACTCTACATAGATAGAGCTTTTCGATTTTCACCACCAGGGGTGCTTTTCTATCTCTGGTTCTATGGGCTGGATCATGAAGGGGTATGGCTCTTTCGACTCGACTTACAGTAATATATGGGAGTGTGTATGGCACGCCCAGTGTTTGCTGTCTAAGGTAGTGGGGCCCCCAACATTAGATTTGTTTAATAATAAAAAAATGTTCAACACTGATTTCAGGTACATTTAAGGTTGTGTTGGCACGGGCAACGCCGGGCGGGTAAGCTAGTATAAGATATATCATATAAGCACCCGGCCTGAAAGGTCAGCGGCCTTGGCGAAGAGCTCCTTCGCTCATGGCTCGCCAAAGAAATAAGGCAGTAAGACTGTCAACGTTCACCCCCCACCCCCCTTGACCTTTGGGAAGGAGAATCAATTAAAGCGTGCCTGGTGAAACGACCCCTGGGCAAAATAGGGCCAAGAGGAGAGAGGAAAGGGGGTGGGGGGGAGTTTGTGAAAACAGAAAAAAACCCATAACTTCTTAATTTTGATACATATCGAATCCGTTTAAAGTTATTACTACTTCTAGGAAAAGGGCCAAAAATTTATGTATGACATATTTTTCCTATATACTTAACACTATCCTATTTTTATGTAGTCCATTGGACTACGGCTAGACATTTCATATGGCTCTCAGGATTTGATATACACCTACTCAAAGCCAGGGTGCGCAGTTGCTTCACAACTTGGAAGCCCATTGAACCTATCACAAGTTCAAGTTCAAGTATAATTAAAAATGGCCTCAAGGGGGAGGGATAGTGGTTTAAGAAGAAAAAAATTCATAACTTCGTCAATTCACAAGATATCAAATCCACTTTAATTTATTATAAATTGTCTTAATATTATCTACAACTTTTATACTGACAAGTTTTTCATAGGACGAACTCTTACAGAAAAATAAATTAAAAACAAAAAAATCCTTGCCGTCTCCGCTTACAAACACAGGTAGATTTCGCAGTGGGCGGTCCCAACTGCCACATTGTGGTAAAAATGTCATTTCTTCTGCAATTCCCGATAAACAGACGCCCCACGGTCTGCATCATCGAAATCTACCTGCACCTGTAGGCCGAGCCATCAGGGATTTTTAAATAGTGCATTGCAATGAAAAAATAAAAGTTCTCAGTTTCAGTTCAATAATTATTTCGAAACAGTAATATTTTATTTAAAAAAGTTAAAAAAATTGATATTATAGAAATAAATAAAATATTTAATACTAATGGTTGACATAACTTCAACCTTTTTTGTGGCTTTTAGGATAAATAATGCATGAGTAAGAAAAAAAAAATTGCACTGCTTTAATTTTTCAATGTACATTTGTTTTTTAAAAAATATCATGTAAGTAGTTAAAATTCCTTTTTAACCCATTAAAGACTGACGCTGCGTTTTCAAAATATTTTGTTTCTTATACCAGGTTTTAAAGTAACACCAGTTTGTTTTTAGGATAAATATTTGCTTTATTTGATGCAAGAAACACCATGATAAAATCACTCTTAGGTTGCTGTAATATAAAAGAGGTTACGAATCGCAATATTTGTATTTTATTGAGAAAAATAATTCGGTCCTTAATGGGTTAACTTGCAAGAGTAACGAGTAGTCGCTTTTGGCAGCGAAAATGTCCGATAGATGGCTCTGATTGCAACAGGTCGTCAGAAGATTTGGCGGTATAGAATTTTTAAACTCAAAAAAAGATCGAAAAAAAAGCGCTTTCGCGCCAAAATATTACTATCCTGAAATTCTTTGAGGATGGAGTTTACGAGCCAGAACTCTCCAATAATATCGAATGTAGGTAGATGTAGCGAATGAATTTATGATATATCTGTTGTGCTAGATTAAAGCAGAGGTTTTGCTTCAGGTCTGGTTTTTGCATGAACAAAACAATGTGTTGCGTTTGAGTAGGATAAAATGGATTGAGCCTGACGATGTACACAGCAACACACAAATACACAAAGGAGAGGATGTAGAGTAAACTTATAAATGTTAAATTGTTTTTTCATATTTTTATTAGTGACAGAGAGCTATTTCTTTTAGGCAACTGTCAAAGCTTTGTTACAAAAAAAAAAAAAAAAAAAAAAAAAAAAAAAGAAAAGAAAGAACATATAACCTCATTATTTTAAATTTGCAATTACAGGCAGGAAAGAAGAAAGTAGTTGAATTTTTTTTTAATTAATATTTATTTTATTTTTTTTAATAATTATATGTCTCTAATTTTGTTTTTTAAATATAAATATGCCTCATCCCCAAACTTTGTTTATTCACATGGGAACAAATTATATCGTTTTGAATATATATTTTTTAATATGTGTGATTTTATTTGAAACATGTTTTTCTAAAGTAAAAGATTTGACATTTCGTAAGCCTAATAGTTCTGAATAGTTCTTGAATAGTTCTTTTCTCCCGATAAATGATTTACATATTAAGTTATTAGCTATTATTGTCTCAGAACGACAGTTTTTTTTTCGTTTTCTGCGCTGTTGTGTTCAAAAATTCGGTTCAAAACACAAACTTTGACTACAATCTTTGAAAAACTCTTTGGCTTTTACTGAAAACAGAAAAAAAAACATTTCAATTACATAGTTTCTGAATAAGAGTGATTCTGATAAAAATCCCCCCCCCCCCTCTTAATAACGCAAAACTTTCTGATTAATTTATAAATGTGAAAGCATGATACTCACTGGCATGATTGTTGAAGTGATTTGCAATTGAATAGTTCTTTCCATTTCCCGATAAATGATTTACATCTTAAGTTATTAGTAATTATTGTCTCAAGACGACAGTTTTTTTTTTCATTTTCTGCACTGTTGCGTTCGAAAATTCGGTTCAAAACACAAACTTTGACTACATTCTTTGAAACACTCTTCGTCTCTTACTGAAAAACGAAAAAACAAATCAATTACATAGTTTCTGAATAAGAGTGATTCTGATAAATGTACCCCCCCCCCCTTCTTAATAGCGCGAAAATTTCTGATTCATTTTTAAACATGAAAGCATGATATTCACAGGCATGATTTTTGAAGTAATTTGTAGTTGAATAGTTTTTTTCTCCCGATAAATGATTTACATATTAAGTTATTAGCTATTATTGTCTCAGAACGACAGTTTTCTTTTTTTTTTTTCGTTTTCTGCGCTGTTGTGTTCGAAAATTCGGTTCAAAACACAAACTTTGACTACAATCTTTCAAAAACTCTTTGGCTTTTACTGAAAAACGAAAAAACAAATCAATTACATAGTTTCTGAATAAGAGTGATTCTGATAAAAGTACCCCCACCCCCCTTCTTAATAACACGAAAATTTCTGATTCATTTTTAAACATGAAAGCATGATATTCACCGGCATGATTTTTAAAGTAATTTGCAGTTGAATAGTTCTTTTCTCCCGATAAATGATTTACATATTAAGTTATTAGCTATTATTGTGTCAGAACGACAGTTTTCTTTTTCGTTTTCTGCGCTGTTGTGTTCGAAAATTCGGTTCAAAACACCAACTTTGACTACATTCTTTGAAAAACTCTTCTGCTTTTACTGAAAAAAGAAATAACAGTTCAATTACATAGTTTCTGAATAAGAGTGATTCTGATAAAAATCACCCCCCCCCCCCATAGTAAATAAACATGTGTCAATTCCATGGCAATCAGAGTACATTTACGCAAGTTAGAGCATGAACAGATGGAAAGACAAACCAAATTTATAAACATTTTTCAACTATGTAGGAAAGTGTAAAAAATGGAAAATGTAACAGAAAATTTTAAAGAGTGTTAGCAAAATGTGTAATACTAACATACTTTATTAAGAAAACTAGTACATTTGATTTTTTTAATGGGAAAATAATTAATGAAATATTATATTCTTAATAGTTTCAACATTGTTAAAAAGTATTTATAAGTTCGGTTAATCTTTCTGTCAAAACAGCGCTAATACTTTTTTTTTTCCACAATGAAAGTTAACTTGAAATAATATTTTTTTTCAGAATTTAGATTTTTTGACAACGGGAGTTCAAACTTACATTAAAAAAAAAAGGGGGGGGGGGTGAAATTTGAGAAAAATAATCATCTACCGAAAAATAAAATGCATTAGAAATTTGAAAAAATAAAAATTTGCTTTTTTTTCGTTTTATTTTCTAGGGGAAGCTAACGCCACAGAAAAGAATCTTTCCGGCAAAATGGATGTTTGAAGTCTAGCAGTAGTTTTCGAAATGTTGGTAATTGTTCAACTAAAAGCTTAGCTTGGTCACAAACAGGTTTGTTTGTGAATGGCTGAAAGCGAAGGACTTCCTTCCCCGAGGTCAAATGCGGTTGGGGTCAAGTATAGAAGTACTAGAGTGGGGGTGAGGGGTGTCCTGTGTTGGGGTAGCCCGAAAAGTGATATCTTATCTTTATCTTTAGGAATGCGCTCTAAGAAAGAAGCGTGTGTTTTACACATCTTCGTGAATTTTGAGGAGAATAATTTTTTAGAAAATAATTTCTTATTTTAAAACTTTTTTGTGACTAAAAAAGGGGGTTTGATCTTTTCCTTTTATAGCTAGAATCAAAATAATTATTGGCAACGTATACAAATAATAAATTAGATGATTCCTTTTCTCGAAATGCGTATCAAAAAACACAATCCTACTGCTAGCAGATTAAAATAAATGTACATTTGACATACGCACTCAAAATCATTCATTACAAATTTCCGTATTTTTTTCTGTTTTCCTGCAAACTTATTTTCGGACAGCTGGGGCCCCTGAAACCAATATGGTACCAAGTGGGGACCATTGGAATCTTTTCAATTATAAAATCGAAAACTTCCTTTCAGTGGCATTTTAAAAATTACGTATGTAAAAAAAAAAAAAAAAAAAAAAAAATTTCTAGTGAAAAGAGAGGAAAACAAGTTGGAAATTGTACGCCAAACGTTACAAACGAGGTGCGTTCGTACGCACGTTTTAGAATTAAATTCATGATATCCCGTGCGTAGAACGGGTTAAACAGCTAGTTAAGTATATATTTTATGACACTGTTCATACAAATATCTTAACTAGTTATATAAATATTCAGATATATATGTATCAGCTAGTTATATAAATATTCAGATCTTGATGATTTTTAATTCTGTGAAATGAATTATATCGTCTGCATATTAATTTCTGTATTAAAATAAGTATCTCGCTCGCTTGACGATTAAACTTCGGAAGCTCCTATAACAAAAAAGCACCGATTTTTAAAAAAAATTCAAATTTCTTAATAAATATTTTTATTAATATCTCCTAAAGTTTTGATTCGATTTTCATAAAATTTAAAATGTCTCGACAAAATTATGCAAAGATAATATATTTTAAATTGCAAACCATTTGTTTGGGTAGTTTTTGCGTTGTTATATGCGGACAGACAGACAGACGGACGGACAGACAGACAGACGGACGGACAGACAGACAGACGGACGGACAGACGGACGGACCAAACGACGACTATAGGTGCTACGTATTTATATAATTACGAACGCACCTAAAAAAAAAGATTTTATTATGAGGAACTAGGGCCCTTTAAACGAATATAAGAAAAACATTTTCGCATTCTTTTGAAATTATACATACATCGTATTGTTACGGTTGGTTTCAACCAATTTTTTTTTTCTACATTAATTATTTAAATCACTTTCTCAACATTTATTTAAAAGCACTCTTTTTTTTTCTGTTTCTAATAAAAATTTAAATAAATAAAAGTAATTGTAATAATAATAATAAAATCAGTTTTTATTTTTTCTTCTTTCTTTTTCTTTTTGCAAAGTAAATTCAACGTTTATAGTCTAGCTTTGCTTCCTGTTTTCAAATACGAAAGATATATAGCAGGGAGGGAGGTTTCTCAGTAAAAGACCACACATATTGTATTGGGCAGTCGTGTACGTTTTCTCCCATACCCTTGAATCATGTGTTTGTAGTCACCTAGTCTGGTTTTGGTTAAAAGAAAGACCGTCCGCCCTGTATAAGAATTACGTTATCTTATGAGTGTACTATATACGCAATTAGGCTTTGTAAGTTTACGACAGGCTTCAATTGGCTCTGCTATCAGGCGGATAGCTGGCGCCCATGTAAACAGAAGCTCACAGGACCCCCCTTCAGCACACGCCATGGGGGTGAAGCATGGCTTCCTTCCCCCATGAAGCGGCCGGCAGAGTGGAGCGGCAAGCTGTAGTCTTCAGGAAGAGTCGATTTTTCCTTTTGTTTCCATTCCCGTACCCCTGGCAGAGTGGATCGGTCCCGTTTCTCAAGCAGCGCGGGAGAATGAATGTTTACGACACTTGTTGCTTGGCCAAGAGACCTGTCGTTTGACTCGTAAAAATTCGACTTGTTACGAGGCTCGAAGACTGGCCTGTGGGCTGGATCGCGAAGTTGTTGAAGGCGGACAGGATTCTGAAAGATTATTGAATGGGGCATTGATGGCCCTACACTAACTATCCTAAATCATGGTGTTATGATGGAAAGAGGCTATAAGGGCATTTTCGAATTGCGGATCTATAACTGTTAACGAGAAATTAAGAAGAAGATATGTGTAGCCCGTTTTTTTTTTGGCGTAGTGGCGCTCCAAGATTATGACTTCTTAACCATCAGAAGTGATCATAGATATTGAACTAAACGGTCGTTAGAAGTCGTAGTGTTCTGAGTTACGATGATGGCTATCTTCGAATAAAACACATGCTTCAGGAAGGTGAAATTACTGACTCCGACGGTGAAGTTCTGGACCGTAGAACGATTTTCCCCTCCGGACTAGATGATGGACCTAGTAGTTGATGGCAAGTGATGCAGTGAGATGAGAGGATTGATGAATGTTAGCTTGAAACCACATGGGTATTGTCTGAATTTTTCCCCCAGTCTGAATACTCCAGCTTAAGTGCTTCATCAGATTTTGAAAAAGGACGAAATGCTCCTAAGTGCCCACTGACTAAAATTGTAGAACTCTCTACCTGTTGTAAGTACTATTCGCATAGTTTTTCTTTTTATTTATTTGTACCTCTTTAAAAAAAAAAAAAAAAAAAAAAAAAAAAAATATGTTTGCTATACCAGAGTTTAAAAGTGAAATGAATATCTTTGGATAATTTCAATAAGAATTAACATTATGAACAGAAATAGTCTGTAGGTTAATATATAATGTTTGTATGTTTGAACGACCATTAAGTGGTAATGTGATGATAATTTTAAAAATATGATGTGTAATTTAAAGGTAACCAGTGAGTGGTTTCAACTTAAAAGATCAGCTGTTATATTGTTTTATTAAGATTATTTTTGATAACTTAGTTGCTTCATTATTTTAAATGTTCAAATAAATTGTGTTTTTTTTTTGTTTATTATCAAAGATGGTATGTTTTTCTTTGTATAAATCTCTAAATAATTAATTTTTTATATTCACAGTAGACCTATAAGAAAGGCCTAACCTTTCTGTGAGTAATAAAAAAAAAAGGAAGAGAAAATTCAACTTTATTAAATTAGGACTTTAAAATTTCTTAAGTTTAAATTCATAACTGACTGTTTTAATGAACATTAATTGAAGTTCACTCAATGTTATACAATCGTATTTTTGATCTTGATTTAAGGATGGATAGATTAATAAGTGAAACAGTAATATTAAATTTAATTTCATAAAATGTTAAATTAAGCTTTAACTCTCCTCTTTCAGAAACATTGTTTTTCTAAAATATACACCAAAATTGTTTTATTTAAAAAAAAAAAAAAAAAAAAAAATATATATCCAGTTATTTTACACCACTATATGATTCTTGGTTAACCGATCGGATCTTGTTCAGAATCTCTATGGTTGTTCTAAAATTTTAGTACATCATCATATCCCTATTCTATTAACGGATTTAACTCTTTCCCCTTTTGGTCCTCATATTGGAGGAATTTCAGGTTGTCTGCATTTTTTTCAAATTATATGATGATTACACTTTTGTTAATTTAATGTATATGGAGATTTGAGCTTGGTCGGGTTGGAGTGGAGTTGGGTGTTCTTTATGCAATCCAGTATGCTACTTGATTTAGAAATCTGTTGCCCCTTACTACATTTAATATTATCTTAAAATGATGAGTTCAAAATTATCATTGTTGTATTAACCTATTCGGATTCTTAAGTTTTGATATTTTGATTAGTTTAATATAATTTGCTCCCTTTTCCATGGCAACAGATTTCAGTGGAGCTAATCAGGGTATACTTATTTTTTTCTAAATATTTAATTGTCAAGTGAAGATTGAGTAATAAATGAGCTTTTTAAGTTTAAGTAAGTTGTGTTTTAGAAAGAACCCCAAAACCCACAACAAATGGAGCCGTAACAATTCGGTCTCTCGGTTATTGATTTTTTTTTTTTACTTGTATGTATTTATGTATCAAAGAGCAACTGGGTGTTTTTGCAATTAAAATTTTATTTATATGTTCAAGTGTAAAAAGAGGTCTAGGCTCTCTCTCTGTGCTAGTAGTTACAGTCCCCAGTCAAAATTATGTTTTGTGTACATAACTTTAGCTTAGTTACTAAAAGCATAGTCCTGTACTTAAGTTTTATGTATTTATAAGGTTTTCCTTTCCCCTCTCTTTTTCTCATTTTTAAGTTGCCCCCCCCCCATTTTTCATTTTTTTGGTTTGTTTGTCATTTTCTACCTCTAACTATGGCTGATAAGCACTCGGAAGCAATTGCCACTATTCAGCGGAAAAATGCTTTAGTGGATAATTTGTCTAATATTCCCCCATTCAATGGAGAGGCCAGCTCAGTCTGCTTCTCAGATTTTTCTGAGAAATTTGAGAGTTTTGCCAAATTATTCGACTGGAATGAGGAGGAGAAAAAATTCGTTTTGTTAGCTAGATTATCAGGAGCTGCTTCTAGGCGTATAAAAATTCACAAAGCAAAAACATCTGATGAGCTATTAAAAATCTTAAAAGAGAGTTATACTTCACAGGCCACACCAGATGTTGCCCTCAGTCATTTTTTAAATTTTAAACAGCCACCCAATATGAGTGTTCAGGAGTTTTATGACAAGGCATATGATATGTCATTAAGAGCCCTTGTAATTGAAGGTATCCAGGGTGAAGTAGTCGATAAAAGCCGAACGGCTCTACTACACTCCATGCTGTTGAGCAATCTTACACCAGAAGTGCGAAAGGGGGTAATTGCGAGAAATCCGCAATCCCCAGAAGAGGTTCTCAAAATTGCGCTTCTTGAGGAAAAGGCTTATAGGAGCATTAACCCTTTCTACAACCACCACGAGGAAATTCTCAACCCAAATTTGACCCAAAACCTACCCTGTGCTGCTGTTTTTCAGCAAGATAGATCACAAAAGAAGGAGATAGACCAGCTGAAATCACAAATTGATGTTTTAGCAGCAAAGATAGACAGTTTAGTTGATCTTAGGGCTAGAGATGTACAGGAGAAAAACCAGGAAATAAGACCCGTAACCTGCTATAGGTGTTCCGTACAAGGCCACTATGCCAGAGATTGTCCACTAAACTTTGTCGACTATAATTTTAGAAGGGGAGGTGGTCAAAATTTCAGGAGCCGTGGGCAAAATTATAGAAACAGAGGTGAAAATCCTAGAGGGAACCACAATCAGCGAGGCGGATACAGGGGAAGAAGAGGTGGTTATTACCAAAACAATAGGAACACAGCTGCGAACAGAAATGAAGAGCAGGCGGTAAATAACACCCCAGTAGCTAACAGTGAAAGTGAGGCTTTAAACTATTAGTGGCCGGATCAAATGTGGTCAAGTCGATCCCCAACAGGCCCCTGGACCCCCCAACTGTGTATAGTATGTTTCAGCCCCAATCATATACATTACCAACTGCAAGAATTTACATAAATAAAGTTTGCCTGAATGCATTATGTGACACTGGTTCGGCAATTAATCTCCTGAGTGGTACTGATTGTAAATATTTAGAGAATTTTGAAATGGAGAATTGCAATATCCCCATTATGACTGTCACCGGTGAGAAAGTTCACCTAAATAAGAAAGTATTTTTAAAATTTGTTTTTGATAATGTTCAATGTCAAGCTGAATTCTATGTAGTGGAAGGTAAATTAGCAGAGGAATTTAATATGATTTTGGGAATGCCATTTTTGAAAGAGTACCGGGCAAGTATAAATTGTGATACAAATGCTGTCGCTCTTAAAGTGCCAGTTTCAGGCCAATGTAAACAAAGCGTAGAAACCCCAAGTAATACTTCAGGGTGTAATACTTGTCTTGCTACTAATTCTGTAAATATTTCTAACTCTGTATATAGTGTAAATTCTAATAATAATTGTGTGAATAATGATATTGTTAAAAATAATTCTGTAAATATAAAATGTGTCAACAAAGTAGGGGAGAATTCAAAAAGTAGTAATGCCAATAGCCCCTCTGAAAGTTTTGCATGTATTAATGTTCATGACTCAGTCAGTGTTGAAAATGGGAATCATAGTAGGGAAGATATGGTAGTTCAGGACCCGCAGTTGAGTAATATGGGAAAAGATGTTGAGATAATCATTCAAACTGAGTCAGATAAGGAAGTTAAAAGTGTTGCGCAGAACTTTTGCATGCAAACAATATCAGGTGGTAGCTCTGAGGGTAATAATACTGCAAATTTTTCAAGTATTCAAAATGTCGACAATAATCTATCAGCAGCGAGTCAGGTAACCCAGGGTAATTTAGCTGAAGATACTACTGAAATTTGTAATATTGATGAAAGTGAAGATTTGGTAAGTATAGAGGATAAGGTACCTGAAGTCGAGGAGGAGAGCAATGAAGATAGCAGTAGTGATAAAACCAATAAAAATAAAAATATAAGTTTCGCTGTGTTATGTAGCAAAATTTCAATTCCCCCGCAGTCAAAAATGTTAGCCCAGGTTAAAAGTTATAAGGAAAATTTTATTAAGGAAAATGATATTGTTATGTTAGAACCTTTGGCGAAAAATTTAAATCAAGGTCTCCTTACCTCCAGAGCCATTTGCACTAAAGAACATGGTCTGTTTATTTCTTTTGCAAATTTTTCAGACAATAGTATTCATTTAAATAAAGGAACCTTTGTTGCCAAAATTCAAAAATGTGTAGACAAATCAAATGTACCCGTAACTGAAAATAACCTTACTTGTAATGTAAATTTGGCCCCTCCAATTGGTGACTTTGATCACGCTGATCTCACTTGGAGCTCTGAAATTAATTTAGATCATTTAGAACCCCCATTAAAAATTAAAATGCAAAATTTTCTAGACAAAAACAAAGATGTATTTGCAGAATCGGTCTTAGATTTACCCGGCTGTGATACAATCCCGCATGAAATAAACTTAACTTCAAATAAACCAGTAAAAGGCAAAGCTTATAGAGTCCCCTACAAACTACGTCAAGAAATGGAAGACCAACTTAATACTTTATTACAGGCGGACATAATTTCCCCTTCCATGTCTGAATTTGCTTCTCCGGTTATTCTGGTTCGGAAATCAGACGGTTCCTATCGACTTGCTGTTGACTACAGAAGACTAAATAAAAATCTTGTTAAAGATGCTTATCCAATACCTAACATTACCGACTCTGTTGATGCTTTAAGTGGGGCTAAATTTTTTTCAACGCTAGATTTAACTAGTGGTTTTTTTCAACAGGTTATTCGCCCAGAGGATAGGCATAAAACTGCTATAATCACCCACAAGGGACTTTTTGAGTGGACCCGTAACTGTTTTGGGCTCTCAAATTCAGGTAACAGTTTCCAGAGACTTATGAATGCTATTTTCGGTGATTTAGGCAATCTTGGAATTCTTGTTTATATCGACGACATTGTAATTGCCTCCAGTGATGTTAATTCTCATTTTGAGAAGCTTAGCATGGTCTTTGAAAGGTTAAGACTGCATAAACTTAAACTTAAGCCCAGTAAATGCACTTTCCTTTCGAATAAAATACAATATCTAGGTTTTGAGATTTGTAGTGGCCAAGTATCACCTATCAATAAAAATATTGCCGTAATAGAAAATTTTAAACCTCCAACTACCCGAAAGGCTGTTAGGTCATTCATTGGAACTCTATCTTTTTATAGGAGATTTATACCAGATTTTACTAAGAGGGCCAAAAATTTAATCAATCTAACTAAAGAGACAGGAAAATTTTCGTGGAATGAAGATGCACAGAAAGAATTTGAAGACCTTAAAATGGCTCTTATTTCAAAACCATGTCTTGCACTCCCTGATTTTGAGAAAGAATTCCATTTATATAGTGATGCCAGTGGCGAAGCATTAGGGGCAGTGTTATCACAATTAGATGAAAATAACATGCTCCATCCTGTTGCCTTTGCCAGCAGAAAATTGAAAGATGCTGAGACCCGCTACTCCACCACTGAAAGGGAATTACTAGCTTTAGTTTGGGCTACTGCCCTCTTCAAATGTTACATTGCTAATACCCATTTTTTCATCTATACAGACCATGCGCCTCTAACATTTATGTTAAAAATTCACGACCCTACATCTCGCATGGCTAAATGGATCTGCACTCTCTCAGACTTTAATTTTACAATCAAGTTTGTTAAAGGTAAGTGTAACAGTGTCGCAGATTTCCTTTCGAGGTATGTCAACAATGATAACTCCAATGATACTGTTAATTGTAATTTTTGTATACAAGTCGAAAAGGAAGTTACTTTTATGCCTCATTCCAATCTACTTGAAAAAATTGGTGAATTACAAAAATCAGACAAGAAATGCTGCGAGATTGCAAGAAAACTAGACCAAGGTGTAGAAATTGCTCCTAAATACATGAAAATTTTTTTTAGAGATGACATTTTAGTTTGTGAGGATACAAGGGAGTCAGCTATTTTGAATAAATCTGTAAAGTTAGTCGTGCCAAAAGAATTGGTTACTCAAGTTTTTGCACTAACACATGAGTCCCTAGCGGCTTGTCATCAAGCCTTTCAAAAGACCATTGATCGCATTCGTGAGCACTTCTATTGGCCAGGAATGTCGTCAGATGTCAAGCATCTAGTGGAGTCATGTATTAGTTGCCAGCAGAAGAGAGCTTATAGAGCGAACCAGCTCGCCCCTCTGCAACGTATGCCGACCCCCCAGTTTCCAATGAACAAGGTTCATTTGGATCTCATTGGACCCTTACCGCAAACTTTTTCGGGAAATAAGTATATTGTCGCATATATAGATTCATTTACTAAGTGGCCAGAAGCATATGCGGTTAGTTCAACCATTTCAGATGTCATTGCGGACACTTTAGCTGACTTCATCTCACGCTACGGAGCACCCTGTTTTATTACGACGGACAATGCGAAGAATCTAATTTCAGATGCGATAGAGCACGTATATAAAATGTTTGGTATTAATCATATTAAGACCTCATCTTATCACCCGGCTGGCAACTCGCAAGTGGAGAGACAGAATCGTACTCTTAAAAATGCACTTTGTCACATAGTCAACCAAAACCAATCTGACTGGGACACTAAACTCAAATTTGCACTACTAGCTATGCGTTCAGCTGTCCACTCTTCAACTAAACTTAGCCCAGCTGCAGTTATGTATGGCAGAAATATGAATCTACCATATAATCTCTTTTCTCAACCACCTTCTTTTAATTATAATGATGCACCCTCTTTTTGCGAACTCTTAATCCCAGCTCTTCAAAAAGTATACACTGAAGTACATAGTAATTTAATTAAAGTTTCTGAGCAGCAGGAAAAATACCGTGAAAAGACAGCTGTTGATAAAAATTTTAAAATAGGAGATCTTGTGTGGTTATTTACACCCACAGTCGCCCCTGGTAATACAAAAAAATTAAGCAAGCAAAATAATGGTCCTTTTACTATAATTGAGAAGCTAAATGAGGTTAATTTTAAAATAGCGCTAGTTGCTAATCCCAAAAATTGTCAGGTTGTCCATGTTGACAGGTTGTCTTCTTTCAAAGACAGACTCCCCATCTGGTCCAGTGAACCAAAACAAACAATTGGCCTGGGATCGACTGAAAACGTGACCATCGATTCACCACACCAACCGCGCGATTCTCCTCCTGTACGCAGGTGTAAGCGTAACCGATTCATTCCCTGGGCACCATATGATAGTAACCGCGCACCAGCAGTAGTGAACGTCAACAATAACGAAACTCCGGTAGCGCCGGAAGTGGAGGAAACAGACAGCGACGCGACTGAAATCATAAATCCCTCTCCCCCACCTCCCATTTCTCCGGAGATTGCAGCGGCAGAGAATAACGAGATGTGCGTAAATAAAAATTTAGCAACGGCAGAAGGCAGCGAAATGCGCGTAGGTAAAAATTCAGCCACGGCAGAAAGCAGTTCAACTGCTGAGCACAGCGATTCGCGCAGGTCTCGTTCATCGATTCGTCCAGCTGCTAAATCGAATAGAAGTAGTCGTTCAATATCGATTTCTAGAACCGACTATTCGCTACGGGATAGACGAGACCGTCCGAGTTATAAATACTAAATACCTTTCTTCGTTATTCAAGCATTTTTATTCAATTTTACCTTGTTTATTTGTATTTATTTATAGTTTAGTTAATGTGTATGTATATTTAATTATTTTCTTGGGCATTTTTAAAACGGAACTTAGTTTTTCTAGCGTATTAAAGGTTTGTTTTGGTTGTGTGTTGATACTTTCATGTAGGCATTTTTAACCCTTTTTATGCCTATACTTAAGGTTTTTGTCTGTTTTATGGTAGATTATGTGGTATATACCCGTCCGCATCCCGTTTTCGTAAATTTTGGGTGTATTTTTGCAAAAAAAAAAAAAAAAAAAAAAAAAAAAACGAATGTAATTTTTGTTACTTTAAAATTTTTTTTTAGGATGTTGTGTTTTGTATGCCCTTTTGCCGAGGTAGATCTGTTTAGTTCAGTTTTTTTTAATGCATCAGTGTTTTGTATATAACTTTTTAAGTATGTGTTTACTTTAATTTCTACATTTTAACTAGATAGATTTATTATTTACTATACAGTTTGTGGTTTTATTTGAACTTAAACTTTAAGGAGTGTGGGCCCTTTTTCTTTTTCTTGTAGATACTGTCTCATGTACATGCCTGTATGTTGTTGTATGTGGCTAAAAGTGCTAAAATTAACTATTTTGTTATTTCTACTTCCTATTTTTGGTGGAATGTGTGTTTTTCTTTCCTGGTGATATATGTCACCACCCCTGTTTTTTATTTTATTTTGTGGAATGTTTTCCCTGTAGTACCCAAAAGCCCGAAACTGCTTTTGCTATAAGTAGCACAGAGGCAGAGATACTCTTTCCCATGCACATTACTTGTAAGTGCATTTGTAAAATCTACACAGTTACACGGTTCTAAGAACTTTCTTCAAATACAAACATAACTTCACGAACAAATGTATACGTGATTCTATAACATGGTCTATAATTACCAAATTGTGTGTCTTGCTCCTAATTTTCTATATGTATAACCTTCTATTACAGTATGTATATATTTTTATTTTTATGTCGCCAGTTGCTCTTGTGTATTTTTGTATAATAGAATTAATATGTGTTTTACAAATTTCATTGACATTTACAGTGTTGTAACTATGATATTACTAGTACTTATTTACATTAATAGATAGTGTTGTAATATACTGTGATGCCAATTATTGAAGTTATGTATATAAGCAGTGTCATGAAAATTAATCAGTGGGCACTTCTCTTCTTTTTCGGCTAATTTTTTTTTCCTCAAAATTCAATTTATGTATTGTTTACAGTTCTGTTGCCAGAAGTTTCAGGTAGGATGCAGTTATGCGTAGGAATGACAGTAGTAGGGAGGTGAGGTTTCACAGTCAGGTGGAACATATGTTCTTTTACAGGTGCAGGAAATATCTTGGTCATTTTAGTGGTAAAATCAGCCTTGTGGTCCCTCCTCTGGTAGTACTCTTTTATGGTCATGTTTCAGGTAATATTTTAGGTAATGGTTTCTACGGATGTGCGAGCTCTGGTTGTATATATACGGAATATATTGTCAGGGTGGTATTTCAGCGGTGATCTCTCTGGATCCCGTCCCGGATCGATGTATGATTTGTGTTTGTGGGTCAGTTTTTTCAGTGTTGAGGTCCCAGCATGCCATGTGGTACCCAGTTACCTTTCAAAAAAATAATTTGTTTTCTCAAAAAATTTTTTTTTAATTAGCCGGGGGGAGCAATCTTGTTACGGTTGGTTTCAACCAATTTTTTTTTCTACATTAATTATTTAAATCACTTTCTCAACATTTATTTAAAAGCACTCTTTTTTTTTCTGTTTCTAATAAAAATTTAAATAAATAAAAGTAATTGTAATAATAATAATAAAATCAGTTTTTATTTTTTCTTCTTTCTTTTTCTTTTTGCAAAGTAAATTCAACGTTTATAGTCTAGCTTTGCTTCCTGTTTTCAAATACGAAAGATATATAGCAGGGAGGGAGGTTTCTCAGTAAAAGACCACACATATTGTATTGGGCAGTCGTGTACGTTTTCTCCCATACCCTTGAATCATGTGTTTGTAGTCACCTAGTCTGGTTTTGGTTAAAAGAAAGACCGTCCGCCCTGTATAAGAATTACGTTATCTTATGAGTGTACTATATACGCAATTAGGCTTTGTAAGTTTACGACAGGCTTCAATTGGCTCTGCTATCAGGCGGATAGCTGGCGCCCATGTAAACAAAAGCTCAC
Organism: Maratus michaelseni; assembly: GCA_963931845.1. Classification (NCBI taxonomy): domain Eukaryota; kingdom Metazoa; phylum Arthropoda; class Arachnida; order Araneae; family Salticidae; genus Maratus; species Maratus michaelseni. The sequence continues at coordinate 4,785 of CAWVPG010000268.1, read as the reverse complement.
AGGACCCCCCTTCAGCACACGCCATGGGGGTGAAGCATGGCTTCCTTCCCCCATGAAGCGGCCGGCAGAGTGGAGCGGCAAGCTGTAGTCTTCAGGAAGAGTCGATTTTTCCTTTTGTTTCCATTCCCGTACCCCTGGCAGAGTGGATCGGTCCCGTTTCTCAAGCAGCGCGGGAGAATGAATGTTTACGACACTTGTTGCTTGGCCAAGAGACCTGTCGTTTGACTCGTAAAAATTCGACTTGTTACGAGGCTCGAAGACTGGCCTGTGGGCTGGATCGCGAAGTTGTTGAAGGCGGACAGGATTCTGAAAGATTATTGAATGGGGCATTGATGGCCCTACACTAACTATCCTAAATCATGGTGTTATGATGGAAAGAGGCTATAAGGGCATTTTCGAATTGCGGATCTATAACTGTTAACGAGAAATTAAGAAGAAGATATGTGTAGCCCGTTTTTTTTTGGCGTAGTGGCGCTCCAAGATTATGACTTCTTAACCATCAGAAGTGATCATAGATATTGAACTAAACGGTCGTTAGAAGTCGTAGTGTTCTGAGTTACGATGATGGCTATCTTCGAATAAAACACATGCTTCAGGAAGGTGAAATTACTGACTCCGACGGTGAACTTCTGGACCGTAGAACGATTTTCCCCTCCGGACTAGATGATGGACCTAGTAGTTGATGGCAAGTGATGCAGTGAGATGAGAGGATTGATGAATGTTAGCTTGAAACCACATGGGTATTGTCTGAATTTTTCCCCCAGTCTGAATACTCCAGCTTAAGTGCTTCATCAGATTTTGAAAAAGGACGAAATGCTCCTAAGTGCCCACTGACTAAAATTGTAGAACTCTCTACCTGTTGTAAGTACTATTCGCATAGTTTTTCTTTTTATTTATTTGTACCTCTTTAAAAAAAAAAAAAAAAAAAAAAAAAAAATATGTTTGCTATACCAGAGTTTAAAAGTGAAATGAATATCTTTGGATAATTTCAATAAGAATTAACATTATGAACAGAAATAGTCTGTAGGTTAATATATAATGTTTGTATGTTTGAACGACCATTAAGTGGTAATGTGATGATAATTTTAAAAATATGATGTGTAATTTAAAGGTAACCAGTGAGTGGTTTCAACTTAAAAGATCAGCTGTTATATTGTTTTATTAAGATTATTTTTGATAACTTAGTTGCTTCATTATTTTAAATGTTCAAATAAATTGTGTTTTTTTTTTGTTTATTATCAAAGATGGTATGTTTTTCTTTGTATAAATCTCTAAATAATTAATTTTTTATATTCACAGTAGACCTATAAGAAAGGCCTAACCTTACTGTGAGTAATAAAAAAAAAGGGAGAGAAAATTCAACTTTATTAAATTAGGACTTTAAAATTTCTTAAGTTTAAATTCATAACTGACTGTTTTAATGAACATTAATTGAAGTTCACTCAATGTTATACAATCGTATTTTTGATCTTGATTTAAGGATGGATAGATTAATAAGTGAAACAGTAATATTAAATTTAATTTCATAAAATGTTAAATTAAGCTTTAACTCTCCTCTTTCAGAAACATTGTTTTTCTAAAATATACACCAAAATTGTTTTATTTTAAAAAATAAAAAAAAAAAAAAAAAAAAAAAAAAAAAGAAAGAAAAAAAAAATATATATCCAGTTATTTTACACCACTATACGATTCTTGGTTAACCGATCGGATCTTGTTCAGAATCTCTATGGTTGTTCTAAAATTTTAGTACATCATCATATCCCTATTCTATTAACGGATTTAACTCTTTCCCCTTTTGGTCCTCATATTGGAGGAATTTCAGGTTGTCTGCATTTTTTTCAAATTATATGATGATTACACTTTTGTTAATTTAATGTATATGGAGATTTGAGCTTGGTCGGGTTGGAGTGGAGTTGGGTGTTCTTTATGCAATCCAGTATGCTACTTGATTTAGAAATCTGTTGCCCCTTACTACATTTAATATTGTCTTAAAATGATGAGTTCAAAATTATCATTGTTGTATTAACCTATTCGGATTCTTAAGTTTTGATATTTTGATTAGTTTAATATAATTTGCTCCCTTTTCCATGGCAACAGATTTCAGTGGAGCTAATCAGGGTATACTTATTTTTTTCTAAATATTTAATTGTCAAGTGAAGATTGAGTAATAAATGAGCTTTTTAAGTTTAAGTAAGTTGTGTTTTAGAAAGAACCCCAAAACCCACAACAGTATTATATAATTATACATACACTAATTGTTTTAGTGAAATTTATTACTGTATTATACGAGTAATTTGAGTACTCTCAAAAGTACTCCAATATCATGGGTTTTCAAATAAGAAATGTGTCAGAAAGTAGCTCTTTTGGATTTCAGAACAGGCATGTTTTCGGAAAGGCATGGAAATGGCAGGTGTTCTTATTAAAAAAATATGCAATCGAAACACTATTTCCATTTTTACTTACCCATCATACGTAGTATAGGGTAAGTCTTGTATTTGTTTTGAAAATCGAAAAAAAAAAAAAAAAATTGACGGATTTACACGTTTCAGACACTGGAGATTCGGATAAACATTTTTAGAAAAAAATATTGCCTTCCGTCTGTCTGTGTGTCTGTAAATGCTCTATCTCCCGAACAAATTGAGATAGAGACTTGAAATTTTGTATGTACTTAGTATGTAATAATGGGAAGAAGCTTATTGAATTTCAGTAACCTCGATTATCTGGAACTATTTTTTTCGGACTCTCAAAATATTCGTTCTGATAAAATGTCTGTAAAAATTTTCGATAATGAATTGCCGAGATATTTGTAATCCTACAACTTTTCAACACTCTTCGATATTTTAAGACTCTGTATTTCATCCAAATTTCAATTCAAAGATATATTTAAATTGGAAATGAGATGCTTAGTCCGGCGCAATAAACTGTTAGTTAATATGATTAACATTTTGGAGTTATAAGAATGTTTCTTTTATGCAAATTAGTGATAGAAGATTTAAAGTTTATGAAGTCATCAAGCCATGATTTTATTCGAATTGCAATGCATTTTATAAGTTGTGTACACATGTTTTATTTTCATATTTTTTATTATGCATATGCATGATGGGTAAGTATTACGGTGGCCCCAAACGAACTAGTTTGGTAAAGTCAGGATATCTTTCAAAAAATATTGTCAAAATATGCGTTCTGAATTAAATTCCCGATACTGCAGCACGAGAAAAGGGAAAAAGTGTTGTCGCGTGACACGAATAGCTTATAACTCGATAAGTAATTTATCTATCAAAAAATGGAAAACTTATTTTGATTTCAAATCGCTTGAATAGCCTGCTAATTTTATACTTTTGCATTTAAAAATGTATTAAAAACTTTCGTGTTAAACCCCCCCCCCCCCCCATCCTCACCGTCAAGCAGATTCTGGCACCACCTCTGCTGTATAAATCTCAAAATTGATATTTTCTACTTACAAAACTTTTAAGGTTGTAAGTTTTCTTAAAAATAAAATAGTGTGGTAAACTAATCTAACTTCCATGGAACAAATAAACTAATTTGTCAAAAAAAAAAAAAAAAAAAAGTTACTGACAGATTTTTTTTTTCACATCTCCAGAGTGACTGAGATTGAAGCAAAACTTTTAATTTATACAAAAATTCCAAAAATCCTTTTTTTCGATCTTTTGGCCCATAAATAAATCAACTAGTATGGCAGATTTAAATTTTGGATATCTGGAACTAATTTTTAAATTAAAATTTTTGTTATCTGAAACACATATTAAAACCTTAAATCTTTAATGGAAATCAACCACATTGAAATAAAATAAAATTATTACTTTTTATTTTAAAAGATATCATAGACTTTTCTCTCTGTTGTGTAAATAAAATCCGCTAATGAAGTTTTTTTTTAATTTTTTCAACCAGGGTCATAACCTTACTTCACAGGAATATTTTTTGAGCTAACCTTCCCCCCCCCCTCCCACACACACACTATAAACATAAACAAATACTTAAAAATAGAGGATAAATCGAACTGTCATAACACCTTTCATTAAAAAGGTTACATTTTTTAAATTGTAATCTCAAATACTACTTATTATTAACAGACCCTATTTTCAAATAATATATATTAAAAAAAAAATTAAAAAAAAATCCCAATTCAAATTTGCAAACTTCAAATGAGAATAGAATAATGAATTATATCCATATTTTTTTACAACAAGGCTTCCACAATTCCAATCATATGGTTCCAATTTACAAACATTCTATACAGAAATAGTACAGGAAAACATCAATCTTCCAGTGTCAGCAAAGGAGGCTCCGCCCTTGGAAAAGGTTGCCAAAGAAATTAGTCAGAAAAACTTCGCCAAAATATCGCCAATGTGTAATCTAATTGATATCATGATAAAACATTAATAAATTTACGAAGATTCTTAAATATAAATGCTGTTCATTAAGGATATTAAAGCTTGGTACCAAACTGAATTTTTGCGACCAGATTAATTTTTTTTTGAGCTGTTTACCAGCATTTAAAATTACAAAAGTATGTGAAACGTGTTTGATGTAATATTAATTTCTATTTTGAATGGCAGATGGCAGCACCAGCAAACGCTAATTTCAATAATTCACAAATGTAAGCTGGGTTAATTTTACTTGATCAAATGAATAAAATTGAAGATTATTAAATATTTATTGAGTATTTAACAAAATAACACATGTTAGATAAAAATTTAGAGTTTAAAGTTCACTAAATGCTAGTTGTAGTATATATGTATCAATCTTTTAATTATGGAAATGTGT
>CAWVPG010000267.1:0-95000 GCA_963931845.1 Maratus michaelseni | reverse complement strand
TTTACATAAATCTTAAGGAAGGAAATAAAATACTTTTCTTTTTTCAGTAAAATATTGGAAGTTTAATTTTTCAGCATAGACTCCTTTTAACACCAGAATGCAACTAATAACCTACTTTCCTTTAAGTAGTAGCATTGCCAACTATAATACATAAGGCCTGGTCATTTCGCCAAAATCCTTCGAAAAACCGTACACCGGCTCTGAACACAGACCCTGAACCAAAATATAACAACGTGATCTTTGTTTACATTTATACCCTGCCCAGATAGCGACACGTATTTGCTTTTTTCTAGCGTCGAAGTTTCAAAAACTTTAATCATATTTTCAAATTAAATACTTATGTCCTTGAATTTCATACGATTTATAAGAATATTTTTCTGTACTTTAAAATATACATTTCTTAACTATAAAGATTTGCGAAAGTACTTATTTGTTTACTTTTTCATGCGATACATTAATGAAGATTATCAGTTCTGTTATTCTTTCAAAATATCCACTACTTAATTAAATATTACATGTGTTCCCTGTAGTATTTCGCATACACGTTGTAAAATTAAGATTATTAGATTTTATCCAACTTCAACAGTCATATTGCAGATGAAGCAGACATTTTTGGCGATTTTACTGTAACCTGTAAAATGTTCGTTGTTGGTACAGCTTAAACTAAGAAAAAAAATTCTGATCGATGAAATAATTGTATTTCATTAAGCATTAAATATTCTTATTTTTAATCGGAGAAAGAAACAATAATAATGGATTTAATTAATTTTGCAATATCCGGTGAAACCCAAACAATTTTGATTAAATCATGTAAAATACTTTTTTATTTAGAAATAAAATTCATTAATGTTTAAAAACAATTTTATGAGTAATTTAATATATTTTAATCTTTTTGTATTAGTTTTATTGTTTTAACAAATGTTAAAAGTATAAATAAATTGGTGACATTGACATTTTCAGACTGAGTGTTTATTATTATTATTTATTTATTTATATTATATTATTTCTATGTTTGTTGGTTTAATAGTTTTAAAGAAAAATACACTATATTATCCCCTTAATAGAACTTTACATTAACATTGTTTTTGACAGTTTATAGTAACCCTTAACTGCTGTTAAGTCTTACAGACCACTGCTTTTTTTAATTTTCACAGTTTAGCCATGTGACAATTTATGTCACAGCAGTTAGTGTTAAAGAGACTTAATTGATCTGTGCATGTAAAAAAATGTTAGGTTGTTAGAACACACATTTTGCTGAAGTATGTAAAAAAAAAAAAAATTTCATATGTTTAGAAAGAAATATATGGGTATTTTTCCATTATTAAACATCATGCCAAAATGCATGCTAGCACACCATTTATTTCAACCCTGACCGTGAAAAGGTTTTTATTGCAAACTGTGCCAAACATTGTGACTCGCTGTTTATTGAATATGAATCATTTTATTATTATTATTCTTTAATCATAACCATACAAAACATCATAATTTGTTAATTTTGAAATTGAAAATATTTTTTATTAAGTTACATTTTTCCCCAAGATGGATTTTACTATTTAGCAGTTACCTGATGATGAGAAAGCTGCAAGAAAATTCTTCCATCAGTGCAATGGATTTATACATAAAGTTTTTTTGCGAGAGGCTAGCTGTAAACATTCCACAGTAAATCCTACACAAATATAACTGTGTTAACCCTAACACTGGATGCCATACCCAGTTTGCTGAGAGATTATGGGATATCACAAAATGTTGTAATAAAAGACAGCGTAGCACTGTCCGTCATTATTTACAATTGTATCTCATACAGTTCATGTGGCAACATCTTTTATCAAAAAATTGAGACATGCTGAGATTTTGAATTGCATACGGGTATGATTGTCAGCAGAAAAATATTAGTTTTCACTGATTTCCTTTGATAGATTGAAATGGACTAAGGCAATGGCTAATAAAGCTAAAAAGAGATAATTTTGAACCAAACAAACACTTAGTGTTATGTTTGAATCATTTCAATGATGAAGATTTTGCTCCATGTAATGAAAGGAGAAATTTAAAACCAGACATGGTGCCGAGCAAGTTTTTGTTGTCGAAACTTGCTGTTAAAACGAAAATGAATATCGTACCAATTTAGGTAAGGGTGTAATTTCCCATTTCTGTTATTTTAGTTTGTTTTGAACAACATGTTATTCTTGTAAGAATATTGAATATTATAATAAGTTTATTTCAATATTAATACATTCAGAATGTAAAGCATTAATTTACAATATATTTTCTTGGAAATAACAGTATGTAATCATATACTAAGATTGTTATGTTTTAATTCACAAATTCACAAAAACAGCTGCAATCTTAAATTTAGTCTTTAAATTAAATTATTTTGAATACTAATTATCAATTTCATTTATGCTGTATTTGGTATTGTGATTACCTGTTATTTACTGACAGTAATTTATTAAACAACTTTTGTTTATTTGGATACACCCTTGTGCTTATTTTCCTTTTTCCCCAGTATGTGTTTGTTTTCTACTTTCTACTTTTTATGCACCTGTCAAAAAGCAAAATTTGCACTTAAAAAATTGTTTTAATTTCTAAATTAATTTATTATATTCTTTATTATTATTATTTTATTAATTTTTAACTCGACATTAATTAGAACAAGATTATATTTATTTATAGTACATTCACATTAATTCTAAATTCAGAATACAATGATATTCAAAAATATACTATAAGATTATAAATTTCAATGGTTATCAAATTGGAGTAAACATTGTAAGGGTGGGATCTGATGGCCTGGTGAATGCTTTGGATGTCTAAGGCAGGCCGCACACTGACAAGACAGAGCGACGTGTAGCGCAAGACACGAAACAAATTCTGATATTCAAACTGGTTTTTCTTTGTTAAAAGGGTGAAAATGTCTCATTACTTGCGCTGTCTCGTCAGTGTGCGGCCTGCCTTAGAGCAGCCGTACTCAACCTTTTTTTCTCGCGGGCCGCAAACATGTATTTGCGACGTTAGGCGGGCCGCAGGTTGAGTATGGCTGTCTTAGAGCCTTCATAAATGATTGCCTTTGCATTCAAAGTAACTCACCAGAAAAATCTGTGAAAATGGAACCTGCCGATAATGAATGATACCAAATGGAGAATTTCATTGTCTACTGAAAGAAAGACCTGCTGATGTAGAAACCAGTCTTTTTTTTTCTGTTCTCACACAGGAAATTCTGTAATTTGGCAATTATCTATAATTTACAAACTTATACTATATTTTTGAAATTTGATGTATTTTGAATTTACAAATTGAAAGTAGTAAACATATAGAAAACTTTAAAAACATGAAAAACATGTTAATTTTTCAAAAATAAATTTTATGATTGTGAAAATCTAAAATAGGTTCAAATTGGATGGAAATTTTGTCTTTCTTCACAGCTTCGTTTCCTTGGCTATTTATAATATTTGACAAGAATCGAATTCTACATCTGAAAAGTAAAAACTTTTTATGCAGAATTTATTTCTGTAAAGAATGTTTCGAGTTCTACATAAAAAATAAATCTTTTCTGAATGCAATCAGAACTAGTATGTTTGAGTATTTTATGTTAGCCAAGCACAAATCTCACCAATAAAAGCTTGTACTTTTTCACATGTCTAAATTAGAAACAATACTTTGATGTTGATTTAAAATGTTTTGTTAATGATGGTATTATATTTTTGGATTATTATTTTTTTTTTGTGTGTGTGGGGGGGGGGGGAGGGAAGGAGAGTATTTTAAATAAAATGAGTGAGATGCATGTATTTTAAATGTAGTGCATATATTATATGTATTTTAAATAAAAGTTATGCATCTTAAATGAAATTAATGAAAGGTTTATATTTTAAATGAAATGAATTGCAACATGAATGATGCTGATGGGAACAATATTTGACAATTTATCATCTGTGCCCAGCTAACATAAAAGCACCTATTGTTTGTTTGTATATAAACAAATGTTTCAATTTGCATTTTTATTTTCAAAAAGTACTTGAATAAAAAGGCTAAATGCTGTTTTAATTTAAAAAACTTTCCCCAAAAGACCTTGAGTTTGTTAGGGTCAAGACCCCTTTATCATACTTCAGACCTCACAATCTGGTGAATGTCTATGGGTGTAAATGTCCGAGGTAATTCCCAACTTATTTACTGACTTTCTCCTTAAAGTATCGCTGCCCGGTGCATTCTACCAATACTAGTTCGTAAACAGTTGCATAAGAAAACAATGTAGCTATGAAAAAATATTGTGTTAATAACAATAAAAAAAAAAAAAATTAAATTAAATTCTATTAAAAACAAATATGTAAAAAACATATTTTGCAGAATTTCTAGCCGTCAAAAACATTTTTGAAATCAAAGATTTACATACAAAATTGATTATTATATAATGTAGCATTTTAGCTAATCGTCTGTAATCAGGCCCACAGTCAAGGTTAGTGCCAAATATGAGCGATGCTAGGGCAATGTGATTCCAAGTATGCAGTAGTTACAGCATTGGTTAAAAAATTAAATTAATTTTGCATTAAGTTGCATTTACTATAACAAGCCAATAGGTCCTTACATAAACAATAATATTTATAATTTATACATGTTTAAATGAAACTATATTTATTATATAGGGCCATTTTTGCTACTGTTTATAACACATGGCTCAAGTCGCTCTTCGTAAATCCAAATTTTACCGGTCTCTGTAAAGAGAAAAAAAAAAAACACTCAAATTTATTTACCTTTGGCATTTGAAACTATTAAAATAAAAGTTTTAATTATGTTTATTTTCACACATTCAGCTGATATTTCCAGAATTTCTAGATTGATAAAATCCTCTGCACGAGCAGACTGAAAGGCGAGATTTTATTTCTAGAAAATTAGTGGTATGATACTGTGATACAATTTGTGATCTGATGATATGTGAAAATTTGTGATATTAATTTGATGATGATGATTTGTGATAAGATTGCTGATACTTTATAATAAATGAAAACATTGATAATCTCTCGTAATCAAATCCAGAGCCAAAGTTCACATTTAACAGGAACGATGTTGACAACAATGTGTTTTGGAATGCATGGTAGTTGTAACAAGAAAATTTATTATACATCAAAACATGCTCACCCAGATATGCGAATTGGCTGTGGTCCAGATTATGGAACGTTTCATAGAATACATACAAACTTTCTATCAAAAAACAGTGAAGCTTGCGCCTAAGCTATTTTAAACTGAAATGATTCCCCATCATTTCAAAAATAAATAAAATGACACACCAATCTATATTAATAAAAGAATGTTTCGCTCCGGGCTGGCAGATTGAGGGTGACTTTTCTAACAGGCTGGGCCGGCAGAATTAGAAAAAAAGTTTCAACGGGCCGGGCTGGCAAAAAAATTGAACGAGCCATCCAGGCCAGGTCGATAAAAAAAATTTAGCGGGCCTGCCGGTTCGATATAAAGATTTAAGCAGAACCAATAAATATATGAGCTATTTTCAAAGAATATGGTTTTCGCAAGAATAAGTATAAATGAGCGTTACGAGCCCATGCTAGTTTGACAACATAATACAGAAATGCAAGTTGATCGACATCGGACAGTTACATTGCCTTAATATTTTTTTAGCAGACTCGTGCCGGCCCGAGATCAGGCTTGCATTTTTTTTGCTACGTAGTCGAGCGGGGCCGTAACTGGACTTAATTGTTTTCAGGATGTGTAGGGCAGGCAATATGTTTTGTAAAAGTATTAATAGCAATAATGAACTTCTGTTAACGTAATCTTTAAAAATATACCTTAAAGGTGGTTCTTAAATTCCTACTCAACAATGCGAAACCTTGACTCATTTTCTGACTAATTTTTAACTGTAAAGTCATAAATTGACAAGCCTGACTACTGAAGGGATTTGGAATTAAATACAGTTTACCATTTTTGATAAATAAATTACTTGTCGAAATATAAGATATTCTTATCATGTGACTTCAGATTTTCCCCCTTTCCCATGCTGTTGCTTACGGAAATTCGATTCAAAATGCTAACTTTGACAGTATTTTCTCAAAGATATATTTCTTTTATCAAAAAATGGATAACGCCATTCGATTATATAGTTTCTGAATAAGAATACCTGCCAATCTTATGCGTTTCCGAAAAGGAATGAATTTAGAAATCTATCAGAAAGTAGCTCCTTTGGATTTGAGAAAAGCTTTAATAAATGACAGAGAAATATTTTTATAAATCTACTTTTTATTATACAGCTTCAAAAGTTATGATGTTTTAACCCTCTTTTTTTCCATTTATTTTAAACTAATTTTTTAATAAATCCTTATTTGAATGTTGAAAGTCTTAGAATCTAAGTAATCATTAATGTTGCTATTGTGTATTTTCTGTCTTGCGAACTCATCGCAATTTTAAAATATACTGTAAAATTTTCCCATAAATATTATGTATACAGTATTCTTTAAAGAAATCTGAATTATATGCTAAAAATCTCAATTTTTTCGAAATAGTAGAAATTGTGTCATGGCATATCGGGCCTGTTTTCACTGATTTCTGTACGGGCCAGGCCAGGCCATGAACTGTGAAAATATAAACGGGCTGGGTCGGGCCTGGAAATTCCGGCCCGTGCAGATCTCGGCCGGATCGAATGCACATGGGATTCAGAATTTTAATATTTTGATAATTACCCAAGATATTAATTCAAATCTCATTAAACATTGCATTGAAAATGCCATCTTTTTTATCAAAATGGCTTAAGAAAAGAACATTTGTTCTCGATTTGCAAGTGGAAATGAATGAATTTGAAATTTATTTACTAATTAGCAAATTTCAAGAAAACTAATTAAGATATCAATTTGAAAATGTATGAGCATATATAAAAACAATTTCTACATCTGACAATGTAATTTTTGAAAAATGCAGCTGATAATTTTTCATAACTTTTGCAAAAATCTGACGGTGCCAGTAAAAAAAAAAAATCCAAGAAAGCTTCAGACAGGGATCAGCTATCATTAAAAACTGAATTACAAAAAGATCTGTTTCTCTGGCTGATCCCTTCATTTAGTTTGCGAAAATGAAACGAAATAATTGCCATTTTTTACTAATGAATAAAGATATAGATTTGAATTTGAGGATGGGAAGGGTAGCCATCTGGCGGCTGTTTTAGGGTAACATCTTTGTTATGTTCTAATTATCAGAAAAATATAATTATTTTTTTAATGATCACGTTAATGTAGAGGAAGGTGGTTTTCTTGAACAAATTATTTGTTATATTTGCGGGTATGAAGAGGGAAAGGGTTAACATCTTGCTCTGATTTACACAAATTCCATTTAAGAAATTTGACATTTTTAGCTTCTTCCGTAGCGTTTTATAAATGTTATATATAGAGAATAACAGAAAATTCAAATGACTATTTTCGTAAATTTGAATTTTTGTTCCTAATGAAAGTACACAACCCGTATTTACTTGATGTATACCAACAATCAAAGTAAATGATTTGTTGTTCAGCACTTGACCAAGCTAAGCACCCCCTGGGTGACAATCCTACAAGTTTTTTTAATCTAACTGTGCATTCTTATTTCGGGTTCTATGGGCCAATCACAATCTGGTTTGGATTATTCGACTTAGTTTTCAATTGTGTTACAGATTTTAGTTCCACCTTCCACTGCCAGGGTGTGCATCATTTTGTCGAGCTCTATGGACCCCGATTTCGATGGGAATTAGTTCATTCAACTCCCTACAATGGGTACCCATGTCGGATGTTACCTTATCTTGTAATTCTTTTACTGTATTACTTCATCAAATTAAACTAATTTGTTTATTTTTTCACATTTTATTTCATATAAATATATATCTACTCCAACATCTAATTACAATTTTCACTATCCTAGTGAAAAGTACAAAATACAATTCTAACAGATGATATTGACTTGCGAATTATAATAATTTACATGATATTCATTTTCTCTGCAGCAATGGAATCAACAGATTGCTGTCATTTTGAAAATATTTCATTAAAAGTCTTAAAATAGTGAAAGTAAAATATAAAAATTGAAATAACTTGAACTGCTAGTGCTAGACTGCAATTAGTCAAAATGATGCAATTTCCAGAAATATTTTGTTATGATTTTGGCTTGTCAGTTTCTAGCGCTGAAAGTTTCAGAAGTCGATTTTAAAATATTTCTGCTTAAATTTTAGTTTAAAAAAAATGTTCTGAGTGAACATTTACAAGTTAATATTTACAAGTACAAGTGCTATATTTATTTTCAAATTTATTGGGGTAAAAGAAAGGGAGCTTCATTAAAATTGTGATGACAAGGATTTAAAAAAGATTTATATCCCAATTCACCTTTTTAAAATTTGATTTTTTGTGAGCATGTATATTCCGAGTAATGTGTATGCTATATTTTATTCCTTTTCTTTACAAATTTCAATTTAAACTGTGTTTAATTTTACAATTACTTTCATCTGCAATTTAAAATGAAAGTTAAAATCAAGTTTGATTCCTTTTTCCAGGAGTACACTTCTGGGTATTTGTACCATGAAATTAGATTTGGAAAAGCAGAGGAGTGGTAGATTTGTGCTTTGTTTTCAAATAATTAATTGACAATTCTCTTTAAAATTGCTAATCTGATTAATAAATTATGAATATAATCAACCGTTATGCTCTGCCTAACTGTAAGCAGAACCAAGGATGGATCTAGAGTCACATTAACCATTGACTTCTATTATTTCAGGTTTGGGTTGACCATATTTTTTCAAAAAAGTAAAAATTCTATAACATACATTCTCAAATAGCAGAAACCTTTTTTCAAGGAATATAGCAGCCTCGAGGTGTCTGCTATTTAGAGGCTTTACAGTATTCGAATATCAACGAGTACGACATATTTGTTGTCTATATAAAACAAACAGATTTTAGATGATCAATTATTACATTTAAGAAATTAAAAATTCATCTTTTCTGCTATTACAGCAATGCAGATTTGTGTCATAATAACAATCGTTTTCATTCCTACATGAATAAAATTTTAAGATAAGTTTATTGAAGCACTATTTTTATTTTTTGTATACATAAGTTTTATGCATATACAGATAAAAATTATTTCAAAAAAGAATATCAAGTAGATGAGAAGTTCATACAGTCACAAATTAAAAAAAAAATCTATTTTAAAATTATCTAGAGAAAAAAAAAATATTAAATGTTAACAAAATTATACAAGGAAATGAAAATTTTTTTAAGGTACACTTTATTTTATAGTTTGAAAACATATTAGAAACTATTGCCTAAATGCTGTAAATTTGCTTTATTAATGGTTTGCGATGTCTGTAACCCTCTCTCTCTTCTCAACCATCTTCAAGTGTAAGTTTTATATAAAAAAAGAAAAATACTATAAGTACAATTGCTAGTCAAACATAATTTGAACCAGAAAATGTATTTAATAAATAAAATCAAATAAGTAGTGCATATATACAAGAAACATTTTATTAAATAAGTTTTCCGATTCAAAATAAGTTTATTATTATTTTTTTTTTTACTTGAAGAAAACACAGAAGATTGACAGCTATGTCTTAGCTAGAATGTAGAGGAGTCTGGTACACAGTGGGCCACTTTTTCAGTTTTTATTTCTCTTTGACGAACAGCCGAATCTGCTTGAAAATATTTTTGAATATCCTTAAACCTTTTTACATTTATCATAGTTTTCTCAGAACATTGTTTTCAATACATTTTTAAATATATATATATATACACCCATAAAATGGATCAGTGTGCCCCTGAAGTGGGGCACATTGGTCCACCCACCGAGACACAGTGGCAGTGGCGCAGCCAAGGGGGGGGGGGGGGGGTTTGGGGGTTAAAATACCCCCCAGAGCTAAAAAAATTACTATAATTGCCGCTTATATGAATCAAAACTACTAAAGTTAAAATTAAATTTTTTGGCCTTTCCGCCTTGGCAGAATCTACCGCTTTTTTAAATCAAATTCTATTCAACAATGTGATTCAATTAAATGGCGAAAATTCTACTTAAAACTGTGAAAGCGCATATTACACGCATAGGTTATGTCAAAACTTGATTTTTGGACTGCGTCACTTTGTCGAGACATCTTATAGTACAAGATGGGTCATATACTCTCACACAGACGCTTTGAGTTATATAGTATACAGTAGTCTGTTTTTTAATTGCATTTCTGTCTTTGTTCCACGTTTGAAACAATAACAGATCATCGAATTCCAGAGAAAAAAAAACATACACTTTGTAAGTCTCTCTCAATTTCAAGCGGCTTTTTTTGCGTTTTTTGCTCTCAGTTATATCTAAGACCAAGCTATGTGCGTACCCAGGAAAAAAATCTTTGCAAAAGTAAGAATTTAAAAAAAGTACTTAAAGTTATAAAAAGCTATTTTTCGATTATGAGCAGATTTTTGCAATCGGTGTTTCTTTCGAATCATTTCTTTCGTAGGGGGTCTGTACACAAATTTAAAGACTATATTTCATTTGTTGGTAATGTAGCAACGACGTCTTGCTTATGATGGAGATTCATATATTTATCGTTAAAATTTTATAAATTAGTTGTGGTTCCTCTTTTAGCTATTTTTAATTTTATCGCGCTTCTGTGAAAAGAAAATCTCTTTCCTTTCTATTTAAAATTCAACAATTCTTAAACTCTTTTATCCCAGCTTGAAGTGATCCTTTCTCAATTAATGTACATGTCTAAATTATTTCTTCCGTATGTGCTTGCGGTTTTCATATGAGAAATGAAATCATTTTCAGTTTGGCATCTGCGCGCTTTCCTAAAGCATACATTTTGGATCACAGAATAAATAAAGAAAGATAAAATGCAACGTCTATTTCTCGATACATCTGCATGCTAAAATTCCTGCAGATGTTAAGTTCGGAAAGTTAGTTTTCTGTTGTTATAAAGATGCTGATATATGGTAATCTGGTTTGGCGGTTTGCGTTCAAAAAAATTAGAATGTGCTTCTCCCTAACGAATTTTCTTCTGTACCCTATGGGTCGACGCAGATAAATTTGTGGCATCTCAAAAAAAGGCATTCGATTTCGAGTTTTCATGATGTGAAGATATAGACGTTCTGAGTGCTGGGGGACCGCCTCATTTTTTCAATTATCTTTCTTCAAATAAAATATTTTTTTTTTCATGGAAGCCTCAAGTCTCCGATATGTTTCTTCACAGGATGAGAGCCTTCGGGTCCTTGCTTATAGCGTATATGTATGAGCTCCGGTACTCTTTTTTTCTAGAATTTAAGACCTGCCTGTGAGTATGGATTTTGAAAAAAAAAAAAAGGCGTTAAATGCATTTTTTTAGAAAAATACTATCTATAATTACGCACAATTTTACGCTAACCATGCATTAATTTAAATTGATCAGCAATATATTAGTTATGCATTGATTTACACTTATTACATTTTAACGAATGCTATCTGCATGTCATTAAAATTATACTAGCTAGTCTTTCAAATAACATATTGCCTATTCAAAAAAAAAATATATATATATACAGATCTCTTACACAGAAATTCAGAAGAGTCCAAATAGTTACCAAGAAAAAAAGATCATATGATAAAAAGTTTGATTGCAGAAAATAAAGAAGAAACTTAAAGCATTAAATGTTCAGAAATTATAAACAACTAAAAGTGTAAAAGGTAAACTATTAATGGAGAAATTCCAATATTTAGGCACCTCACTGGTCTGAAAGGACAATACAGTATTTAATTTTATTACATAGCAGATCAACTGCTTACAACCTTATACAACTGAAAAATATGTTTTCCCTCCCATGCAAATCTACAGAGTTTCCCCCAGGTTTAAAAAAGGGCAGGGTGCTGCTGATGAGGAAAGGGCACTTTTACATTCTTCAGGGCACTTTTTTAATTTTTAAAGACACCTTTAATATTTAAAGGACGACACACTTTCAACTATATAAGTACATTTAAAAAATATATATATTTGTCTAGAATTAAGGTCTTACAATAATAAAATAGGTATGTTTATGCACTAAATAATAACTCACAATATGATATGAATTACACATGCACAACCTGTGGCCAGTGGGTCATTTGCCGTCTTTCACAATGTTTTTGACCAAATTTGCCTTTTTTCGCTATCATTTGACGCAATTTGCCATTTTTCGCAATGTTTTTGACGAAATTTGCCGTTTTTTTCCCATTGTTTTTGACGAAATATGCCGTTTTTCGCGATTATTTGACGAAATTTACCGTTTTTCGCGATTATTTGACGAAATTTACCGTTTTTTCGCGATCTTTTGACGAAGTTTGCCATTTTATCGCGAATCTCTGACAAAAGTCACGTTTTACCCGCGATTTATTGACAAAATTTACCGTTTTTTTCGCGATCATTTGACGAAATTTGCCGTTTTTCGCAATGTTTTTGCCGAAATTTGCCTTTTCTTCGCGATCATTTGACGAAATTTGCCGTTTTTCGCAATGCTTTTGACGAAATTTGCCGTTTTTTCGCGATATTTCAATGAAATTTGCCGTTTTTCACAATGTTTTTGACCAAATTTGCCTTTTCTTCGCGATCATTTGACGAAATTTGCCGTTTTTCGCAATACTTTTGACCAAATTTGCCGTTTTTTGCAATATTTCAACGAAATTTGCCGTTTTTCACAATGTTTTTGACGAAATTTGCGGTTTTTTCACGATCTTTTAACAAAATTGGCCGTTTTTGACGAAATTTGCCATTTTTTCGCGATCTTTTAACAAAATTTGCCGTTTTTCACAATGTTTTTGACGAAATTTGCCGTTTTTTCGCGATCTTTTAACGAAATTTGCCGTTTTTCACAATGTTTTTGACCAAATTTGCCTTTTCTTCGCGATCATTTGACGAAATTTGCCGTTTTTCGCAATGCTTTTGACCAAATTTGCCGTTTTTTGCGATATTTCAACGAAATTTGCCGTTTTTCACAATGTTTTTGACGAAATTTGCCGTTTTTTCGCGATTTTCTGATGAAAGGCACGTTTTTCCCGCGATCTGTTGACAAAATTTGCTGTTTTTTTTGCGATTCTATGACGAAAGTTACGTTTTCACCGCGATCCTTTGACAAAATTGTCAACTTTTCTTCAGACGAATGACGAGATTGATTTTTTCGGCGATCATTTGCCGAAATACCGATACATTTTATGTCCGAATTTTCGGATTTATGACCGATATTTTTTTCTAATTTTCGGAAATCATTGCTTTAATTTTTCGGAAATTTCGGACCAGAATCACCCCTGCGTCAGGGAATTTCTAAATCTACCGCGATCGCGGCCTTTGAACAGACGGGAGACGAACGTGCGATCCTATGTGTGTAAATGAGAAAACAACTTCCAGGCGCACGTTCAGGGTGGGCACAACAAAATGCAGTACGGGCGTCATTTTTTAAAACGAGGAGCAGAAGGGCGCTATTTTTTGGATGAGGGGCAAGAAGGGCGCTATTTGTTTAACCAAAGGGCAGGCAGGGCGCAGCGCCCTCCTGAAACTGTCTGGGGGAAATTCTGAAATCTATACTAAAAAGAAAAAATTGCCCCGACCTCAGGTGTTGCTGTGTTGTCACTTAATTAGAAAGAGGTTGGTGCATGAGGCTAAGATGTTAACAAAAAATGTAGAATCTTTTGGCTCACTGAATATCGATGAGATGAATATAAAACCTGTTCAATAAACATTCAGAAGAATTTACCAGATTTGTAACAACTAAATCAAATATTTCTGAATTTGGCATTGAAAAAAAGTTGCTAATCATTTTCTTTGTTTTATATTTACAAGACTTCCTACTCATTTTAGATTACCAATAGCTTGTTGTTTTTTTAAGGGAACAAATGGTGATGAGTTAGCTGCATTTACAAAAGAAGTTTTTAAAAATGTCAAAGATGTTGGATTCAAAGTTACCAGAATCATAGCAGATAATCCTATGTAAAGATGTTCAGTATTTTATCTGAAGATAATATCCGTAAGCCAGTCATTACACACCCAATAGATCCACCAAGAAAGTTATTTTTATCATTTGATCCTTGCCACATTGAAAAAAAATTTAGAAATCTTTTTAAGAAATATGTTTAATAAAGGGCAACTCATTAGTTCAGATTTCATAAAGATGTTATATGGCATGCAAAAGCGAAATGTTATAAAACCTGTAAGAATTCTTACTTTCAAACATGTTTATCCTTCATCTTAAAAAAAATGAATGTTTCAAGGGCCCTTAAAATTTTCAGTACTGAAATGGTCTTTGAACTGCAGTTCTTGAAACAAAATTCTGTAATTATTTGGAAAGCAAATTTTTCTTGAAGCAATAGCAGGGGTAGTACTAGCCCTTAGTGATATTTCAAGACACATTTGCTTCGCATACTAAATGAAAAAACCCTTAACTCTCTCTTCAATACATTTTATTATCATAAATAGTACACTATATACACAATTATTTTTGTTTTAAAAGTATACATTTAAAAGAAAAGTAATTTTACCAGAACCCTTTGACCAAGCTGCTAAAAAATTGAGATTTTGGCATTACTGAAGGATGAAAATCTTTATTTTTTATCATCACTGATCAACAAAAATTGCAATTTTTTTTTTTTTTTTTTTTTTTTTTTATAACTGATTGGTGAAAATTGCGATTTATTTTGTGACTGACAGACAAAAATAGGAAACTTTTTTTAATGACTAATCGATAAAAATTGTGATTTTAGGTAACTGATCACCAGAAATTGTGATTTTTCTTGTGCAAATCGACGAAAATCACAATTTTTAACGATAGATTGAAAAAGATTGCAACTTTCGTGATCATTTTGCGCCAGTAAAAAGGTACATCTACCATTTACATCTATTTATCTTTGATCATTTCAAATGCCGATATAGTACAAAATTTCATAAATTTTAGGTCAGACTACCATATTTTAGGACATTTCCGGACGTTTTTATTTTTTTTTCAGGAATTTCAGGACAAGTACGACCCCTGCAACAGCTACAATAGTATTTTAAAGACAATACAGAAATGCTTCTGTATTTTAAATGTTACAAACACATACGATCATATAACATCAAACAATTCTGATGTCATGCATTTCGTATCGCTGAATGATGACAGGCTAGATTGGCTTAAACACACATTTTGAGGTATTTAGAAGAATGAAAAAATTCTTGTGAAAACGTATCTCTATAAGTAAAGAAAGATATTTAGCTACTAAAATTACAACAGAGTTAACTGTGGAATGTATTAAATTTATTTTTCAATTTGGTTTCCATTATGTACTAACTAGAAAACTGAATTCAGATGAGTTCAAGTCATTTTTCTCGGCGCTACGACGAATGCAAGTTTATCTCCACAGTTGGCGAGATGTTTTCGCGCGTATATTTTGCAGACCACAGCAGTATCTCTACCGCGGCGTCTTCTACAAATTCCAATGTTACAACTTGTAATGATAATCAGTGGATGACCAACATGAAGAAGCTGAAAAGTTCTAAAGTTAAATACTTCGTGTTCTTACAGTAAATTATATTTGAAGTTACATAATACACATACCCAGGTAGCACAGCAATATCGGCCTATATCGGGAACAACGATTTCGCAATATCGGCCAATATCGGTAAACACCGGACCGGCCGATATTGCATGGCTAGCTTTTTTTCCAATATCGGCCTATATCGGGACCCAATATTGACCGATATCGGTGAACACCGGACCGGCCGATATCGGTCAACCCCGGACCGACCGATATCGGTGAACGCCGGACCGGCCGATATCGGTCAACCCCGGACCGACCGATATCGGTGAACGTCGGACCGACCGATATTGGCCAAAACTGGATTCAGAACTATAAAATGGCAAATCTTTTTTTTTCTCATATAGGGAGATATTGATTACCAGTCTTAGCAAAATATTAGAAATCAATAACTCTTTACATTAGGAAAAAAAAGGTTTACCATTTTATATTGGTGAGTCCAGCTTTGAATTAGCTAATCCATGTATATATAAGCATTTAAAATGCCACATGGATTAACTGTTCTGTTAAAAGCCTCAGTTTTTATTATTATATCCATTAGATATA
Source organism: Maratus michaelseni (assembly GCA_963931845.1). Classification (NCBI taxonomy): domain Eukaryota; kingdom Metazoa; phylum Arthropoda; class Arachnida; order Araneae; family Salticidae; genus Maratus; species Maratus michaelseni. The sequence continues at coordinate 78,953 of CAWVPG010000267.1, read as the reverse complement.
GTTGTGATATTAAAGATTATGAATGAAAGAATACTAAAAAAGTATTTTATTAAATTTAATATTAATAAAATAATTTATTCAAAATTTTATAATAGCTACATTTTGATGTTTTTCTTCTTTATTTTCAGTTTCAGTGTTCTATGTGAAAACATTAAAATGTAAAAAAGATAATGAAATGTTACTTTTCTCATTAAAAATAAAAAATCATATTATATCCATAGTAATAATTTGAATTTGTGCAAGTGGTGTAAGATTGAAAATTGTAACATACAGCATTTTTTTTTTGCCATATTACCAATTTTTTATAAATTTTTTTCACATAATCAATAGAAATATTTAACCATTATTAAAAATTTAAGAAAAATAACATGTTGCTGTAGGGATTTATTCTTTTCTGCTCTTACCATAAATATAGATCTTCAGATTTATTTAATTGTATTTATATAAACTAAAAAAAAAAATCTTCTGGCAAAATTTAGTTGAAAACAATTCGTTAAATTACTTATGCAAAATTCCACCTGTTGTATAACTTTTAAAATTGAATTACTTTTTATTAAAAATTATCAAAAATCAATACAAAAATTTATTAATTTAAACTTTTTTCTTTGAAAAAAAAAATTATATCTTATTTTTAGGACTTTTTTCATTTTGAATCAGAGACTCGTGTATACAACTAGCGGATAAACACTCGGTTGGAATTCTATATTATTCAGTGAATATTCTATTTTTCATTAAATTTTTATATGTTTTAATTAAAATTACTTTTTAATGGCAATTTTAAATAGAAAGTGCAACTGAAATCACCATTTAAACAGTCAATAATATTTTGCAAAGGCATTAAACAAAGTCAGGAAAGCTATTCTTTTCTCGAAATTATGTACAATTAATGCATTTGAAATAGAAAATTTAAAAGAGCTTAGCTTTCAAATATCACAATTATTTATGTATGTTTTACTAAAATTCCAATTTTAATTGGATTTTATGAATTGTTTCACAAAGCCTTTAAAATTAATTTTTAATGATTTTAAAGATTTGTAAATTTATTTTATAAATAGTATTCTATTAAAATATCTCAAACATGGAACACTAGTTTTAAAAGTGCTAAAACAGAACTAAATTATTATAAATAAATAAAACTTCATAAAAATTGAGTCATTTGAGCCAAGTGACAAAGCAAGACACTTTGCCTTTACCTTATATGACAACTTTCCCTCTGCTTTTCTTTTCTGGAGAATGATTGGCGTTAGGCTTAAGGGGACTCTTCACTGACACTAAAACACCTGCTTGCTAATGTTAAACCTATGGGCAGGTTCTTTTCTAATTTCTCGTTTAAATATGAACTCCTTTTTTTTTGCATAAGATAGCTGAGGTTAATCTCAACTATCCAATGCAAAAAAAAAAAAAAAAAAAAAAAAATTAAAAATAAAAAATTAAAAATTCAAATTTAAACAGGAAATTAGAAAAGAACCTGCCCAAGCCAGCAGGTGTTTTTGAATCATTGAACAGTCCCCATTAATGTCTTCTGATCACTAAATGACCTGCTGTCGTGAATAAGATAAATAAAACATGGCAAAAAATTACAGACCATTGCATTTATTTGAAATCACAACATGTCAAATGAAACTTTTTTTTTATTCACAAACTATCACTATTTATATTATCATATTACATTCAAATTTTCTCCAAGTCATCTATTTCTTGTTCCTATGTTCTCCTTCTTTTCCTTTGAAAACAGTTTTCATCCCAATTGGCAGATCGCACAGGACATTTTCAATGGGGCTGGAGATAACAGTTGTTTTTGCTTTATCAAACTTCATTTTCACACTCACTAGAAAAGTAGAATGAGCAAAAATCAAAATTTGTCCAAGTGAATATTTTCATCATGAAAATTAATAACTTATTACTACTTATACTATGCTTACTTATTCTCCTTTTTATTTACAAACTATGTAATGTAAATGCTAGATTTGAATTTAATATTAAAAAATTATAGCTTGAAAATTATTTTTTTTTTTCACTCAAAATATTTAACCAAACTTGTGTTAATATATTTTATCTTTTTGACTGTCTTCACTCTGAATCAGAGTCTGAACTTACTGATTCTAGATTTTTCTGCATAATATGAAGCCAATCTTCTGAACATACAATAATTATTTATAGAGATATAAAGAAATTATAGTGAATAAGAACAACAAAGTACCTAAAACTACTTAATTTGCAGCAAGACTTTTATAAAAATGAAATGGTTACCAATGAAACACAGGATAGTTCAGAATGCAATTATCAAAATTTGGTTTTCACCATGAAAACCAGAGTTAGAAACATATTTTTTTAATTTTAATGTATGAATGATAATCAAAATAGTTTTGTTTAGCTTTAGTGTGTTTATAGTATAAATGACACTTATTAAGTGTGGGATAGGGGCACTACAACAACAAAGTACCTAAAATTAATTAATTTGCAGAAGTATTTTTAAAAAAGGAAATGTTTACCGATGAGCCACAGGATAATTCAGAATGCAACTATCAAAATTTGATTTTCACTATCTTAAAACTGCAGACTAATCGAAACTAACATGCTATTTTTTATGAAAATTTAATTTAGCTAAGTAATGATTAGCTAAATAATTTAGTATACAGGGTGATTCATAAAAGATGGGCAGAACTTTAAGGGGTTATAGTACACTTAAAGACAAATAATATTAAATAGGAGACTAAGGGTCCCAGACGTATTCCCAAGGAGATAGGGGGCATTAAAGTTTAGGGTCCGAAATTTCAAATGATTATAAAACATGGAAAAATTGGTCGATTCGTTTGCGGTTTTTGCAAAAAATTTTCTTTATGCCAGTATTTTCTTGAAATAAAATTTTAAAGTTCAATTTCAAAAAATGCCGATAGGGGGCGCTTTAGACTTTGGAGTAACAAACAACTATTTTTTAACGTTATTTTTTGTATTTCTTTAAATGATTTCGAAAGCTTAGACTTAAACTTAAATTTTGATCTAAAAATCTGAGTCCTAACGAGTAGTTAAGTAGCGTAAACTGAAATTTGAAATTTGAAACCCTTCTCCCCCCAGAACAAAAATCAGTTATTCCCGATCTTTGTGTCGTAGATTAGGCTCTAACTACTGCCGCGTTTTGCTAAAATTATTCTTTATGTCAGTATTTTCTTGAAAATAAATTTTAAAGAAAATTTTCAAAAAATTCCGATAGAGGGCGCTTTAGACTTTGGAGTAACGAACGACTATTTTATACCGTTATTTTTTGTGTCTCATTAAATGCTTTCTAAAGCTTAGACTTAAATTTTCAGCCCAAAATCTGAATCGTTAGACGTGGTTAAGTTTCTGGGGAGAGGGGTTTGAAATTTCTACTCCTGAGCACAGTTCAGTTTACCATGTCCACACATTGTGTGCTGTGATACGAGGTAAAAAGACACAAATTAGGATTATGTTACCAAAGCATATTTATTAACATGTAATCACAATAAATGTTCAAAATTGTGACCACCAGAGGTTATGCACGCAGAACAACGGCGACGAATGGAACGGCGAACATTCGCGAAAACATCAGGCTTTTCGAGCACTTCCCCTACAGCGGCGGAAAGTCTGGCGACCAGTTCCTCGGGGGATTCAATGGGTGTCTCATACATAAGAGCCTTCAATCGTCCCCAAAAAAAGAAATCGAGGGGTGAAAGATCTGGCGAGCGAGCAGGCCAAGCAACAGGACCACCTCGACCAATCCATCTGTTCGGAAATGTGATGTCCAGATAGTTGCGGACGTCTCGTACGTAATGGGCTGGCGCTCCATCGTGCTGGAACCACATGACCCGCCGGATGCGTGGAGGAACAACGTTTAACAGGTCTGGCAGCACATGTTGCAGAAATGTGAGGTATGTTTTACCGTTGAGGCGTTCAGGAAGAAGGTACGGTCCGATTAGGTGGTCTCCGAGGATTCCTGCCCAAACATTGATGGAAAAGCGTCTCTGATGAGCATGTGGATACGTAGCATGTGGATTGACATCCGCCCATACATGTGCATTGTGTGTGTTAAATGTACCTTCACGTGTGAAGGTACATTCATCGGTGAAAAGCACAGTTCGTCCAAAATGTGGATTTAGCGCGTTCTGCTGCAGAAACCAGCGGGCGAATTCAATACGATTTGGATAATCCCCTGGAGACAGTTTCTGGACTCGTTGCACATGAAACGGGAGCAAATGTTCATCCTTCAGTACCCTCCAAGTCGTGGACTGTGAGGTATCCACCTGGCTAGCCACTGTTCGTGTACTTGTACTTGGCTGCGCCGCTACTACATCCAGAATGGCTTCTGCAACAACTACTGATTCGTCCTTTTTTGCACGACCTGCATTCGACCGGGAAGCGAGAAATGATCCCGTCTCACACAACTGTCTGTGCAAGCGCTCGAAAGTTTTGCGGTTAGGCAACCGCCTGTTAGGAAATCGCTCTCCGTACATTCGTTGTGCCTCTGCACCATTTCCATCTGCCGCTCCGTAAATTAAATGCATCTCAGCCTTTTCCTTATTCGTGAAGGGCACCATCTTCCGATTCATTACTACAGCGACTTACACTTGACTCACCGTTCAGTGGTTTTTATGCCTGAATCGTGTCGAAATTTTGCATACGTGTTCTTCTTCTTCCCCATTTGACATTTGCATACTTTCTGTTTCCTTCTTCACCCGGTGACTAGCGTCAGGAATGGAGCTTTAACGTTTGCATGAGCGACGTTTCCAACTGTGCCAGTGCCTTTATGTGTGAATTCCGACTATGCAGTCCTTGACGAAAGTTGTATTTTTGCCTCGTATCACAGCACAGAATCGTTGGGCATGGTTAAGTAGTGCAAACTGAACTATGTTCAGAAGTTGAAATTTGAACCCCCTCCCCTCGCTACTGAACCACGCTCAGCGATTCAGATTTTGAGCTGAAAATTTAAGTTTAAGTCTAAGCTTTAGAAAGCATTTAATGAGACACAAAAAATAACGGTATAAAATAGTTGTTCGTTACTCCAAAGTCTAAAGCGCCCTCTATCGGAATTTTTTGAAAATTTTCTTTAAAATTTATTTTCAAGAAAATACTGACATAAAGAATAATTTTAGCAAAACGCGGCAGTAGTTAGAGCCTAATCTACGACACAAAGATCGGGAATAACTGATTTTTGTTCTGGGGGGAGAAGGGTTTCAAATTTCAAATTTCAGTTTACGCTACTTAACTACTCGTTAGGACTCAGATTTTTAGATCAAAATTTAAGTTTAAGTCTAAGCTTTCGAAATCATTTAAAGAAATACAAAAAATAACGTTAAAAAATAGTTGTTTGTTACTCCAAAGTCTAAAGCGCCCCCTATCGGCATTTTTTGAAATTGAACTTTATGCCAGTATTTTCTTGAAATAAAATTTTAAAGAAAATTTTTTGCAAAAACCGCAAACGAATCGACCAATTTTTCCATGTTTTATAATCATTTGAAATTTCGGACCCTAAACTTTAATGCCCCCTATCTCCTTGGGAATACGTCTGGGACCCTTAGTCTCCTATTTAATATTATTTGTCTTTAAGTGTACTATAACCCCTTAAAGTTCTGCCCATCTTTTATGAATCACCCTGTATATATATATATATATATAAAAAGCTTGTTTCCACATCGATATTATTTTTGACGTTACTTCAGTAAACTTACTTCATTTTCTTCTTTTTCGGCACAGAAACGATACTCCTATTCTATCAATAGATCTTCAAGGTAAAATTTCAAGCCAACATATTTTTTAAAGTAGCAGCTAGCACAGAGGAACATCAAATTTTACGTGCTTGCAGAAGATCACTCATGGTAGTCGTTTGTTACACAATAAAACTACACACTCGTGATCTTCAGAGAGCAATCAAACCCGGGGATATCCACCAGACATTGATTCCTTCATCTGTTTCACTTTTCATAGATTGAAATATTAGTTCTTGCCAGAAGTGACGTCAAAAATTATATAAATGTTCCCTAGAAAGTAGTTTTTACCAAAAGCAGAATATGGTTAAAAGTGTGATGTATGTCGCAGAACAATGAGCTTCTTTACAGAACATTTCAAATTCTCAATTTCAATGAAATTTATCATTCAGTCTTAGTAAAAAAGTACAAAATTCATCAGTCCATTACCACAAAAGTGCAAAGTTTGTCAGCAAAACATCATAAAAAAAAAATCCTGCAAAATTCTTCAATCATTCATGTAAAAAATAGCAAAATTCATCAATCAGCAGACTTATATAAAACCAAAAATTTTCTGCGCACATAAATATTGTGTCAAAAACTTTCTGCAAATCAATTTAATGTTTAATAAAATTAACAATTTATTAATTTTATTTTTTTGATTTCTTCATTCTGAATCTAAGTCTGAACTTACTGATTCAAGACTAATAAGTGATGAACAGTCTGTTGGGAAAAATATTATGTTCTAAAAAAAATAAATAAAATCAATAATTTTGAAATATTTTAAGTGATAAAAACTAAAAGTGTCTTCAAAGAAAAAAAAAATCAACCAAAATCAGAAAAAGTACAAAGAAACTCTGATAGACATCAACCTCAGATATTTTATGTAAAAAAATCATTTCAAAATATTAAAATGCAAACGAGAAATTTCTAAACTAAACTCCCCTGGTTTAACGTTAGCTTGTGAGCATCATTCCATTATTAAATAATGCAAAGTTTAAATTTTAGGTGGGATTAAGATGCTTTTTTATGCTATAAGTCTGGCACATTTATTTCATACAGTAATTAAATAGGATTTGAAAAGTTTAAATTTCTGAGTTATGCAAATTCATGATCACCATAAGTTTTCATACTTACCATATATATACAGGCATGAAAGTATTATTATTGCAATATAACATGCAGAAATAAATATCTGTGAAAATTACACAATGTAATTGATTTAGGTATATGTAAAATAAATATGCAATTAAAGTTAAAAGACATTAAAATTGAAACCACTGTTTTTATTCACAACTATTTTCTGTTATTCATGCTATATTATGAGTTTAAAGTTCAAACACATCCTCATGTTAAAATTTCTGTACTATATTAGCATAGCTACTCAAACTGAAGCAAACTTTGCGGGAAGAAAACACACTAAAGCAAAATCGGAGATAATATCGCAAAATTTGCATGATGTGCATGCATTATGAGCACAAAATAGTTAAAAAATTATATATATTAGTTTAGCACTTTTTAAAGAAATGCTTTTTTAAAAACTATTTCTATTTCTTATTTTAGTACCCCCCAACCTTCATTTTGCATTTGAAAGACTATTCACTGAAACTGGGAACACTAGAAAAAAAAACTGAGCACACATATTAATTATTTTGTTATGCATCTTAAAATCAGTTTTTAAACTTATATTATTAGTTTTATATTTTAAATGTTGCATATGTTACAAGGAAAATTTAAAAGCACAGAATTTGTACATCATTACAATTTTATCTGTCTTCCCTCCCCCCTTCTCTAAATTTTCAGGGCATTATTTTTTTATGTTATCCTTTTAATATTGCATCAATCTCCGAAACAGCCAAAGTGACATTAAAAAAAAAAAAAAAAAAAAAAAAAAAAAAAAAAAAAAAAAAACGATTTCAGTAAAAAGCTGAGAACTTCCATGCTTGGGTTGAATCCTCGAATAAGCGAGGAAGTTGGCGATGTTGGGTTTGGCAAGGTGATAAATGATATTTTGTTGCTACCTGTTTGTGTCTTACATTTTTTCCACGCCTACGTTGTTTGATGTAGAAATTTGATTGGTTTACGAGTAAATTAAATCCCTTGGTCGGGTTGGTTGGTTTATTGTGTGCGGTAATGTTGGATTCCTAGAGTTCGGAGGTAGCTAGTACAACGCGTACGCATTTTTGCCGATCCCACCGAAGCTAGGGAAGAAAATACGGGCTTCTGATTGGTTGAATAATTTGAAGAGTATTTTGTTTTGATTCATTTTTGAGTTTACGTTTATTTAATCATAGTTTCTGTTTGAAAACCTTTCGGAAGATATATTTTAATAAATTTCCTTCGGATTTTACATATTTATTAATAGATAAAAGAAAGATTTTCTGAAATTTAAAATTAAAAGAAGTTAATGATGATGCTTCTGCTAAGGTAAGTTAAAAAGAGTTATGCAATATCTTTATTCCGTGATTAAATCTTGAAGGTAAAAAAAAAATGTTATCTACTTATTTCATTCCGATGTTTATAGCTATTAATATTTAAAATTTCAGCACGATTTGTATATGCATATAAACACAATAATCACATTTCCTTTTTATGGCGTCCATTTCGCGATGTTTATAAACTCAATTGTTCTGTATTACTTAAAAAAGATTATAATAAAAATAAATTGCCATTTCTTCTTATTATTATTATTTTAACATGATATGCATTTGAGAACGATTTATTTACAAACAACAATTGCTCTTTAAATAATTCAACCAATCAGAAGCCTATATTTTCTTTCGTATGCTAGCGTCGGTGGGATCGGCAAAAATGCAACGCGCACCTTGTTTGATGTGGAAATTTGATTGGTGTATGGGTAAATAAATCGTTTGGTGGGGTTGGTTGGTTTATTGTATGCCGTAATGTTGGATTTATAGAATACGCATGTAGTTAGAGATGCAGCATTTGAATCGTTTGACCACTGACGTTCGAAGTAGCACTTGTTTGGAGATTTTGTTTTCTGCTGCTTCGAAGTAATTTATGGTACAGTACTACGCCCATTTGCTACAGAACTAATTTAAAGTGAAAGATATTCAAAAGGTATTTAGGGGTAAGTCTGAATTTTGTCCTCTTGAGTGAGTAGTTTGGTTTTTCAGGGTCAATTTTGTATATTTTTAAATATCGTTTCGTAAGCGTTCTATTTTAAGTGTCAGGATGCCTCGAAAATCTGTCTCAGGGAATGAATGGAATGATTTTCGTAGTGTTATAGAATTGAGTGGTAGGGGTAAAAAAGCTGTGATTGAATATTGTATGGGGAAAGGTTTGATTGCGAGCGAGTATGAATGTCCGAAATGTGGGAATGGTATGAAATTGTGTGAAAAGGATAATCTTGATGGATTTGAATGGCGGTGTGATAGAAGTGAGAAAGGGAAAAAGCATTGTGTAAGGCGGAGTGTAAGGCTTGGTAGTTGGTTTCAAGGGAGTAGAATGAGTATGATTGACGCTTTAATTGTTACGTATGCTTGGGTTAACGAATATGATCATAAACAGATTGTGGATTTGGCGCGAGTGAGTAAGCAAACGGCAACTGATTGGATGAGTTTTTGTAGAGAGGTGTGCAAGTCTGTGCGTGTGTTTGAAGATAGGGATTTGGGAGGTGTAGGTAAGGTTGTTGAGATAGATGAGAGTATGTTTCGGAAGAGAAAGTATAATAGGGGAAAGCATGTGGATAGTAAGTGGGTGTTTGGTGGTGTTGAGCATGGAAGTAATGAGTGTTTTGTGGAAGTAGTGGAAGCTAGAACGAAAGAGATTTTGCTAGAGATTATTAAGAGGCGGATTTTACCGGGAACTGAGATTATTTCTGATTGTTGGCGGGCCTATAATTGTCTTTCTGATGAAGGTTATAAAAAGGCCTCCGTCAATCATAAATATTTTTTCAAGGACCCGGTTACTGGGGCGCACACGAACACGATAGAGGGTTTATGGAGCGAGATTAAACGCAACCTTTACGGAAAGCGGCAGGTAGCAGATTCAGAAGATGAAGTATCTCTTGATAGCTACCTTGCTGAATTCTTGTGGAGGAAGCGTCACAGAAGAGATCCTGGTCAACTGTTCGATTCATTCTTGAGGGCGATCATTCGAATTTACCCCCCAAGAGCGCGGGATGTGGTGGGGGAAGGCAATAATGCGAATTTAGATTCTGTTTCGCTGTTGGACGACAGCGGACATAATTCTCCTGTTGATTTGCTGTCGGACGACAGCGATGATGATATAAATAAACCGGGGCCTTCCACAAAGAAGACAAAATGGGAGAAATAAAAGTAAGTTAATTTTATTGATTTTATAAGATAAGAATTGTGTGTCGTGTATTTTATAAGTTGCTGTAGAGTTAGTTTCGTCCATCGAGTGATTTTTTTTTTTTTTTTTTTGTTAAAGTGTACAGGGTACATACACAGGTTACTGACCGCGGCTTGATTGAATTTCATACATTCTAGAGATTGCTACACAGCGAGTTTCATGCATCCAGTGATGTTTTTTTTCGGTTAATGTACGCGAAACGTACATACACAGGTTATTGACCGCGGCTTGAATGAATTTCATGCATTCTAGAGATTGCTACACAGCGAGTTTCATGCGTCCAGTGATGTTTTTTTTCGGTTAATGTACGCGAAGCGTACATACACAGGTTACTGACCGCGGTTTGATTGAATTTCATACATTCTAGAGATTGGTACACAGCGAGTTTCATGCGTCCAGTGATGTTTTTTTTCGGTTAATGTACGCGAAGCGTACATACACAGGTTATTGACCGCCGCTTGAATGAATTTTATGCATTCTAGAGATTGCTACACAGCGAGTTTCATGCGTCCAGTGATGTTTTTTTTCGGTTAATGTACGCGAAGCGTACATACACAGGTTACTGACCGCGGCTTGATTGAATTTCATACATTCTAGAGATTGGTACACAGCGAGTTTCATGCGTCCAGTGATGTTTTTTTTCGGTTAATGTACGCGAAGCGTACATACACAGGTTACTGACCGCGGCTTGAATGAATTTCATGCATTCTAGAGATTGCTACACAGCGAATTTCATGCGTCCAGTGATGTTTTTTTTCGGTTAATGTACGCGAAGCGTACATACACAGGTTACTGACCGCAGCTTGATTGAATTTCATACATTCTAGAGATTGGTACACAGCGAGTTTCATGCGTCCAGTGATGTTTTTTTTCGGTTAATGTACGCGAAGCGTACATACACAGGTTATTGACCGCGGCTTGAATGAATTTCATGCATTCTAGAGATTGCTACACAGCGAGTTTCATGCGTCCAGTGATGTTTTTTTTCGGTTAATGTACGCGAAGCGTACATACACAGGTTACTGACCGCGGCTTGATTGAATTTCATACATTCTAGAGATTGGTACACAGCGAGTTTCATGCGTCCAGTGATGTTTTTTTTCGGTTAATGTACGCGAAGCGTACATACACAGGTTACTGACCGCGGCTTGAATGAATTCCATGCATTCTAGAGATTGCTACACAGCGAGTTTCATGCGTCCAGTGATTTTTTTTTCGGTTAATGTACGCGAAGCGTACATACACAGGTTACTGACCGCGGCTTGAATGAATTTCATACATTCTAGAGATTGCTACACAGCGAGTTTCATGCGTCCAGTGATGTTTTTTTCGGTTAATGGACGCGAAGCATACTCAACCGCGTCTTGCATGTATGTATGCATTAGAAAAATGAGAAATATCGAAATTTTCCTCAATTATAAAGTGTGTGCTCTGATGGAGAGAATTGACTATTTACAGAGTTTTTATGAGAATTTCTTTGATGAAGTAAACGTTGATTTTATTCTGTTTTGTGACATTTTTCAAAGTTTAAGCTATATTTTACTAGAAATTTTTTAATTGTTAAAGGTAATAAATTATGAAACTTGATAAATATTTCAAAAAAATTCATAGAAAAAAAATAGATACAATTTGTAAAAATGGATACATCTGGAAGAAAAATGTTATAAATATGTAAAAAATGAAAAAAATTTATAAAAAAAAATGTAAAAATGGAAATATCCGGAGGAAAAAATAGCCGAAATTGTGTAAAAATGAAGTATCCGGAGGAAAAAATAGCTAAAAATTTGTAAAAATTGAAAAATCTAGAGGGTAAAAGATAACTAAAAATTTTTTTAATGGAGAAAACTGGAGGGAAAAAAAAGTTTAAAATTCATAAAAAACGGAAAAATCCGGTGGAAAAAATAGTTTAAAATGGGAATATTCGGACGAAAACATAGCAAAAAAATTGTAAAATGGGAAAATATGGTGGCAAAAATAGCTAAAAATGTGTGAAAATTGTAAAATCTGGAGGAAAAGTAGCTAACAATTTGTAAAATTGCAAATATGATGAAGAAAGAATAGTTAAAAATTTATCAAAATAAAAAATACAGAAGAAAGAAAATTAAAAATATGGAAAAATCCGGAGGAAAAAAAAAAGAGTTAAAAAATTTGTAAAAATGGTAAAATTCGGCGGAAAAAGTAGCTAAATTAAAAGTAGCTAATAATTTGTAAAAATGAAAAGTCCATATGAAAAAAAATAGATAATTTATTTTTTAATTGAGAAATTTGGAGAAAAAATTGCTAAAAATTTTTAAAAATTGAAAAATTTGGAGGAAAAAGTACCTAAAAAATTGTTTAAATTGAAAAATTCGGACGAAAAAGTAGCTAAAAAATTGTTTAAATTGAAAAATTCGGACGAAAAAGTAGCTAAAAATTGAAAAATTCGGAGGAAAAAGTAGCTAAAAATTTCTAAAAGCGGAAAAATCCAGAGGAAAAAGTAGCTAAAATTTTTTTTAAGTGGAAAATCGGGAAGAAATAATAGCTAAAAATGTTAAAAAATGAACAAGTAAAGAAAAATATAGCTAAAAATTTATAAAAATGAAAAAAAAAGTAAAAACATAGCTAAATATTTATAAAAATGAAAAAAAAAAAAAGAAAAACATCGTTAAATATTTATAAAAATGAAAAAAAAAAAGTGGAAACATAGCTAAATATTTATAAAAATAAAAACATAGCTAAAATTTGGAAAAATGCAGAGGAAAAAGTAGCTAAAAATTTGTAAAAATGGAAAAATCCATAGAAAAACTATTTAAAAATTTGTAAAAATGGCTAAAAACTTGTAAAAACGAAAATTCCGGAAGAAAAAAATAGGGTAGAACTTTTTTTAATGGAAAAATCCGGAGGAAAGAATTTGTAAAAATACAAATATCCGGAGGAATAAATAGTTAAAAATTTGTAAAAATAGAAAAATTCGGAGAGAAAAATTGCTCAAAATTTGTAAAAATGGAAAAATACGGAGGGAAAAATACCTAAATAGTGTTTTAAACGGAAACATCCGGCGGAAAAAATAGGCAAAAATGGAAAAATTCGAACGAAAAAATTGATAAAAGTTTATAAAAATTGAAATATCTGAAGGAAAATATCGGTAAAAGTTTGTAAAAATTGAAATATCTGAAGGAAAATGTTGGTAAAAGTACGTAAAAGTATGTAAAAATCAAAAAATGTGGCGGTAAAATTTACAATAACTTTGTAAATATTCTTAAAACGAAATAAAATCAACGCTACATGCACGGTTTACTTTGTGAAACAATTTGCTTGACGAAGTGTGTAAATAATAAGTCGTCTGCCGAAAAGCACGTGTTCTGATTGGGTAGAATTCGGAGGTTGCCGATTTCTCGGTTGGCGCGCGTCGATCCTTGGCGCGCATAAAAAAAAATCGCCAAATCGGCTTACTCGCTTATTCGAGGATTCTGCCCATGCTTGTATATTAGATAGGACGACATTAGGATCAACAAAAATCTTTAAAAAGGGATCTCTAAACAAATTGTCCCATACAAAAATCTAATATTTACAATTAATGTGTTTCAATGATGTGTTACAATGTTTCAATTTGACCATTCTAAAAAGTGAAGATTTCTCGAATCTCTCACTACAAATATAATTTTCTACTTTTAACACTTTTCCAGTATTAAAAGGATAATTATCGTAATATATACTATTCACTACAATTCTACAATAATATACCTGCCAAATTTCTGTTAAGTCAAATAAACATACTTTGGACCAGTCATTTTCATTGTTATGACAATCAGAATAAAAAAATCCCAAAACATGCATACTTACGATAGAGTATCTTAAGTAGATGATTCTGAAGACTCAATGACCGTTTTTGTCCACAAGAGGTTGGCAGATGACAAAAAGCATGGTACGATTGAGATCCTGGAAAAAAAAAAAAAAACGATAAAACAAAACATTTATGAAGTATTTCATAATGTAAGACAAAATTATAAAATGGGTTTTGTTTTTATTTGGTAAGATTTGATTTAATTTATTAAGTAATAATTATTACTACTTCATAATAAATTTATTAAGTTATAATCCTTATTAAAAATGTTTATTTGACTTTAAGTAATGAGAAGGTGTTGGCAGCTGATAAAAATAAATAACCAAAACAAAAATCAATAATTTTGAAATATCTTAAGTGATATAAACTAAAAGTGTCTTCAAAAAAAAAAAAAAAAAAAAAAAAAAAAAATTCAACTAAAATCAGAAAAGTACAAAGAAACTCAGATAAACATCAACCTCAGATATTTTATGTAAAAAAATCACTTCAAAATATTAAAATGCAAACGAGAAATTTCTAAACAAAACTCCCCTGGTTTAACATTAGCTTGCGAGCATCATTCCATTATTAAATAATGCAATGTTAAAATTTTAGGTGGGAATAAGACGCCTTTTTATGCTATAAGTGTGGCATATTTATTTCATACAGAAATTAAATAGGATTTGAAAAGTTTAAATTTCTAAGTTATGCAGATTCATGATCACCATAAGTTTTCATACTTCCCATACATATACAGGCATGAAAGTATTATTATTGCAATATAACATGCAGAAATAAATATCAGTGAAAATTAAACAATGTAATTGATTTAGGTATATGTAAACCATTATTGTTTTTATTCACAAGTATTTTCCGTTATTCATGCTATATGCTATATTATGAGTTCAAAGTTCAAACACATCCTCGTGTTAAAATTCCTGCACTATATTAGCATAGCTGCTCAAATTGAAACAAATATTGCAGGAAGAAAACGCACTAAAGCAAAATCAGAGATAATATCGCAAAATTTGCATGATGTGCAAGCATTATGAGCACAAAATAGTTAAAAATTTATATATATATATATATTATATTAGTTTAGTGCTTTTTAAAAAATTATTTCTATTTATTATTTTAGTAACCCCCCTCCCCTCCTTTATTTTGCATTTGAAAGAATATTTGCTGAAACTGGGAAACGCTAGAAAAAACTGAGCAGTTAATAGTTATTTTGTTATGCATCTTAAAATCAGTTTTTAAGCTTATATTATTACCTTTCTTTATTGCTGTTTTATATTTTAAATGTTGCACATGTTACAAGGAAAATTTAAAAGCACGGAATTTGTACACCATTACAATTTTATCTATCACCCCCCCCCCCCCTCTCTGTCTCTCTCTAAATTTTCAGGTTATGAATTTTTAATGTTATCCTTTTAATATTGCATCAGTCTCAAAAGCAGCCAATGTGACATTTAAAAAAAAAAAAAAAAAAGTTTATTTCAGTTAAAAAGCTGAGAACTTTCATGCCTGTATATTACATAGAGTGACATTAGGATCAACAGAAATCTTTAAAAAGGGATCTCTAAAACGAATTGGCCCATAAAAAAATCTAATATTTACAATTTCAATTTGACCATTATAAAAAGTTAAGAATTTCTCGCATCTTTCACTACAAATATCAAAACTAGTGCATTTTAAAGCTTCCTCTCTAATTTTTCAGGTTATGATTTTTTCATATTATCCTTTTAATATTGCATCAGTCTCAGAAGCTGCCAAAGTGACATAAAAAAAAAGCCTATTTCAGCTAAAAAGCTGAGAACTTTCATGCCTGTATATTACATAGGGCGACATTAGGATCAACAAAAATATTTAAAAAGGGATATCTAAAACAAATTGCCCATAAAATAAATCTAATATTTACAGTTTCAATTTGACCATTCTGAAAAGTGAAGATTTCTCACATCTTTTACTACAAATATCATTTTCTACTTTTAACACTTTTCCAGTATTAAAAGGATAATTATAGAGGGAGATTGGGAAATGCACTACTACTACTATGTATTGAGTTTATAGACTGTATAGAATACTTAGCCTGGTTAACCATGCAAGTTACTGAGATGGAGGTGCTGAATTTAGAAACTACTTAAAAAGTTAATTAAAAAAAGTTATATTAAAAAATTTTACAAAATATACAATTACATACTTACAATACATTACTTAAAAACATAAACGGTACATTACTTAAAAAAGTGAGTAATTTTTGTCTGTTTTTGCATTGTGTATGCTCGAACAGTAATTTATTTATCTTAAACTTTAAAACATAAATGAAAATATGAAAGGTCAGACACAGAAAATCGTAAATCAAACAAAATATGTAAATCTTATTAAACTGAAAAATTAAAAATATTTTTGAAAATACATTCCACTGTGATTGCCTTGAAAAATGGTTTTAGGAAGAAATTTAAAAGTAAATTATATAAGCTACATCCTACACAAAGGCACAAAATATTTGAGATAGAAAATACCAATTTCAATAGCATACCTATACGCATTCTAGTTCTATGACAAAATTTAAAAAATCGTTCATTAGAATCAAGACAATCAATCAAAAAATAATAACAGAAACATTAAACGATATATACCAATTAGCGTTAGGCTTAAACAGATAAAAAATACGTTTAAATTAAAGTTATTTCATGAAATGCATAAAATTATATCTTCAAATGTTCAAAAAGCAGTACAGATTATAAGTAATAGCAATACATACCGATTAGAGAGTAAAAAGAGTCTTCTTTAAAGATGTTTACAATTTTCACACAAAACACTAGCGTACTTGACCGCGGCCATGTTTTAATCTGAAGAAAAAGGATGCTTGTCTCTGATTGGTTGAATTGCAGCCTGCCGATCTTGATCAATGTCGCCCGATGTTTGCCAATATGAGTTTTTTGCCATAGGTTTACAGAACTTAAAGTGTCGTTAAAATTGTTTTCTGTCTGCTACCTTGCTAAAAAAGAACTATATATAAGTTAAAAATTTAAATATCGAACATTAGAGAAATTGTAATATTACAGATTCAACATCGGTCAACATAGATCAATATCGGCCAATATCGGTAAGAGGTGACCAGTCTTCGCCGATGCATGCCAAGATTGCCCGATATTGGGCAATATCGGACCGATATTGCTGTGCTACCTGGGTATTTTGCTTAAACATAATGTTCACATAGATTTTAACTATTAACATAAAAATCTTTTAATTAGCTGTTTAATTTAGTTTTCAAGTGTTTTCAGCTAAATATTATTTAGTAGTCATACGTGAACGCACTAACCCATGAGAGCAGAAATATAAACAGCTTCTCAGGTATAGAAAAAAGAAAAAAACAACTCCACTAACGAATTTAAAGTCAGCAGACAAAATAAATTTCCACAAAACTAATTAAATTTCAAGATGATAATTATAAAGCACGTGGTTTACAAACCACGCCACAGACTTCCAACAAAATATCATCTTTGTTTACACTAGACGGTAATCGCTGGGATGCTCTGCTCTTTTACAACCAATCACAGAGAACCAGTGGGGGTGGCAATGGGGCTTTGGCAGCTAGCTTCGCCAACGCGCCAAAGAGCAATATCGAGCTTCCCAGCTTTTCAGAATAGCTCGTCTTTCTCCTTTCCTTCGCTTTGATGATGACGCTTCGGCAGACCATTCGCATTACTGAATATATAATGCTCATGTAGATCGTAAAAAAATGGTTAATATTTATTCTATAGCATTTTTAAATATTAAAGTGTACTAAAGACTTACGAAAAAAAACCTCATATTAGTTTGGAGCTGCCGATTGAGCAAAATAAACGTGACGGTGCACGTGGACTGACTGTCAGCAAGGTGCAATCTGCAAAAGTCCAAAAAATCAAGATCTTATTAAAGTGACGAGACCACCTTAATTGAATGGGTATTGCTTGTGATGTATGCTGTAATTCAGATCATATACATTAGCAATATTTCTTCAATTATGCTGCAGGAGATGGCTGAAAAACACGACATTTTGGAAAATGGTGCAAACGGATTCCTGGATTCGATTAAAAATTCATACAGCTCATATTGTTTTGCTAAAAAAGAATTACATTTAAGTAAGGTAAGATTTATTAATACCGGTAATTTGTCCATTGTTTTTTAAATGTATTTAATCTTGCAGTGTTTTTTATTTTCTTTAGTACCGCCTACTATTAATAATTTACTATATGTCGACAAGAAACTTTATAAAAATATTTTAAAGCAACAGCAAGCTTTAATCTTTATATTCTACTTTTT
Source organism: Maratus michaelseni (assembly GCA_963931845.1). Lineage (NCBI taxonomy): Eukaryota > Metazoa > Arthropoda > Arachnida > Araneae > Salticidae > Maratus > Maratus michaelseni. The sequence goes on along the minus strand of CAWVPG010000267.1, from coordinate 60,806 downwards.
AATGTGGTTCAAGTTATTTAAAGAATGTACATCTCATGGTAGGGTTCACATGCACAGGTGCAGTTTTGACAATTTATTTAAATATGTGCTTCTGGTTACATATAATATAATTAAATGTACAAACACCAAGCTTTGACTTTCTCCGAATATTTTGTAGATTTCCATCTAAAAAAAAATATTGTGTACATTATTCAGGGGTCGATCCAGGGAAAATTTGGGGCCTATTTAGGGCCCCTTCACAAAATTCTATTCCATAAAAACTTACTATTTATTATTTTGTGATGTTTTAAAATGTGTAATTTGCAAACAAGCTTGTTCACCAGAGAGGAAAACTTCAGCAAAAGGATTTAGTTTTTGTTTATAAATGCTTGGTTTGAATTTGATTAACTGGATATCAACTTTCGTTACAAAAATATAATAAATTTCACAAAAATAACCTTTACTTTCACAAAATGGGCCCCCAAGAAAAAAAAAAAGTGCATTGACCCCTGTTATTTAATTTACAAATTGACAAGAAAAAAAAAATATATAAACTGAACAAAATCTGTATACTGTACATTCCTCTTTTTAACAGAAAATATTGTTCCGGATTTAAATCTGATCCAATGTGTTAATGTTTCTTTGCATTATTGTCATTAAAATCCTCAAATCTTAACTATTGTCTGAGGACCCAGGGTTTAAAAATAAAAAATGGTGGCTAATATTTAATTTACAAAGTAATGCTTGTATTCTATTTATACCATGGAATGGGATTTATAATTAGAGAGTATAGCCATCTGATTAAGTAAGTTTTAAAATGTTTATATTTGTAATATATTATTTGGTTTATTGTAATTAAACCTGTTAGAAAATTGTTTTTCCCCAATTTGAACATCAATTGAAATGATCATAGCATAAAAAAAATTGTTAATTGTGGTTATTTTTAGTACATTCAGTGAATAAGCTAGGGTCAGGGCTGTAGCTAGAAATAAACAATAGGGGGTGCTCAAGGAAATGCAGGGGGGGGGGGGGGCTCATACTATTTCTCTCTCTCGACACATGCACACACAAACACATATATATGATCAAAGTGTAGAAAGGTAAATTAGTGCATATTCATATTGTAGGCACTATGTTTCCTATTAAATTGTTTATAATAACTTTATTTGATGCTAAGAACAGTAAAGGCTGCAGACAGGGATGTAGTGGAGGATATACAGTGAATACGCCGTATAACTTCTGGAATACCGTATACCCTCTTCTCAAAAACACTATAGCATATACTTTTTAGGGTATACCCTCTGTCTAAAGCGTATGCCTTCAGGTTTTTTTACTACTACATCACTAGCTGCTGATAATGAAAATTTTCAATAAGTAAATAAAAATCTGGCAATTCACCTGTTTCAAAAGAGTGGCAACCTTTAATTTTTTTCTGAATATTCCCTGCCCTTAAGGATTCTAAAGTTATGTTTTTATATGATAAAAAACTTTTGAAAAATCAAGGGTGTATTTTGCATTTTAAAATTATTTTTGTGTCTAGTCAAAAGCTAAAACCACTTGGATTTAAATTGGCTATATAACTCATTAGAATAACTTTGTTTTATGCTAATAATGGAAAACGCTGCAAAATGAAAAATTTCAGTATATAACTAATGCAAAAGTCAATGTTTGCATCAGCAACAGGTTGCTAATTCTGAATATGTGCAGATAGGATGGATGCGCGCCTATTGAAGCATTTATTTGCTGTTTTTAAACAAATACTACAATTTAGTATTTATGCAAAACTGTAAAAAGTCCTCAAAACTAAGTTCAATTTTTGAACAGGGTTTCATTTGGATTTTTGAAACAGAATTTAAATGATGGCCTTGGCAACTTTCCCAGGGGAGGCTCAAATTTTCAGGGGGTGCTGGCCCCCCTTGCTAGGGTATTATTTTTCCTTAATATTTACTTTTACTACCAAGATTGCTAATTCTCATTTTAACATATACATAAAGATTTTTCTCTGTATAAATTCATAAATCTGTCAAAAAAAATTTAAGGGCTACATTTTCTTCCACAAAATTTTCGATTATACGCTGTGATTATGTACTATACTGTGTAAATGTAAAGTAAATTTTTTACATGTTTAAAAGAAAATATATAATTTGCATGATTAATTTTATGGTATGTCAGCGAAAATTTTAAAATGTGTGTGGGTAGGGTTAGCAAGTTTTTGCCAAATGTGGAAAAAACCGTTCTGGCAAAAATAGGTAGAGGAGATTGGTAATGAATGGGCCATTAACAAAATATGAAAAAAGTGTTTGCATAAAATTATTTTAGATGCCACCAATAGATGAAGCTATTTGTTCTACCAAACTCATAAAATTTTCCATTGTTTGGGAGGACCCATTTTCTCACTAGAGTAGGATTGTCAAGAATCTGATTGAAAAGTAAATATTTTCCTTTTTTCTGTAAAATAAATAAGCTAAAAAGTATCTATTTCATTGCAGATATGTGTATTAGCAAGTATTTGCATATCTATAAACTAATTTTAGGATGTATTTAGATGTTATTTGAATTTAATGTGCTAAAAAAGCCTGAATATATTCTAGAAGTATAGGTGGGGCTGAATGGGCCACCTTTGCCCTAATCATGAAAATGTGTTTTTTTTTTTTTTTCCCCCGATTCTCTTTTAACATATGACACATAACTGGCTTTCATGGATTTAGATTAAATTACTGTCTAGTTAGGATAGGTTTATAGCGATGTCTAAAAAATAATTTACACATTTTCAACTTAAGAAGTATTAGTTATTTATTAGAAACATAAGTTAAATTGTATAAATGATTCAGGTGAACTGTTCAGTTGTTGACCACACCTACCAGTCTTTTCACATTTGATAGAAAACTCGAATAATTGTTTATATTCTGAATCTGATGGGTAGAATAAATAATACCAGAAATTTACACAGCTAGACATTACTGGTGGAACATCATGTGCTTTTATAACCATGAAGTTTAATAATAATTTTGAAATATATAAATTTCGTTAAATCATAATGTGTATCTATTATCTATTATTTTTATGCTTATTTTATGTTCTTTCTCTCTTATCTCATTATTTTGTTGTTTTTCTGCAACAAATATTTGATTTAATAATATCACTTTTGATTTTTAATAATTTTGATAAGCATTGTGTATTGCTTACTCTTTCAGTATACTTTTAATCATATCATGTCAAGTGCCATTCATTTTGTCATATTTGGTGAATAAAAGATTAATTCCACATTTTTTCATTGAATTCATTTAGTGGCCCATTCAACCCCATGAATGGGCCAAATTTCTATATTTTTATTTTCTATTATCATTCATTATAAACATTTTCTAATCCGATTTTTATGACTTTTGGATAAAACCAAATAAGTAAAGTAACTGAAGAGCCAATTCTGAGCCAAAAGAATTATTAGAAAAAATTACAAAAATTGAAAAACAAAAACTGGCCTATTCATTACCACTCTCCCCTATATGTTTTATTTACGGGAATGTAATTAAGGTATTTTAACTCTTACAATATGTAACTTTAAATTTTTTAACTTAGAATAATCAATGCATCATTCAAACAGTAATCAGAATTCTATTAAGTTTGCATTGTTTTCAGTAAAATATATTTTAGTTTATGCTATGGGTACAGATTTTGGGAATGGGGAGAGTAAATAGCAATAAAATAACTCCCTGGTTTTGGTTTGAAGAGTCATAATTGTAGAACAACTATTTTTTATACTTCAGTTAGTCTGTAAAAAAGTCAGGGATTATTCTAGAGAGTTTCTGAGGGGCGGCCTACCCTCATGCCCTTTTTAGATAAGATCCCACCCTCCTTGCCCTTTTTCTAGGTAGATTTCTACCCTCCTTTTATTCCTGGGTAGAATCCTGCCTTGTTTGCATTGTACTTTCAAAAATTCTTCACTTATCTTTTATTTTTAGAATGCTAGTACAGTAAGTCAGGCAGAGTACTCCTCTTTCGCTCTTTATTTCTTTGTGAAATGCCCTGGTATGTCTAATCTTTGACTTTGAGTGATTAGTCTTTCCATTTATCATTTTTTTTTTTCCATTAAACAAGACATAAAGGGTAACTAAGGGTCATTGATTAATTTCACCTTCTCTAGTGAAATATAATATTAGATCAGGCATTCCGGCCTACCACATGATAACTAACATAAGTTCTATAAAAAATTTGAGAAGTAGCTTTAGAACTTTTCTTTTGTAGCTTTTTCAAAACCAGTTTTGCTAAAACCGGGAAAAAGTTATCTTTTGAATAAAAGTTTTAGAGAGAGAGGTTTTTGAATATTGTAGGAAAAGTTATGGAAATTAGAAATGTTATTGGATATTTTAAATTAAGCAGTACTTTAAGCTGTTGCCAGACTTCTCTCCCCACCAGTATATTAGCATATGCACTTATTACAAAAATGCCCTTTTTATGAAATGATATGCCCTTTTCAACAAAATTGCCCTTATTATGTAATGTGCGCCCTGCCCTTTTTTATGTTCTAGAATGATCCCTGAAAAAGTCTTAAGAATTATTAGCTGCTTTGCTGAGCTACTGGAACAATAGTCATTTGAAGATACAAAGTATAATTACTATGCAATTCTTCTCCTCTCTCATGTATATTAAGTTTTATCTGGTCCATGTGTTTTTTATATATAAAGTAATTTTTAAGTGCTTTTAAAAGGATTATCTCTATAAAAGAGGTTCAGATAAAAAGGAAATGCAGATTGATTTGATTGTTATAAAGTTATGTATATATATATATAGTAAAAGATCTTTATAACGCAAACTTAAAAACGTGAGGTTGTGCATTATATAGAATTTTTGCGTTATATAGATCACATTTCACACATCATTAAACTTACCTCATCAACATGGCCAAATATGTCTGTAACATATCAAAATATAGTATAGTATCTTTATATTTCAGTCCTTGAGACCAAGAGTTGTGCATATAATTTTTTACCTAATATAGATCATTCCATACACTGTTAAATTTACTTTGTAAACATGTTCGAAATATGCCTGGACCAAATAATTCATTATAGTACTTATTTAGAAACATTTTTATTCTAATATCATTTTTCCGTTAAAAAGCTCTGAATTAAGGTGATAACAATGAACTAATGTGTCACATTTAATCCTCTAGAGATTAGCAATTTTTTACAATGTGGGGATGCAGGTGCATCTTAACTGCAAAATTCATTGTTTACATCTGAGACATTGTGCATTATATAGAGAATTACATTATATAGAATTGCATCATAAAGATCTACTGTATATATAACGTATGTATACATATATATATATATGTGTATGTTACAGGCAACTTTTAATTTAGTAATTTTGTCTTTAATAGTTACAGTGAAACCTTGTTAATAGGTCACTCGAATAAAATGTCATTCTGCATATTATGTCATGTTTTACCTCCAAAAAACACTTTTTTATTGTGCATGACTAAGATTAACAACATTCCACATTCCCTTTCCTTATAAAAATTGTTTGACGTAGCAACAAGTTCTTTGAATGCAACAAGAATTGAAATTGTAGCTGATGTTTTGAAAGCAAAAAAAACGGACCGGCAGTAACATCTGACAGCGATCATGAAGAGGAACCTCCCAAACCGCTTATTGCAAAGAAAAAAGCCTTTATTGGTAAATTAAGGAGCTATATTTTGTCTTTGATTGACACACAGATAGCATCTATAATATGCTGTATTCCTAAGAGAAGATAAATTTTATTTCAGAAAACTGACATCAAACAAAAATAGGTTTTTTTGTAGGGCAGTAACAAATGGGTACGTATTGAACTGTACAATTAAATATATAACTTTCCTTAATTTGCCATCCATTTTACGAATTCCAATTCTTGTTCTACCGATTTATATAATTTATAACATAAATTTAGTAATAGACATTCTTATTATATATAAACATTTGGAATTTTATTTTACATTTTAATATAAACTCTGTTTAGTAAGTCATTTTTAAGTGGACCTGAGAGTGACATACTGGTTTGACTGTATAGATTTCTTGAATATATAAATTATGGATTCAAAGGTTTTTAATATCTAAAATATTATTACTATTAAAGATAAAGATGACATTATTATATTACAGGGTGTCTAACCACCTGAAAAAGTCAGGAAAATTTGAAAATTTTGAACTTTCAAGAAAAAAAATAGGAAAATGTTTCTTATAAAATTAAGGATTTGAAATTGTAGTGCCATTAAAATCAAACTGTGTTCTTCATATGGACTGTAAAAATGATTTCAACCTCTTGTGCAAATCATTTTGTCAAACCCCTTTCAGTCCTTCCTTATAATAATTCAGAGATTTTCCATTCCAGCTTCACTGAAATTTTGAACTGAATGTTGTAGGATTGATTAGGGCAGTGGTTCCCAACCTGTTTTTAGCCGTGCCCCACCAAAACTTCTCTAAAATGATGATGCCCCCTTCCCCCTATAACATATAATTCTTATAAAATTTTAAAAGAATTTACTCCTGATAGAGTAAAAAGCATTTAACATTGATCCTGAAACGTGTCGAAGTAATGGATGAATCAAATATTTTTTATAATCATCTGATACTCCTCGTAGTTTACTGGCACACTGTCACCACGTATGCGTGATGTATAGAGTTCTCAGAATCCTTGATTAGAAAAATCAATAATTTTGAATAAAACATTTTTGTCTTATTTAATCACAGAATTTCTATGATTAAATTACGCAACAATTTCTAATCAGAATAAAACGTGATAAAGGAAGGTCGTCAAGTAATTGTTAAATATACACTTGAATAGTTTCATGTGTAAAATTGATTTTCATGTGACATATTGCAGTGCGACTCATTTCAATAAATAATCAAAAAAGTTGTTTAAAATTCTAAAATACTTATAAATCAGAAAAATTATAAAGAATTTTTAAATATATAAAAGGTATCTAGATATGTTAAAAAGTATTTTCTATAATTGTTCTGGAAGAATTGTATTTAAAACTTTTGAATGGATATTTTTTTTAAATTGATTAAAAAACTTTTTTTTTTTTTTTTTTTTTTTTTTTTTTAAATTTGAATGTGTAACTTTTATTTACAGTCTACAACATTACTATTAGAAAAACAATTCAGAAGGTATGGGTTCACAGAAATTCCGAATTGTCCCCTTGAAAAGTTAAATTGCCCCCCTGAAAAGTTAAATTGCCCCCTGAAAAGTCAAATTGCCCCCCTGTGGGGCGTACGCCCCCCGTTGGGAACCACTGGATTAGGGGATTCAGTTTGTTTACTTCTCTTTGTTTGGGAACTGAATGTTTGTTAGCTTAATTTATTGAATATTTATTATTTGTATTAGAGTATGTCGATGCAATCTGTTTAAACTGTGACTGATGTGATAAAGAATTTCATAACTAATTAGACAAAATGGATAGAACCTGATGCTAAAAGTGTGTATCTGCAAAATGTTTAGCATCTAAAATGTTCAATTTGTAAATTTTGCAAAATATTATGTAACAAATCAGGAATTTATTCCTCAGAATCAGCTGTGAAAGTTCCACACTCAAATTCACAACTTTTTAAAGAGTTTTTGTGTGTGACATCACAAAATCTTGATACCTGGAATCTTTTTTATTATTATTATTGGTATAGAAAAGTCAGGGAAAATCATTGTTGATCTGGAATAGATGCCCTGATATTAAGAATGAAGAAAAACAGTTTTTATCTCCATCTAACATCTAACATAAATTTATTTACAAAGTAGATGTTTCGACTAGTACTTCAAATCCTATCACTAATTGAAATTAATGTAAATAACCAAATTACTATCAATAAAATAGAAATTAATATTCTGATTTAAGTCTCAATTATATTATGTAAAAAATTATATTGTTTGTTATATATATTTTTTTTATCCAATAATTTTTCAGTTTTTGCCACTGTCCTACCAAAAATACTCTTTTGCCAGCAAAATGACCAACTCTACATATGAGCTATATGTTTAATAAACTGTATTTTATCTATTCTTTTTCTGTGTGGCATTTTTTAAATGTGGTTTTTCTTTTCTCTTTTCAGTGTCAATTTGTGCTCACCACCATTACCAGCAACTCCCAGTATATTAATTGAATGAGTATTGTCTGTGCCATATGGTTTGTTAATTCATATCATATCATTGACAATACTTTCTCGATTACACCTAATCCTTTATAAATGTTGGCTGTGGAAATGAAAAAGTAGGGAGTTTTCTCCAATGTTTAGAATTGTGAACAATGGAAGATAATATAATCTACTTCAGCATTAATTCAAGAGCTATAATTTTTTTCAATGCTACTGTTGATTAAATAATTTCAGGTTTTATATTGTTTTATAAATTAATTTCATGACTTTTTGAGAGTATAGATGTTTCATTTGTCAATAACATTTTTTCCTTTTATTATGATTTATGACTTTTCAGTTTGTAAGAGAGTTAATATTAACTGTGAGTTATTCTTAAATGAAAAGCTTATACAGACTCATTTTTAAATATCTATTTGTTTGGTTTTTATTATTTTGTTTACTTATATCTCAATAAAGAATAAACAATTAAATTATTCAGATTTCGAAGTTAGAATTAAAATTTGGCTTAATATAAAAAATATGTCATGAAACCAGATGTATTAAAAATTAATTTTATATTGTAAATAATTGTTAAAAAGCCATTCAATAGTATTTCGTGTAAAAATGAATGTAGGAATCATAAAAAACAAAAACCTGTTGTGAATAATTATTGTTCATAATTGGTTTTTAAAAAACTGGGTACTTATCTCAGATAGGAGATAATCGCTAAAAATGGTTGATTGCCAATCTTGTTTATTGTAACCACATACACTCAAAATTAGTAATTTGACATGTTTATTAAATACATAAAATTGTTTAAAATGGCAAATAACATGAATTTAGTAAACTTAATAAATTTTAAGTAATATAAGAAATGGTAAATAATATATCAAAATTTAGTACACATTTATTAAATGCATCATATCAGGTTGGAAATTTATAGCACTATAAGTAACCAACATAATACAAAACAGTATATTTCTGCAATAATCATGGCACCAAAAATATTGTTTTCTTGTTTTACCATGTAGGGAAAAAAATAAGGGTTGCTGTAATTAGTATTATTATTACCATGCTTGGCACAATTGTATCTGACCTGCCCCAGATAATACGAAGTGCCAATAACTGTTGTTGCTTTGTTTAGAAATAGGTATAGATTGTTTTGTTATTTTGCATGTTTCACTGGTGGCTGTTAGTATACCTTTAAATAGCATTGTATTCCTGCTATCAGAGAGGGGAAAAAATCTTCATTTTTAAGAGTAAATTGCTAGTATCAATGATTTATAAAATTATTCTATAAAAATGGCATCCAATAATGATGACTGTGTAATTATAAATTTTAATATGTATGGCATAAATTGGTTAGTTTTTTTGTAATTCAAGCCTACTGGAATATTTTTTAACAAAACTTTAACGTATGTGAAATTATTTTGTTTAAATCACCAACAATAACAATTGTGAAGTTATTTTTAAAAATATGTAATTTTAATTAGAAACACATTCTGCTTTTTTAGACAAGGCAATAATTGTACTTGATAGTCACTTTGTCAACATCATCAGTAATCACTACCAGAGACAGTGCAACACAGAATATTTTAACGTTTTCAGATTAATCTTAACTAATATATATATGCTGTTTAAAAGAAAAATTGTTACAATTTACTTTGTTTCTATATTTTTGTATATATTGTATTTGCTTTGCAAATGTAAAATTCCCTTATTAATAGATTTCTATTATTTATTATGATAATAGGCTAGTCTAGCATTGTTGGGGTCACCAATAAATCTTTGTTTGCTGCAAATTGACATATGTAATTCTGAAACTAAGCTATTGCATAGTGATCAGTAAAGAACAGTAAAAAACTTTTGTCACCATGCATTATAAAATGTTGCTGTGGGGCTGACAGAACTTACTTTTATCTTTGATGGGATACCAGATCTTTGCTGCATCTAGCGAAGGGAGTTTTTTTAAAATTAACTATTGCTGTAATTTTATTTAATACTGAACTAGCTGTGTCATGACACCAACAATTGCCTGCCTCTGGAATTTCAAATGTAATAAACCAGATTTTCTTTTTGGCACATGATTTTGGGGGAAAAAAAGTAACATTTATTATTCTCAGGTAATTAAGTATATTAACACCAAGAGAAAAACAGTAACTCAGGATTTTTTCTGACAACCCCCTCCCCTTCCCATGGGAGATAACTTTTAGTTTTGATTTTCTTTATATGTTTTTGTGTTTGAATATAATCTTAAACTGGAGATTCGGAAGGATGAAAAAAAATATTCTTTCAGTTGAATAAAGTTGTTTGAAGTTTATTTTTGGATTTTTAACGTGTGTTACATTTCTGCAATGCTTTTTATGCTAATATGTTAAAAATTACCTTGCATACAGAGTTCTGACAAAAGCACTTAGTGGCTTAGTTTATTTCACTTTTACATTCTTCATTATAAAAAAAATATGGCCTTCGCAGTAGACTGCAGGCACATGTTCAAGAATCTTACCCCTCTCTGGATTTGTTCTGCAGGCACTTATGTGCTGGACGGTTCCAAATGAACCTGGTGTTCAGTGTCCCATTGTCAGGGTAGTCAGCAATATAGATACAGGCTTTGCTTATCCAGCCAGTCGAATTCGTCAAAAGACCCTTAAAGTAACCCTCTAATAACCCCTCTGACAAATTCTGATATATGATTTTACTTCTCACCTCCTTAAAAAATATTACTTAGTATATTTCCAAACAGTCTGGCAAAAAATAAACCTAAAAATCAGTAATAACAGATATGCCAATCAATGATCTGAATCAAATGGCACTTTCACTTGGCATGATGTAAACTGGGAGAAATAATGATTTTCAATGCTTTGTTTTTTGTTGTTGTTTTGTTAAAAACTTATCTACATTTTGTCTAATATATTAACAACATTTTTATAAAGAAGTAGGAAAGAGAGGGGCTAAAGCCAGCCCCATTCAAATGAAAACAATTTTGTAAAGTCTCATCAGCTTTTGCAAAAACTTAATTTCTATTTTCTATGTTTGATAATTCATTTGTGAAAAACAACTTTGTACAAAAAGAAAAAATAAATATTGACTAAATTTCTAACATGTAAATCTTTAGATCCAAGGCCTCAATGGCAGCACTTCACTTTTTTTAAAGAAAAACTCTTTATTTAATATTAGAAGCAGAGTTTCTCCCAGACAGTTTTAGAAGGAGGCTGCACCCTGCCTGCCCTTTGGTTTACAAAATAGCACCTTTGTTGCCCCTCATAAAAATAATTAGCACCCTTCTTGCACCTCATTAAAAAAATGCCCTTTCTTCTTTTTGCATTAAAAAATTTGCTTTCTTAGTAAAAACTGACTCAATGTCTTAAAAAGAGTGCCTTGACTTTTAAATATAAAAAGTGGCTTTAAAAACCAAAAGAATAACCTTTAACAATTAAAAAAGTGCCCTTGAGAATAAAAAAAGTGCCCTTTTCTGACCAGCAGCACCCTGCCCTTTTTAAAACCTGGGAGGAAACTCTGTTAAAAGCTTTCAACCCAGACGGGGGGGGGTCGTGAAAATATTACTTTTTATTTGACGGGTCTTATATTTTATTTATGTTAAAATTTGGCTAGCTTCAATAATAAAATGGCCGTCTTATAATAATTATGTATTCTTGCATAAAATTTGGGCATCCTTCAATAATTAGAGCTGAAGTCATAGACATTATATTGATATTAATTTATATATATTGGGGTGGAGGCTTAAACAAATAAATCCATCCATTTATATTTACAAAAGAAGAGCAGAGCTACATCAATTATAACCGAGTTATAATCATCTAAAATTTAGGAGGCTTTGATTTAAAAAAAAAAAAAAAATCCCTTCCTTTTATAAAATGTGTGTCTGTTGCATTAATCAGAGCCCAAGTTATAGTTATTTTGTCCTTATATTACAATTACATTAAAATTTGGCTGGGTTACATCAATTAAGATCTGAATTATTGCTATTTTAATTTATCGGGTCTTATATTTATTGTATACTAATATCTGAAGGGACTTTTGAAAAAAAGCCAAGAAATTTTTCTCTTGTGATGATTATGTATAAATATTATGACATGTTGTGTTAATTAGAACCCAAGTTGCAATTGTTTTAATGTGTCAGCCCTTTATATTGTAATTAGACAAAAAGTGGGGGATTTCAACAACTAAATCCCTCCTTGTTAGGACTTCTCCTTATGTTTATTGTACAAAACATAGCAGTGCTACATCAGTTAGACTCCAAGTTATAGTCGTTCGAATATGTAGTCTTATATTTATCTTATGCTAAAATTTTAGCATTAATTAGAACCCAAGTTATAGCCATTTTAACATGTTGGACCCTTATATTGTAAATTACACTGAAATTGGGAGTTGCTACTTGGACAAAAAAAAAATTACAAAGTTTTTCTTTATAATGATTATGTTTATAAATGTAAAATTTGGCTGTTTTACATTGATTTGGACCCAACCTATAGCCATTTTAATTTGTCAGCTTTGTATTTATTTTATATTAAAATTTCGGGGTGAAGCTTACTTGTGGTTACTTACGGTGATACTTCGGGGTGAAGCTCTCTTGAGGTACGCAGAGACACTGACAAGTTAATATTAAACCAATGGGAGGATTCTTTTTAAATTTCTCATTTGAAATTCAATATTTTTAAAAGATTATTTTTGCATAGAACAGCTGAGGTTGATCTCGTTATTAACTTTTTTGATTTTGGTTCCAGTTTTTTTCTTTAATAAAGATACTTTCACTTTCAAAACTAGTTCTGAGAATAAAACTGCCTTTATTAAAAAATCTGCAACCAAAATCGAAAAAGTAAAAAAAAGATTGACCTATGCAAAAAAAAAAAAAAAAATTCAAATTCAAATGAGAAATTTGGAAAGAACCCTCCCAAGGTTTAACATTAGCTGGTGAGTGTCTTTGCAATACTGGAGAGTCCCTTTAAGCTGCAACGCTCTATTAACTGAGCTATCTTGGACAAATTTGGAGAACACAATTCACTCAGACAACCTTTTGATAACATCTAGTCTGTTATCTGAAACAGTTCAACAGAATGAATCACAGTTAATGGATTTCCAAGTAAACACTGGATGTGTAATTACATTTCATTAAATCAACTCAATTATTCTAATTGGAAAATAAGTCATAGGAGTTGTAATTTTTCAACTGAGTGAAAAAATATCTAGGCAAGGATTTGTACTGATTAGAAGAATCGGGTTTGATTAATGAACTGTAATTATGTATCCAACATTTACTTGTAGTTCCATTGTCGGCAATTTATTCTATTGAACTGTTTCAGATAATAACAGAGCTGATGTCATTAACAAAAGGTTACCTGAGTGAATTGTATCCTCTTTATTTGTGCAGAATAGCTCAATTGGTAAAGCATTTCCGCTTTAGCCAAGGTCCTGGGTTTAAATCCTGGCCTGGACACTTTTTCATTAAGTTGGGAAACTACAACTCCTATGATTTATTTAAGAATTAGAATGGTTTTGTTGAATTAATTAAATGTAATTAGATATTCAATGTTTACTAGGAGTTTCATTAACTGTGAGGTATTCTGTTGAAAAGTTTCAGATAACAGACCACATATTATCAAAAGGTCTGGGTGAATTGTATTCTCCAGATTTGTTAGCTCAGTTGGTAGAGTGTTGGATGCTTAAGCCTAGGTCAAAGGTTTAAATCCCGGCCTGGACACTTTTTTACTCAGTTGGAAAATTGCAACTCCTATGATTAATTTACCAATTAGAATAATTGTGTTCATCTAATAAAATGTAATTACGTATTCAACATTTACTTGGAATTACATTGAATTATTTCAGATAACAGACCACATGTTATTATCAAAAGGTTGTCTGAGTGAATTGTGTCTACCCAATTTGTCCAGGATAGCTCAGTTGATTGGTATAGTGTTGGCAACTTAAGCCAAGGTCCTGGGTTAAAATTCTGGCCTGGATATTTTTTCACTCGGTTGGAAAATTACAACTCCTATCATTATGTATACTTGTATAAATTTTGCCCTTGTTACATTAATTAAAGCCAAATTTTAGCCCTATTAAGGTGTTATGTCTTTCTATTATAACTACAATAAAATTTGGACAGGCTTCCACAAAAATAACTCTTTTTTTTTTTTCATGATTATGTATAACCATACAAATAATTGGCAGGTCTTCATCAAGTAGAGCCTCAGTTATAATTTGAATATATTTCTCCTTATATTTATTTTATACTAAAATTTACAGATTGCTCTTATAAAAAAAAAAAAAAAACTCTTATAATGATTATGTATACTCAAATAAAATTTAGGTGCAATGTTGAATTCAGATGTTTTTCTCCAGGGGATGCATTTTGCAGCTGGAAAAAACATTATGTAATTCAGCGATGAAAATTGTATGTTTGAACCATTATCAGATACAAAATCTCAAATCAACTCGTGTGCGGGGTCTGTAACCAAAATCGAAAAAGTAAAAACTAACAACATTAGATTGACGTCAGCTATCCTATGCAAAAAAAATAATTTTAAAATGCGAGCGATAAATCGCGAAAGAACCTTCCCTTAGACTTAACATTAGCTTGAGCGTTTTTCCGCATGACTGATGTAGGCTCTTAACTGCATACTACAGATCAGTTTAAACCACGTGATCCAACCAGTCGAAATTGTTAATTAATCAGCCTGTATTATCGCCCAACCAATCAAAATCCACAAAAACCGATGGGCAAACAAAATTCCCATCTGGTTGTAAAGTGGTTGCTAGCGAGGCTAACGAAAAAGAAAGGCTGCCGCGGTGCTTTACGCGTATCTTTTTTTACAGACTGCCGGAGTCACGTGATGCTCAAATGCACCAATGCAGTTGTACGAAAAGAGCATCACGTCACTCTAGCGGTCTGTAAAAAAAGATAAGTGGAATGCACTGCGGTAGCCTGTCTTTTTCGTTAGCCTCGGTTGCTAGGGTATGACGTCAGTTAAAACTGAATCACTGAGTGCGTTCAGCAGACCTAACCAATGTGACCGGTTACTTACAGGGGCGGTAAGTAACTGGTTTCTAACTGGACGAACTGGTATTATTTACTAGCAGCGCTATCTGTATTACATCATCGTAATTATAGTCGCCAATTCCTTTGAGATAAATTTTCATGTAACCAATCACGTGACCCACCTAACCAAGATTTTTTTTCGGATTAGTTCGGTCCTTTACCGGTTACTTGCGCTGAACGACGTTGGTTGCGTATCGGTTAGCAGCACTGAACGCCTTGGTAACTAACCGACCTTACCGGTGACATTGCTGGACGCGAACAAAATGTTGCATTCCATATTTTTTACGAAAAAAGAAATATTGAACTTATTAGTCACGATTACATATGTACAAATGGAAACTTTTGAAAAGCGAAGACATTTTATTTAAAAGTGTAATTCATAAAATATTTGAACGCTATATGTTTTAGGCTACAACTTCTAAATTCTTTAAAAAGATGCCCAAAGGTCAGTTCAAAAAACAAATGAGAGTTTAAAGAACAAACTCTCAACATTTGAGAGAGTGCTTGTTCTTGCCTTGCCACCAATCTGCACACAAGTGTTTTACTCAGGGCTACACTACATACCGGGCTTGCTCATTCATTATGATGACGTCACAAAAGGTGGCTGACTAGGAGGAAAGACATACAGCGATTGGCACAAAACGATGGGCGCGTTGCTTTGGACCAATCGCTGGTCGCGGTCAGCCACCATTTGTGACGTTTTGAGAGTGAATGAGCAAGCCCGGTTTCTAGTGTTGCCTTGGTTTTACTACAAAATCGTCTCAATCAAATCAATTTTCTTTCCTGTATGTGGTTACTCTCACATAGAGATACTCTAGAAACAGGGTGCCTCGATATGAGAGTGGCGACATACGGATATACACATTTGATTGGTTGAGATGATTCTGGACAAAATCGAATCTCCAAGCATTTTGGACAGATCGCCAAGCTAACCTAAACGTCATACCTTGGTCATCGAGGCTAACGAAAAAGACAGGCTACCGCGGTGCATTCCACCTATCTTTTTTTACAGACCGCTAGAGTGACGTGTTATTCTTTTCGTACACCTGCATTGGTGGATTCGAGCATCACGTGACTCCCACGGTCTGTAAAAAAAGATACGCGTAAAGCACCGCGGTAGCCTTTCTTTTTCGTTAGCCTCGTTGGTCATACACGACCGGTTCGTGACATTTTAAAACGGCACACTGAGTGTACATCTTTATACGGCGATTGGCACAAAGTTTTGTGCCAATCGCCGTGTATAAAGATCATCCACGCCGTGTGACGCTTTAAAAGTCATGAACCTGCCACGTATACCGTAGGTCGCCATCGAATTCGTCCAGGCGAGTATGAGGAAAAGGCGAGGCTAACGAAAAAGAAAGGCAACCACGGTGCTTTACGCGTATCTTTTTTTACAGACCGCGAGAGTCACGTGATGCTCGAATCCACCAATGCAGGTGTACGGAAAGAGCACACGTCACTCTAGCGGTCTGTAAAAAAAGATAAGTGGAATGCACCGCGGTAGCCTGTCTCTTTCGTTAGCCTCGAGGAAAAGGCATCTGACATCACTGTTGGTTCAATTACGGTTGGTTAGCAAAAAAACCTGTTTGTTCGTTTTGACTCCTACTATACACATGAAATGGGGAAATTTGATTGGTCTACGTTGAACTGGTCTATAATATCATTGGCCTATGTCGTCATGACGATTCCTGCAATGATAGCTATGACAAAAATGAAGTGGTACATTGGTTGATGGAACAGTTTGTTTGTAAACATGCCCTTTCCTTATTAACAAGTTCTTGTTCTTGAAATAGAATATGCATAGTTTGGACAAACGCGTATGTCTATGCAGAATCTCAGCATCACATGGCGCCACTCTCATATAGAGGTACACTACAATACACCGCTAGGGTCGCGTGGTATCACGTGACTCAAGAAGTCTGAAAAACAACTGTAACGCAATTACACCACACAAAAAACACTGACGCAAATGGCGAATTCTCAGCCTGTGCTTAGGCTTAGATACAGCGCCTAGAATACATAGTGTGGAAACCGGCTATCCTTGTAATGCTTTAAAAAGTGCTAAAAAGTTGTAGCCTGTAAATGTGCAACGGTGCTCCGACGATAATAAGCTCTAATAGCATCGTATGGACCCTATTCTCCGTTTGGGTTCGAGGCTACAATTTCCGAAGTGTTTCCCCAAAGCACGTGACTCAACATCACGAAAATCTGGTCCGTTGCTGCTCTATGACATGTAGGATTGCGTTGGAAACGAGTCGTTGCATAATAAAGGACTACAATGTGGGCAATGTTTCCCAAAGCACGTGACTCTGACGTCAGTGGGAATAGGGCGAGGCTAACGAAAAAGACAGGCTACCGCGGTTCATTCCACTTATCTTTTTTTACAGACCGCCAGAGTGACGTGTTGCTTATTTCGTACATCTGTATTGGTGGATTCGAGCATCACGTGACTCCCGCGGTCTCTAAAAAAAGATACGCGTACAGCACCGCGGTAGCCTTTCTTTTTCGTTAGCCTCGGAATAGGGTCCATTAAGCTGCTTTCTGTATTATATAAGCTAGCAGATGGCGCTGCGATCCAATCGTTATCTTTTCAACAACGTTGTACATGTATTGGATTCAATTTTTTAGTACTATTTTGTAGCAGATTTCCACACTATGTATTCTAGGCGCTGCAGCTTAGACAGTTGTTTTTGTCCAAACTATGGCAAAACTACATTCTGGACTTCACGATACTCGCCTCGACGAGTGAGAAAATTTAAGAAGCATTAGCTTGGCGATAATGTCAAGCTCTCTAAGATGCTTGGTGATTCGTTTTAGTCCAGAATCGTCTCACAACATCAAATTTTATATACAGTGTGCCCGCTAAAGTCCGTTGTCACTCCAATAATTTCTGAACGGCAAGAGCTATAGTCATAAAAGTGGGGTCTAGGTATAGTAAAGTTTCCATACGCTACGCAAGGAAACCACTTACAGCGCCACCTGGTGGCTAAATTTGGAGTTAGCGTTCTTATTTCAAAAACAGTACGAGATACGGGAAAAAAGTCAATTACAAAGTTGTTCAGCATCATTGATTTATTACAAACAAATCTTGCTCGCAAAAATGATTCAAATGGTAAGCACAAAGCGCTCATGAGTTTGATCGCGTTGTACAAAACTGCACTTATCGGACATGAGGTTCATATATCTGCGATACTCAAAATGGTGTCCTTGAGCAACAATACACGTCTGGACACGGGATTGAACTTCTCGCTTCACATTGTACAACATGGCAGGTGACACGCTGGCACAAGCATCCATAATATGGTTTCGAAGCTCCTGCAATGTTAGTGGAGGTGTTGCATACTCTCGCTGTTTCATGTATCCGCACCATTTATGCAAAATGGAAAAAAATACTTTTTCACGGTATGGGATATTAAGATTTATTTATCTAAAGATGAATACTGTATATCTACTCACAACTGAAACTCTGGAGTGTGACCTTTTCTCATTTCTTCCGCATTATGTCGCGTTATAATTTTGGAAGTTTCGAACCAAATAAATTTGCATTTTATGCCTTCTACTTTAAACATTACTTACTTTATGGAAGGTGTCTTCTCTTACTAAATCTATGATGCTGAACAACTTTGCAATTGACTTTTTCCCCGTATCCTTTACTGTTTTATAAATAAGAACGCTAACTCCTAATTTAGCCACCAGGTGGCGCTGTAAGCTGTTTCCTTGCGTAGCGCAGGGCAACTTTATTGTACCTAAACCCCACTTTTATGACTAAAGCTCTTGCCCTTCGGAAATTATTGGGGTGACAATTGACTTTAGCGGGCACACTGTATAGAGGCACCTTTAGTCTCACTCATATAATTGAACTAGTCCAGGCAAGTATTGCTAAGTTCTGGAATGTAGGTAGGTTTGCCATAGTTTGGACAAACATGTCTGTTTAAGCACAGTCTGATCATCGTATGCGGCCTGTCTAGGCTCTCGGTTAGTCTAGGCATAAAGGCACTCTAGGCTGAACTTTTCGCATGGTTTCTCGGATTGCTACTCTATCCGCATGGGATCACTTGATACTGGCTCGGTGGAGTTTTCAGTTTTACAAAATGCAGGGCCTGAATATCACAGGGACATGTGTCCCGAGGCCACATTTTCAGGCGATCTCAAAATATATTTTCTCCACTCTCTGTTACAAATTAACACAAATTTCCTTTTATCGATCACATAAAAAATTAATTTTTACCATTCATGCAAACAAAACTATTGCAATGTTCTTCAGTGACGACAATAAAATGCAATGTATATTTCGAAATTCAGAGAAGAACAGATATTACACCAAACATGTTTCATTCAGTCCCTGAAGTTTAGAGTTTTACTTACTCTAAATAGCATTATAGCGCAGAAGATTTTACAGTCCCATAAATTTTGAAACAGATGTGTTACACTCACGCACAGAAGTTTGGCGACTTTTTGATTGGCGCGATTTTCAAGCCCGTGCCAAACCAAATAACTTAATACAATAGCCAAGTTACCAGTAAATGTAAAAATCTCCAAAATTTGGCGACTTTTTTCCTTTTTATAAAAAAAAAACGGTGCGTGAGTGTACAACATCATCGCCAATTTTTTAATACATTTTTACATGTGTCTATAATGTATTTTTCTTTTAAAAAGCTAGGGTTAAAATTTTGAGCTGCACATAAAGCAATTTATCATGTTTAGAATACAATTTTTTGAGAAAGGGGAGCTCCGAGCTCCAACGCTATCTATGTGGCCCGGTTCCACTTAAGCTCGTATTCACAGTCAACCTCAACCTAGAAAACCTGTGTCGAACGCTCAAATAGCATCCATCATTAATCTGATTGGACATTGGCCGCAATCAGGTCTAATCAGGTTAATCGAGAATTTCAATTAGGCATTCGACCGAGGTTTTCTAGGTTGAGGTAGATGGTGAATATATAAGCATTAGGGTTGATCAGGCTATGACCAAATGCATCCAGACAGCTTCCTTCTACAATGGATGGATAGAGTGATATCGCTAGCGAGCACAGAAGAATGCGGAGAGTTTCTTTTAGAGCGCATAGAACCCCCTTGTCGATGCGTAATGAAAAAACAAAATTGACAAGATCCACTTCACTGATAAAACATTTAAATGTGACCAGTTGACGAGCTAGAAACAACGTTTATGTTGAGAACAAGTACGTAGAGTGCCTCCTTATGAGACTGGTGATATATGGGGAAATACAAATTGATTGATCGGGACGATTTTGCGCAAAATCGATCAAGAAGCAACTTGGTGACTCTGCCAATATCGCCAACTAATATTTGTCGACTTCTCTCATTCGTCTAATGGATCAATTTCATTTGACACCATAGCCTAGAAACTATAGTTGCTACAGTATTTAACTTAGCAATCCCTGGGCATTTTGCTACCCCACTAGCTTTTGTTGATTTTGATTGGTTGTATGCAAATTGGAGAATTGTGGTCACGTGTTTGAAATTGACCTGACGAACTCATCCATGCGAGTATTACCAAACTCTGGAATCTAAGTTTGTTATATTTTGGACAAAATATCTAGTCTGAGCATGTACATATTGCTGCTCTCTTATAAAGACACCCTACCTTTAAAGTACCAGCAAGGCTTCACTAGATACCGGCAAGGCAACACTAGAAACCGGGCTTGCTCATTCACTCTCAAAACGTCACAAATGGTGGCTGACCGCGACCAGCGATTGGTCCAAAGCAACGCGCCCATCGTTTTGTGCCAATCGCTGTATGTCTTTCCTCCTAGTCAGCCACCTTTTGTGACGTCATCATAATGAATGAGCAAGCCCGGTATGTAGTGTAGCCCTGATACCGGGCTTGCTCATGCATTATCATGACGTCACAAAAGGTGGCTGGCCGCGACCAGCGATTGGTGCAAAGTGACGAGCCCGTCGTTTTGTGCCAATCGTTGTTGGTCTTTCATTTTGTCGTTTCGCTTTGTACCAATCGCTGGTAGCGGCCAGCCACCTTTTGTGACGTCATGATAATGAATGAGCAAGCCCGGTATCTAGTGTAGCCCTGGTACCAGGAACTTATGAACCGTTTAATTTTGAAAGGTCTGTGTTTATTGGTCGTAAGTCGCCACTCTCTTATAGCGAGACCAACGATACAAATCCATCGTTTTGTGCCAATCGGCGTGCAAAGATTATCCAACCCGTGTGAGGTTTTAAAAGTCAGGAACTGGCCGTGTATTTCGTTGGTCGCGCTTAAGGCTCCTACAATCCGGGCTGACTCACGACGCCATTTAATTGCCCGTAGGAGAAGAACGATTGGCCATGCCCATGGGCAACAAAATGATTGGTGATTCAACTTGTGTTATCGCGACTTACGTTATACACGGCCAGTTCGTGACATTTAAAAGTCACACTCAGTGATCATCTTTATACGGCGATTGTTACAAAGCGGCACGCCCACCATTTTGTACCAATCGCCGTGTAAAGATGATCCACATCGTATGACGTTTTAACCCTCTAACCGAGGCTAACGAAAAAGAAAGGCTACCGCGGTGCTTTACGCGTATCTATTTTTACAGACCACCGGAGTCACGTGATACTCGAATGCACCAATGCAGGTGTACGAAAAGAGCATCACGTCACTGTAGCGGTCTGTAAAAAAAGATAAGTGGAATGGACCGCGGTAGCCTGTCTTTTTCGTTAGCCTCGCCTCTAACAGTCTTGCAAAAGGGCAAATCTGTAATTTTTTTTCTCTGCATTTTGTTTTAAATGCTAAGAAAAACTAATTTTTCAGCACTGAATATAAAACAAGTTAATTGATTATTATTCATTGCTCAACCCATTAAAAATGCATTAAATCAATAGAATTTTATTACTTTAAATAATGCTTATATTGCAATGAAGCCTGGAACTTAGTGAACGTATTAACACGGGCTTGTCAATGAGAGGGTTGTTAAAAATCATCAACCGGCCACGTATAACGTAGGTCACGATCGAACTCGTCCAGGCGAATATTAACAAGTTCTTGTTATTGAAATAGAATATGTCTAGCTTTGGCATAATTTGGACAAACGCGTTTGTCAAAGCAGAATCTGAGCATCGTATGGCGCCACTCTCATATAGACACACACTTCATTAGACGGCTAAAGTTACGTGGTATCACGTGACTCAAACGGTCTTAAAAATTTTATAACGCAATTACACCAAACAAAAAACACTGACGCACGCTCATACTGTGCTTAGGCTTAGACAGATGTTTTTGTCCAAACTATGGCAAAACTACATGGTCTTTATCCACGAGTGGCAACAACCACGTCTCTTCGGGTATTTGCCCTCCGAAAAAGACTGTTTATTGGAGGCAGGAGAAGCAGTGTTAAAATGCTCTTCACGCCTATTGCTGTTTTGTCTTCTATATACCCGCAGATGACGTGACAAGGGTGAAGTCCATTCCAGACTTCACGATACTAGTCTTGACGAGTGAGACAATTTAAGAAGCATTAACTTGGCTATAATGAAAAGCTCTCTAAAATGCTTGTGATTCGTTTTAGTCCAGAATCGTCTCACCGCATCAATTTTTACTTTCTTCTATCTATAATAGAAGAAAGTATTGTAATCGAAATTTTTTTCGACTTCCGGTTTTTGACGGATTTACACGTTTTAGGGGTCAGAGATTCCGAAAAACATGTTTTTACAAAATGTCTGTCTGTCCGTCTTCATTGTATCATCGAAAAGTGTATGAAGTTATGCTTCAAATTGAACCTAATTTTTTTTCTATGTTTTTGGCTATGGCAAGCAGGTTCTATTAGAATTTGGGGATATTTCGACGAAAGGGGGCGCTGTGATCGATATTTTTGTTCTATTTTCACTATTGTACCATCTAAAAGTGTATGAAGTTATGCTTCAAATTGAACCAATTTTTTTTCTATGTTTTTGGCTATGGCAAGCAGATTCTATCAGAATTTGGAGATATTTCGACGAAAGGGGGCGCTGTGATCGATATTTTTGTTCCATTTTCACTATTGTACCATCTAAAAGTGTATGAAGTTATGCTTCAAATTGAACCTATTTTTTTCTATGTTTTTGGCTATGGCAAGCAGATTCTATCAGAATTTGGGGATATTTCGACGAAAGGGGGCGCTGTGATCGATATTTTTGTTCCATTTTCACTATTGTACCATCTAAAAGTGTATGAAGTTATGCTTCAAATTGAACCTATTTTTTTTCTATGTTTTTGGCTATGACAAGCAGATTCTATCAGAATTTGGGGATATTTCGACGAAAGGGGGCGCTGTGATCGATATTTTTGTTCCATTTTCACTATTGTATCATCGAAAAGTGTATGAAGTTATGCAGATAATTGAACCAATTTTTTTTCTGTTTTTGACCATAGCCTGCAGGTGAGGTTGAATTCGGGGATATTTCAACGAAAGGAGGCGCTGCCATCGTGATTTTTGTTCGATTTTCACTATTGTATCATCGAAAAGTGTATGATGTTATGCAGATAATTAAACCAAAATTTTTTAATATGTTTTCGGCTGTAGCCAGCAGGTCCTACTAGAATGTGGGGATATTCCGCCGGAAGGGGGCGCTGTGATAGCCATTTAAAGATTTCAAATTCAAAAAGATGTATAAAAAAATTAGAAATCCTAAAAGTTTTTTCCGTTAGTTCGGCCTTGATCCGGAGCAGTTTTTGTTTTGTCTCTATATTAAAAAATGGCGGAGATATAGCGGTTTGAAATTTTAGGGTGGTTGACATTTTCAAACAAGACAGCAGAATTCATCCATAAAGGGGTTTAATTTATGAATTTTAGTTAACAGGGTTTCAGCAAATTTTCTTTCATTGTTGTAACCATTGTTGCTATTCTTAAATGCTTAACACTATATATTTATATTCGCCAACGTCAAATTCTCGCCAAGCTCGGCGGCAATTGACGAAATATCGACAAAAATATGTTGCCACAAATGAAGCCAACTTCACTATAGAAGACTAATTTGGCGATATTCTCATTCAAATTCAATGTTGACGAGAACTGGGAATGAATCTTCTTTAATTGGGTTCCACTCATTTCAGTTTCGTGTTTTCCAGTAAAATTATCTAAAATCCTAAAACCAAGGAATAGGGAGACTATCTGTTCCTGTCGGTACAGGCCAGAAGAACTTTTCGTAGTTTAGTATACATCAGTTTATCGCATCCCAGTCAGTAACCCGATGATTCGCAAGCAGCTGACGTACAACAGAATGACGAAAAATATTAATTTTATTGGCGAAGTGAGGACGAAATTAGAAGTATTAACATGATTGAGATAGAAGAAAGTTTTGGGATTGGCACATCCGACTAGTTATATATCGAGGCACCTTTAGTCTCACTCATATAATTGAACTCGAACAGGCGAGTATCGCTAAGTTCTGGAATGTCGGTTTACCATAGTTTGGACAAACGCGTCTGTTTAAGTACATCTAAGTACATACATTAAGTTTGATCTATGTCACCTGTCACCAGTTTCATATAAAGGCACTCTAAGCTGAACTTCACATGGTTTCTTGGATTGCTACACAAACCGCATGGGATCATTTGATGTTGGCTCGGTGAGCTGCTGGTCTGGCGTTTGTTTTATCAAATGCAGGGCCTGAATATCACAGAGGCACACCAGGCATGTGCCCCGAGCTACATTTTCAGGTGACTCCAAAATATATTTTCTACACCCTCTGATACAAATTTCTTTTTATAGGTCACAGAAAAAAATAATTTTTACCATTCATTCAAACAAAACTATCGCAATGTTCTTCAGTGACGACAATAAAATGCAATGTATATTTCGAAATTCAGAGAACAGATATTATAGACCGGGAGGCGACAGCACAAACAATCACCTCATCGAGTTCACGGCTGAAATTCCAGAATTAGTTAAAACTCGATTCGCATATTAAAACGCAATCGGTCTGCCAAGTCATATCTTGGTGGAAAACACCTTAAAACCTGATTTTAGCGGTTGATTTGTAGGTTTACCATTGTGTTTTCCTGCACCCAAAAGTATGAAAACGTGGAGGACTGGGAGCAGGAACACACAATGTTAAAAATCTTCAGTTTTTGCTGCAGACACACTCCACCGCTTTTAGAGAAAACGGTTACTTTACTATATTATGAAACATTTTCATTGGTCAAAATAGGGATATTCTATAGGGAAGTTGCAATCAGCTGATCAACCATTGTACTTCAATTGAAGGTCAGGGGAGTTAAGCCAATCAGAACTGCCTATTTGAACCACGAGGCTAACGAAAAAGAAAGGTTACCGCGGTGCTTTACGCGTATCTTTTTTTACAGACCGCGGGAGTCACGTGTTGCTCGAATCCACCAATGCAGGTGTACGAAAAGAGCATCACGTCACTCTAGCGGTCTGTAAAAAAAAGATAAGTGGAATGGACCGCGGTAGCCTGTCTTTTTCGTTAGCCTCGCCCTTTCCTTATACTTATGTATAACGTAGGTCGCGCTTATAGTGTGACGTCAATCATGACGTTTAGCTTGAAAACTGACTCAAAAGAAACGGTTGTTACGTTGTATTCTCTTTATCATTTGTATATTATAGCTATATCTCACAGCTAAATGTTTTAATACTTTATAAACAGTCGTAACATTTCCTACGATTTATATTAAATAAGAAATGAAACATTGCAACCATTTGTTTGGAGTCATTTTCCAAGCAAAACGTCACGACTGAAAGCCCCTATTTACAAAGATAGATTGCATTTATTGTTCACTGCATTATCAAATGTTCCCAATACTGGAAATTACAGTATTGCAAACGTTTGATATCGCAGTAGGCTATCTTATATTAAAATAATTGATATGTTCCTGTAAACGAATTCACACACGATGCGATAACTACTCTGAGATTAATAAAACCTTCCCTAATGTACTAAAACTGTAGTGTAAAAAGTTACATTCAAATAACGATATTTTGACACTATTTATTGATATTTTGACACCAAATAAACACTGCGTAAACGGAACCTGTTTATAATGAAATTATGTTTTATGGTAAAAATTGTATTGTCCCGACATTATGAATACTATACAACTAACCTTTCACAGGTTTTACTGTATAAGTTCTTTTTTTTACCTATTTAAAAACCTGCTAATACGAAATCACAAGGGACAGGAGAAAAATCTCGTTTTTTAGGGTCTTTCATTTTAGTAGGTATGTATGGTAGTCCTAATGTAGAGACAATGAATTTTATATGTTTAAGACAGGATTTCATATTCATACAATGTAGTATATTTTTGTGTCCCAATTTAGAAGCCACTGTCTCACGTTTTGTGAGATTGTACCTGGCAACACTATGTGGTGTTCTATTAACTGAAAAACTAAGAAAAGCTTTTATTATTATTACTATTAAGCATAAAAGTTTGCATTAAACATTAATTTTTAGTGAAATTATTTTCATTAATGTTCCAAAATTTTAAATTCCCTTAAAATACAACTTTTATTTTTTATAAAAATTGTGACAGAAAAGCAATAATTTTATTTAAAAAAACCTGATATCAGCAACTTATTTATATCCTGTTTTTTTCAGACCTTTTTTTTGCATTTCACTGAGACCACTTAGGAGGGGGAAGGGAGCTGTAACCCCATAACTCCCTTCTTTACGTAGGGCATGCTGTAGTATCACTGTGCACTAATATGGGACTATAATCTAGAATAGTTAGTCTCTTGTATGATAAATAAAAAATTTAAAAAGAAAAAATAGCATTTTCATTTCACTGCGATCGTTTCAGAAGGGCGGGAGGTCGTAATCCTATCAGCACCCACTCCCTCTTTATGTATGCGGTGGGGTCACTGTAAACTAATATGGGATTGATGAGAATGGCTAATTCATAGTGCTGGAGTCGTAAAACAAAAGTGCCAGGGGGTATATGCTATAGGCTAAGGGTATACACTAGAGAGTACATGCTTTAGCATTACTTGAGAAAATCACTGTATACGTAAAAAATCCAGAAGATATATTGCGTATACCACTGTATACCCTTCATTACATCCATGCTAACTCATAGTATTATGACAGAAAAAATTACAAATTTAACTCAAAAATAAACAAAAAATCAGCACTTTTTTAATTTTATTGCGACCATTTCGCAGATGGAAGGGGTTATCTCATCAGCACCTTTCCTCCTTTTTGGGTATGTTGTGGTGTTACTGCACAGATATAGGAGTAATGAGAATGGTTAGTCCGTTGTTGTAGTTGTATGACAGAAAAAGAATTATAAATATACCTTGAAAAGCAAGAAACAAAATCAACCATTTTTTTCCTTTAATTGCAAGCATTTCGGAGAGAGAAGGAGCGTGATAACCCCATCAATCCTTTTCCTCCTCTTTGGGTATGCTGTAGCGTAACTGTACACTAATATGGGACTAAACAGATAGACTAGTGCATTGTATGAAAAAAAATTAAATTTACAAATTTATCTAAAAAAAAGTAAAAAAAAATCATTCTATTAATTTACATTTCTACTTTATTTTTGGGAGGGGGTTGGTAGCTGTAACCTCATCAGCCTTTTTGGGTTTGCTGTGGTGTGACTGTGCACTATTAAGGGAATGACGAGTATGACTTTAACCGCATCAGCTCCCCTTCGCCGTATTTGGGTATACTGTAGTGTCACTGTACACTAATATGGGATTAACAGAGTGGATAATCCATTGTATCATAGAAAAACATTTAATCTCTAAAAAAAGAAAAAAAATTAGCACTCTATTGATTTCTCTCTTGACTATTTCGGAGGAGGCTGTAGCTCCATCATCCCACCCCTTGGGTATGCCCATGGTTATATTTCTACAATACATTCTTTCAAAGTAGCTGTTGAACAACTGTTACTATTCTTTATTTTCTTTTAGCTGCAATTTGTATGCTTAATTTATAGAATTATAAGGAATCAAGAAAATTACTAATTACTATTTTACTTAAAGAAATTTATTGTGATTGTTTTATTTAACCCTACCACTATGTCCTATCAAAACATGCCCTGTTGTTGCCCAGGACAAATATGCTATCTATTTTTCAAATTAAAACAAAACGAGTACCACTTATATTTGTACAGTTTAAGTTTTACTGTGTGTTACAAACATTATGATATGAGATGTCACCGGCTGAGACTACTTAGTGAGTGATAGATTTTTTTGACAACTTGTTGAAAGTGCTTGGGGTCCGTGTGGACCCCAGGACATAGTGATAGGGTTAAAAGAAAAATAATTTGACTACTGAAAGAAAATTTTATGACATAATTGCCGAGACGTCAATGAGGTAATAAATGTTTGAATTGCATTTTAATAATATAATAACATTTGAATATGAAATGAGTTATTGTGGTGAACAACAAAAAAAAAAATATTTTATTTTTATTTTGGATCCAGAACGGATGTATAGTTATACTTTCTGTATTTTGTTGAAAGATTTTTTGTAGCTGGAGAAAAAGTAAATATTAACTTTTGTATTTATTATAATAAAGTTTTATTGCATTTTATTTTGTTGTTTTATTCAAAAGAAATACATATATTAAAAGGTGATATACAAATAAGTATAATCAAAAGTTCTTATAAAAATAGTTTTCTATTCAATTTATATACAATTAAGTTTTATTTTAACTATGATAAATGCATTTTAAATATGATATTCCTGAAAAGACAATAAAAAATAATAAAAGTAACCAAAATATTGAAAAGAAGACTGTGAAATATGAAGGGTGTTTCAAGGTGTTTGATGAAGTTTTTAATGTATGGAATTATTAACGATTCTCAGAAACAGAGATAGAAGTATTCTCTGGCAGATTTGGATAATTATTCTAATCTCTATAGATTTTCACATTATGTAGTTTTTTGAGCAATTAAAAAGCAAATTTAAATTAAAAAGAAAAGTTACTAAACAAGTCTATAAAACAAGCATAACTTCTTTGATGGATATTATTGCAATTATTTCGACTTATAGAAATAATTATGAATGATGAGCTGGTGATAGAACAGAAAACAGTTAAGATGCATCTTTCTAATGATGTTGCAGTATTCATATAATTCCATCAGGGATGTTGACAGAAGTTGTGTCATCTGATAAGGATTATACTTAAGGGTTATTGTATACACATATATCAACTACTAAAACTTCTTTTTATAAGTATTCTTGTAAGAATAACAGGGCCCTGAAAAGCTCAGGGTCTAGTACAACTTTCTTCAAAGCCACCTTTCCTATCCCCTGTAGTAGAATTTTCAATATGAAACTTCAACAAACCAAAATTTATTAGGTACTTTCATGTTAGCTGGGCACCAGTGATATATATATATATACATATGTATATGTACACATATTAATATACATATATATGTAAACTTTTTACGAAGATGATTTAATATTCCACGAGAAAATGGCAGTTTGTTAAAGATGGTGAATGATTGCAGTCGATATTAAGAATCATGGCGAGGAGGTTAGGCAACGATGAAACACCACAAGTCTCTTCAATAATCAGCAGCCAATTTCCAGATAAATTGTTTATTAATGAACAGGAGCGATGCCAGTAACAGTTCCCACAGTATCAGGTATAAACTTATAGTCCTCCCCTCAGGCTTGACGATAACTCATTTAATAGATCTTAAAAGGCTGTTGTGAAATTCTAAGTCGCAGAACACCAGATAACGATTTGGTCAGCACTTCCAAACACGACAAAAATCTGCTCTCTAAAAGCTTGTAATGCAGTTTTGTTAACCGTGTGTAGAGTTATTGAAACGACGTAACGTATGCAGGAACCAATG
The DNA here is from genome assembly GCA_963931845.1 of Maratus michaelseni. Classification (NCBI taxonomy): domain Eukaryota; kingdom Metazoa; phylum Arthropoda; class Arachnida; order Araneae; family Salticidae; genus Maratus; species Maratus michaelseni. Next base: position 30,897 of record CAWVPG010000267.1, on the reverse strand, counting down.
AGTGACAGACAAAATTAAGCTAAGCGAATGAGGTGCGATGGAGAAGATTTAACAAGAAAGAATTCCCAACACAATGGCACATTGATTTTGATGTGAAAAATACTCAGCGCACGAAGCAATGCATGGAATAAAAAATGGATCTTAAAAACATTCAAAATGACAATAAGTGTCTCTCAGAATTTTATAGATTGGGGAGTTGATAAAAGTTACGAATGAACTTAAAGTTTTAGATTAAGATTTGGAATAAGATAATTAAATTAATATACGTGTTACTACTTTTAAAAGGACATTAAATAGGAATAAATATTATTAAGAATTAAGGAAATAATGACTATGTCAGAAGTTAAAATTAATTTAAAGGTATAATGCGAAATAAAATTTTTATATAACACATATATGTGTATATATCTATATATATGTGCATTATATATGTATATATATATCACTGGCACTCAGCTAACATAAAAGTACCATTTATCAATATATATATATATATATATAAAGATAGCTCATTTGATTACTTAATTCTCAGTTGAGTAACTAACTTGCTCTAATTAAGCATTAGTCACACAGCATCTCACAGATAAACAATTATAAGTGGGATAATGTAGTCTTGAAAGTACTCCTCCGATACCGCATCAAGGAAGAAGGTTAGAAACTTACTTTTAGTAAGACTTGTTCACATTAATTAGATGATAAAATCAGTGAATAAAAGCAAACAATTAAAATCAGAAATATTCTCTCTCTCTCTCTCTCTCTCTCTCTATATATATATATATTAAAAAAAAAAAAAAAACCCATTAAGGGGAGGATACTGCTCATGAGCCCGAAATAAAGGTCAACTTCAGATTTTTTTTTTTTCATAGAAAGAATAAATTCAACCCAAACAATAATCTTTAATTTCCGAAAAGAAAAAAAAGCTGATTGTTTGAACCATTTAAATGGTGCTTTATAAGGCATGATGAAAAATGTTCTTTCAAGAAAATAATGCTTAAGATTTTACTAATAAAAACTGTATAATCATTATTTTGTAACTTACAGTTAGTCTGTGATTTTTGGATTTACACCTACGAAGCAAATAATTCATCATGTGTGCAGTTATGTCCCATTATACCTGTTTTTTAGTTAATCAGCACTTATTTCAATGGACTGTAACTTAGATTTTCGTATAATTGTTTTAGGGCTTATTCTACACACTATAAACAGGGATCCAAAATTTGCAAAAATAAATAAATACATATTATATATATTATGAACGGTACCTTCCACCTAAATAATAGTTTTCAAAATTAATTTCTTTAAGTGACAATACACAATACTTCTTGAAAGAAGGTGTAAAAACTCAACTATTAAATGTCAAATCATTCCACGAATTCGTTATGAAAAGCTTTTTTTAAATAAAAAAACCATAATTGCTCATTTTGTGTTCTGACAGAAAAATCAGGCATCCTAGATAACAAATATTTCATTAAAAAAAATTTCAATAGCTGTGAAAAAATTAATTATATTCATGAAACTACATAAAATATTTATTTATTATTATTAAATCAAAAGATTCATGATAAGATTTTTAAGATATCTATGTTTCACTGTGTAGAGCAGTTTATTCTTTGAACATAAGACATAGCTGTTACCAATAATGCTTAATTTACAAATGATTTCAACTTTTTTCCATAACTGACTGTAATTATATCATTTGAATTTCAAATTAAGTTATATTACCTATCTAATATCCAAAAATATTTATTTTTATGAACAAATATGTGTCTATATGTAATAGAAAATATTTATTAAAAACAAAACAAAATCCAGTTTAAACAAACAAACAAACAAACAAAAAACAGGTTTTTTTAAACCCTGTTAAATAATGTATGATGTTTAAAAGACAATGTCCTCGCCTTAGGAAAGACTTCAATTATGTACCTCTGAAATAAAACAATATTAATTAAAAGCCTCTTGAATTACTTCCTTTGAGATCTGCACCCCTATTCTTATCCCCTAGTTACAGGGTTGCCAGATTTTATTAGCCAGGCTAAAAAAAAGCCTAAAAGAAAAAACAGTATGTGCGATTTACAGTTAATTCACAATAACTTATTGTTAATGTAGTTATAAAAGTTTTCTACAAAAAAAATATAAACTTTTATTAAATATTAAAAAAAAAGTCTTTAGGACTCCTAAAAGACAATTATGAATGAAGTATGTCTAAAAGAAAAATTTGAGAAGAATGTATTAAATTAGACATGAAGATATTTTAAAACTCTAAATTACATAGCTCCGCATATTACTATACATTAAAAAATTTAGTTAACCAATGATAAGTCTCCACACATAAAAAATACATACATACTGCTATTAACGTTAAAAATTGAATTAAAACTAAATGCTATTTTTCCGATTATGTATTTGTATCTATTAACTGATACAGTATTTGACAAAAGAAAATATTTGATAAATATTTAATAAATAAAAATTATCTGACTTGAGAACACCCATATTTAGTTAGTAATCAGTGGGTCTAATGACTTACAGAAATTATATATTTTGATGAATATAAAATAAGGTTTTCGGATACTAAGCAGATTCATTACTTATTTCAGGTAAATCCATATAAACAGATTAAAAAATGAAATAATCAATATTGAAAGATGAATGAGGAAGGAGATAATATTTGAGATTTTACTACATGTAGGTATGTAAAAAAAGAAAACTAAAATAAACTAGTCGTTGGGGGCCACCGTAATACTTACCCATCATGGATATGCATAATGTAAAATATTAAAATAAAAATTGTGTAAACTACTTATAAAATGCATTGCAATTCAAATAAAATCAAGGCTTGACAACGTCACAAACTTTAAAGGCTCGATTACTGAATTGCTTGAAAGAAACATCCTTATAACTCCAAATATAATAATCCTATTAACTAGCGGTTTATTGCATCTGATTAAGCGTCAAATTTCCAATTAAAATATATCTTTGAAGTGAAATTTGGATGAAATACAGGGTCATGAAAAATCGAAGAGTGTGGAAAATAGGATTCCAAATATCTCGGCAACTAGTTATCCGATCGACTTCATGCTTAATGCAAAATTTATGTTTTTTTATTGTCTTTTATATTCACTCCTTAAAATAACCAATTTCGAAATTTTTACATACCTTTTATCAGAACGAATATTTCGAGAGTCCGAAAAAAATAGTTCCGGTTAATCGAGGTTATTGAAATGAAATAGGCTTCTTCCCATTATTACATACTAAGTACATGCCAAATTGCAAGTCTCTATCTCAATTTTTTCGGGAGATAGAGTGTTTACAGACACACAGACGGACGGCAAAATTTTTTTTCTAAAAATATGTTTTTCGGAATCTCCAGTGTCTGAAACGTGTAAATCCGTCAAAAAAAATTTCGATTTTCAAAACGATTGCAAGACTTACCCTATACTACGTATGATGGGTAAGTAAAAAGAATGTTTTCAAAATAAAATGTTAAAACAAAATAGGAAAATACTTTTTGCTATTCAAAAAAGATATTCATGCATATTTTATTCCTGAAAATTGTTTCAATATTGAGAAATAGTATTTATTACGCTACTTTATGCATGATTTTAAATATTTATGAAAAAAAGATTATAAGACTGACCAATACCCCTTAAATTTAGTAAAAAGTAATATAATATATAACAAAACAACTATTGTCCTAAAATTACAATATTTCATTATTGAAAGCAGTAAAAAATAAAAACAAAATCACGTTAAAGGCCAGTGTACACAAAAAAAAAAAAAAAAAAAAAAAAAACAATTGGTATGCCTTTTTAAAATTTAGCTGACACATTTGCAAATCTGGGTACAAATCACTAACTCCATAACTATTCCAATATTAATGTTTTCATTATTAAGAAATTGGGCTATTTATTGAAATTTAACTCAATAAAATGTCTTTAAAATCAGCTTAAAAATACTTTAACAAGTGCAGTTTAAAATTAAAAGGCTTCACTGTATAAAAGCCAATTTTGGCCAAAGAGAAAAAACCTGTTTAAACCATTAAAAGCCAACCACCTGCTTTTAGGTAGATTTCGTAAGAAATACTACCTATTACATTTTCACCTAAGTTGGAAATTTTGAAAAATTTTTACAGATTTACGCCGATCATGACTCCCAGAATCCAAAACCACCCCCAGTTCAAAATTATATATATATATATATATATATATATATTAGAGATGAGACGGGCTCAGCCTGAGCCCGAAAGCTCGGACCCGACACGGGCTCGATTTTTATACCAGTCTTCGGGCCCGGGCTCATTCTTTCCGAAACTAACAATTTTATTTATTCTTATATAGAAAAAATAAAAATAACTTTCTTTTTCTCCTAAAAAATTACATAATGTTTTTCAAATCATTTTAATGTTATTTTGATCAAAATGAATAGAAAAAATGTTTCTAGTATACTAGACTGCTACCTTAAAAAAAAAAAATGTTGATATTTGCAGATTTATGTGTGGCATTGACACGACGCAAAGACTGGGTGATAGCACCAGTGGAAAGTGGCGTGAATAATTTGTTGCTGCATTTTCGTTTTTGACGAGATATTTTTTAATTGGAACGTTTAGTTTTTTTTTTTTTTTTCAGAGATCTAACGTGAAATGAATATTTTCTTTTATTTTTAGTCAATCAGCATTAGCTTAAGGTTTGCAAATTTTTAGTCTAATAATGTGTTCGAGTCATAATCGCTCTTCATATGAAAATAACGTTAATGAATCTATTTTTCATAGTGAACTCTGTTCGTGCTAAAGCTCCGCTCTGCATATTTCCGAAGTCACTTCCATTCGTAAATAGATATAATTGTCATGTATTGTTATTCCAATTCCGATAGCAAACAATCGAACAGTGTTTCTCCTTTTCCTATAAAAGCATAGAATCTTTCCGATAACGGTGTAAAACTTTTAATTTAAGCTGATTTTCAGGAACACGAAATATTGTTTTAATTAAGGGATCAATTATAATTTACGATACACACCTTTTATGAGAAGTAGAAGAATGTTGTTAAATTTTTCTGCATAGAAGAAGTAATTTCTTTAAATTCCATGCCTTTATTCATAAAACTCACTTCGTTAATGTATCCATCATATTTGCTTGTTGAGAGAGAAAAATATGAGAATCCTTTTAAGGAAGTATATTTTTATTTGCTAGAAAACTTCTCTTTTGATAAGATTAAATGTAAATTTCCCAAAAAATAATTATGTACTGGTGAGTAACAGTTATTTTCATGTATAAAGTTTTTTAAAAATGGATTATTACTTTTGAAACAATTTTTAAATATTATGCAATTTTTTTTGGTATTAGGCTCGGGCTCTGATGACATAAAATGTTTCGGGCTTGGGCGGGCTCCGATTCCAAAATTGTCGGGCCCAGGCTCCAAAAAGAGAGCCTGAACTCATCTCTAATCTATCTATCTATCTATGTCACTTTTCTATGACCATGATAACTGGTAAAATTCTGCATAAACCTCTTCCAAACTGATACATGAAATCTCGGTCAAGTTCGTTAATGGACAAAATCGAACCAAGGCTTTTTGTGAAAACAGAAAACCCCCCATAATTTCTTAATTATTATACGTATTGAATCCGTTTAGTTATTATTACTTCTACGAGAAGGGCCGAAAATTTATGTATGACAGATTTTTGATATAATTAAAAATTGCCTTAAGGGGGGGACAGGGGGAGGTTTTAGAAGAAAAAAATTCATAACTTCGTCAATTCCCAACATTTCAAATCCGCTTAAATTTATTATAAATCCTCTTAATATTATCTAAAACTTTTATATTGATAAGTTTTTTATAGGACCAATTGTTATAGCAAAAAAAAAAAAAAAAAAAAAAAAAAAAAAATCCCTGCCGGCTCCGCCTGTAAACAAGTTATTTTTCGAAGTAGGCGGTTCCAACTCTCGCATCTTTTCGAAACTGATACATAAAATCAAGGGGCATAAAATCTCGGTCAAGTTCGTTAATGGGCAAAATCAAACCGGGGGGGGGGGGGGGGGGGATGTTTGTGAAAACAGAAAAAACCCCATAATTTCTTAATTATGATACGTATCGAATCCGTTTGAAGTTATTATTACTTCTAGGAGAAGGGCCAAAAATTTATGTATGACAGATTTTTGATATAATTAAAAATTGCCTTAAGGGGAGGGGGGGGAGGTGGGTTTTAGAAGAAAAAAAATTCCTAACTTCGTCAATTCCCAAGATTTCAAATATGCTTAAATTTGTTATAAATCCTTATAATATTATCTAAAACTTTTATATTGACAAGTTTTTTATAGGACCAACTCTTATAGAACAAAAAAAAAAAAAAATCTGCTGGCTCCGCCTGCAAACAAGTTAGGTTTCAAAGTAGGCGGTTCCAACTGCCACATCATCGCAAAAATGTAATTTCTTTCGCAATTCCCGACAAACAGGCGCCCCACTGTCTGAGTCTTCGAAATCTACCTGTGCCTGTAGGCCGAGCCGTCAGGGATTTTTTTAATTCTAGCTGCTACCTGGCTTTTATTGCATAGTTATGGTGCTCAGCATCCAAGCAACTCTTAGTGTATGGTGATAAAAATTTATTTTGTATTTTCACAAATTGTCAATACATTAATAATAATTCACTGCACTACTTTAAATGACCTTGGCACCTGAAGCTAGGTCGCCATCATCAGCACACTTTTTTCTATTCAAACAGCACTACGTATATCATAAACAAAACACTCAAACAAATAGTAATTCAGGGAAACAACTGAAAATTTACAAAAGAAGAGCTCATGTATGATTTGTTTACTACTCTTAAATCAAATATATAAATAAATTAATGTTTTATGTAGAATTTTATAACAAAGAGTCAAGTTTGACTCATAAAAGCATACACTCGGCAAACATTGTCTAATTTTTTATCTCAGCAATTGCATTTAAAAGTATATTCTAGTGGTTTGTATTTTCTCTTATTCAATGAGTAACTTTAAAAATGTATATCTAAATGGTATTTCCAAACATCTGGAGGCACAGCAGTGCCTCTGCCAAGTCGAGAGAGCACAGCCATAAGCATACTTTTCTGGAAGCAACTTAGGGCACTTTTGACCCCCCCATATCTCTGCGCTGGAGTTTCCCAAAAACCCGGAACTTTATTTTTCTAGAGTATTTGGCACACAGAACCAAAATTTTAAATTACAAGTTTCTGTTTTTTCTAGTTCAGATGATATATGAACACAAGCATTCGATTTTTTGTCACTCACTCACTCACGCGTCATCAAAAAGATTAGGTAGATCCCATAGTCCTAGAAACTTGACATTTGGAAAAATGGTTTAGGATACAAAGAAAGAAAAAATTACAAAATCTGGAAAATTCGAAAAAAAAAAAACATTTGAAAATTCAACAAATTCCATCAAAATTGAAAATTGAAATTAATACGATCTTGTAGTCTTAGAAACTTAAAATTTGGTGTGAAGGTAGTGTTTAGCATCCAGAAAAAGAAAACATCAAAAACACCAAAAAAGTCGAAAGGAAAATTGAAAAAAAAAAATGAAAAAATTGAAAATTTGAAGACAATCTGATTTTGTTGCGATAGAAACTTCAAATTTGGAATAAAAGTAGTATTTAGGATACAGAAAAAGCGAAAAAAAAAAAAAAAAAAAAAAACAGAAAATTTGAAAAAAAAATTTTAAAAAAATTGAAAAAGTGAAAATAATTTGATCTTTTCCTTAGAAACTTAAAATTCTGCGTAAAGGTAGTGTTTGGAATTCAGAATAAGAAAAAATTAAAAACAAAATAAAAATCGAAAATAAAATTAAAAAAACGAAAAAATAGAGAAACATCGAAAATTTGAAAACAATTCGATTTTATAGCGCTAGAAACTTAAAATTTGGAATAAAGGTAGTATTTAGAATACAAAAAAAGAAAAAAAATCCAGAAAATTTGAAAAAATTCAAAAAAAATTGAAAAAAAAAAAATGAAAATAATTTTATTTTTTAACCTTAGAAACTTAAAATTCGGCGTAAAGGTAGTGTTTGGAATTCAGAATAAGGAAAAATTAAAAACCGAAAATAAAATAAAAAAATCAGAAAAATCGAAAAACGAAAATTTGATAATTCGATTTTGTAGAACTAGAAACTTGAAATCTGGAATATAGGTAGTACTTAGGATAGAAAAAAAAAATTGAAAAATCAAGAAAATTAAAAAAAAAAATTTGAAAAAATTCGAAAAAAAAAAATTGAAAAAAAGATTGATTTGTTGGAATTTTCCTGAATTTTTAATTTTGTATCTGGAGGCATGGTAGTGCCTCCGCCAAGTCGAGAAAGCACAGCCATAAGCATCCTTCTCTGGAAGCAACTCAGGGCACTTTTGACCTCCCCATAGCTTTGAGCTGGTGTATCCCAAAAATCAGAAACTTTATGTAGTGTATGTGGCAAATAAGGCACAAATTTAAAATTTCACATTTCTGTCTTTTCTAGTGCTAATGATATATGAACTGAAGGTTTCAATTTTTTGTCACTCAGTCACTCACTCACACGTCATCAAAAAGATTAGGTGGATCCCGTAGGCCTAGAAACTTGAAATTTGGAATAAAGGTACTGTTTAGGCTACAAAGAAAAAAAAATTATAAAATCCAGAAAATTCAACAAAATTGAAAATAATATGATCTTGTAGTCGTAGAAACTTAAAATTTGGTGTAAAAGTAGTGTTTAGAATTTAGAAAAAAAAATATCCAAAACACAATAAAAATCGAAAATAAAATAAAAAAAAATCAAAAATTTGAAAATAATTCGATTTTGTTGCGCTAGAAACTTTGAATTCGGAATAAAGGTAGTATTTAGGATACAAAATAAGGAAAAATTAAAAAATCCGGAAAATTCGATCTTGTTAGAGACTTAAAATGTAGTGTAAAGGTAATATTTACGATTCAAAAAAGAAACTTTTAAAAATTTCTAAAATTCGAAAATAAAATCAAAAACTCGAAATATCTGTAAAAAATTGAAAATTAAAAAACAATTCGATTTTGTAGTTCTAGAAACATGAGTTTTATGATAATTGCCCTATTAGCTAGTACACCGCCCGTAATTGTTTTATGTTTTTTTCCCTGGATTATGCTGTTTTTTTTTTGTTTACGAATTTCGGTATAGAAAAGTTCTGCTATAGACCGGCTATGTTATGGGTGGTTTCTTTATAGACATGTTTGTTTTCTTTCACAGGTTATACTCTATTTAATTTGCATATGAAATATGGATTGTTAAATGATGACACCAAAACAATCTTCACAGCTCCCCCTCTCCTCCCGACATTACTAGCTGGTTATGGCTTGATAGTCCTTTCTAAATAAAATCATGGTGACTCTAAGATTATCTTGATTTATCTTTAAATTGAACCTAAATGATCCTAAGAGGAGGGATCAAAGAATTACTATATTGGCATGACAATCAGGAAACTTAGAAGTAAAATCGAAAAATAAATAAATTTATAAAAAGTCGAAGGTTTGAATATAACTTGATTTTGTAGTCTTACCATTGACATTTGGCAGAAAGGTAGGGTTTAGGATACAAAATAAGAAAAAATTTAAAAATCCGGAAACCTTCGAAAAATCAAATATAGTTTGATATATTGAAAATTTTAATTTTAGCTTTCTTTTTATCCTAAACAGTACTCTTGTGCTAAATATCACGTATCTAGGCTGCGAGTAATATCTCAGATGGATAGCCCCTTTCCTGGAAGCAGTTGAGAGTACTTTTGACTCCCCCCTCCCATAACTTAGTGCTTGCCTAGTTACCTGAAATTCCTTTAAGGTAACTTCATCGAAAATCAGTGGATGATCTCCAAAAAGAGCCCAAAATCAAGAAAAGGAGGATTACTTACAAAAAGAAGTGAAATTTCATCAAAAAGTCACCTGTAAAAAATGCAGCCAAGTCTTGTAACTCATTTACCGTAAAAAGTACTGAGATCGTATAAAGCCAAGTTTAACAATCTTATTAACTCTGAAATTTTCATTCACAAATCACTCCTAGTCTCTACATCTTTCGTTAATTATTATTTTGTGACTTAGCAATTACGTAGCACAAGAATGTGATGTATGTAGTTAGTCTTAATCAAATAATACTATAACTTATTAAGGTGTAATAACTTCCCTGTGCATACATAATTTGCGTTAATTAAATTATCCCATCCCATAACATAGTAAGGTGTAATAACTTTCCTGTGCTGCGTAATTGCCAAGTCACAAAATAATAATTAACGAAAGATGTAGAGACTAGGAGAGATTTGTGAATGAAAATTTCAGAGTTAATAAGATAGTTAAACTTGGCTTTATACGATCTCAGTACTTTTTACGGTAAATTAGTTACGAGACTTGGCTGCATTTTTTACAGGTGACTTTTTGATGAGATATAGTTTACTTACACATCAGCACTTATGAATAGGGATTACAGTGCATTTCTCTGAACACTGAGTGATCTGCAAATTAAAAAAAAAAAAAAAATAGCACAACAGTGCCCCAGTTTGCATGCATATGGTACATAAGTTTAAATTTATGCAATTAGAGTAACTGTATAAATTGCAAATGCGTCATTACAGTTGTGAAAGAGCTGTCATATTTTATTTCCACTGCTAATTAATGAAACAACTTATTTGCAGTTCTATTATACCTATAATTATTAATTATAATTCTTTTAATGGTAAACAATCTAGGTAACCATATCATCTAATTAGAGGCTTAGTTGTTTACAAATCTTGAGTCATCCATACTTTAATGGTGGAACCCCCCCCCCCCCCATAAAAATCTAATTTAAAAAAATCTTAAATCAGAAAAAAAAAATCCTTTGAAATTTTTTTTTTTTTTTACATCCTACTTGCTTGTGAAGATAGATATTGGAATTTTCTAAGGTGACATCCTTTTATAAGTGAACAAAAACTTCTAACTGATTGCAGGTTTCAAGAAAATATTTTAAAATAGAAAAATGAATATTCTAAAACTAACTGTTGATTAAAAATTTCTAACAGTGAGGATAATTTCCAAAAATTGTTCATTAAACAAATAGTTCTTTAATGAATTAATTCAAATTTTCATAATATATCTATTTTTAATAGCATTCAGAACATATAAATAGCTGTTTCACAAAGATATAACTATTCTGGCGAGGTTAAAATGAACACAAAACAATGACCACAAAATTAACAAAATCCTTAGTCCCAAACTGTGTACCTTCAATGAAATATTACATTTCATCTTACAACTTATGAAAATAATGTAGTATTGAACATTTGTTATGAAAAATAAAAGGTTTAAAAAGTTTTTTTAAGCATCAATCAGTATGGTCTTTTAAACCAAAAAGTGATTTGATTAAAATTTTAGTCTTTTACATATAAATATTATAGTAGTTGAAGAAAAAATAAAGATATTAAATCATCTTTAGAGCTGTACTGTAACAAATTAATTCACTAATATATCATATGAGCAAAATTTTATCTAAAATAATTATTTGAATAGTATGCAGGTGCAATGGCACTTTTTTTTTTTCACAGTAAAATGAAAAAGTTAAAATACAGCATTCCTATCAAGTTTGGCTTTTTAGAAAGTTATTAAATATTATTAATACATTCTAAAAAAAACGGTCAGAATCGAGTTACTTTATTTCAATGGAATGTATAAAGGAAAATCATACCAAAGCGAAATCATTATCAAGCTTCAGTTTAAATTAGCCTTAATGAATCATTATATTGTTTGGGAAGTGAACACTACCATTTTCTATGCACATATAAAACACACAACAAACAATAAATGAGATATCGTATGAAAGGATTTTGACTTAGTACACTTACATTCATAAAAACATGTTGTTTGATTAAGAATTGCAGAAAATTAAAAACTATTGAACATACTCATCAGCAAATCGAAAAAATTACAATGCGACAGCTTCGAACACAGTTTATCTGGTTTTGAATGTAAAGTGGTAGAAAATGTTTTACTTAAAGCAAAACCTGCAACAATTATATGAGAAAGAGAGGTATGAAAACATCTACAGAGAAAAAAAGATGAAAAATTAACTTTAAATCTATAAATACAGCCAGCCTTTTGTTAGAAATGGACTCCAACGATACGATAATTCAGCGAAAGAGATGTGTTTTATTTACTTCTGTATATAACGCAACCCTATGCTCTACAACACCAAGCAAGGTTACTAAATAACCATTTTATCTCATGTTGGCAAAGCTTTGGCTTCGAATCACTGTGATTGGTTGCTCGAGAGCCCGAGCATCCCAGCGATTACCGTCTAGTTTGTTTACATTCTACCCTGCCCAAATAGCTTGAAGTTACGGTCAGAGTCATAATTCAATTTTGGGCAGGGTTTGAGAGTCCTCTGGCGGAGAGCTTCATACATTAAAGCGAAATGATCAGGCCTTATGTATTATAGTTGGCAATGGTAGTAGTGTACCACCTTATTCTTCCTGATCTAGTACCTGGAATTATCATCAGATGGAAAATCAGACAATTTTGGAAATTTGTACGATTCCAAGTTAAGCAAATTCTCTTTTTCAATTTCACTAAGAATGATTGGCAGTTTTATGGGGAGGATAAAGGGGATAATTGCCCAAACAGAACTTTGAAATTCTTCTCATTTTGTATAGAAATATACATAAACTATGCAAATTAATTGCGTTCTCATAAAATTTCAAAGTCTTTGCCCCTCTTGGAGAAAATTGTAAGGTCTTTACCAATCCCAAAATACCTCTCTGAAACTATCCTTGCTAAGGATAAAACTTACTGAAGGATACACCATTCTAAGATCCCCTACAAACATAATTCGAAACAGTCATTGAACTGATGCATGTTTCAAGATTTTTCTAACTCTAACACCATGTAATTCTTAAAATGTTTTCAATTTTTTTTTTTCAAAAATTCAGTTGATCTATATTAAATTCCAAATAATGTAAAATATCTATTACATCTGATCAACAGAAAAATCCATTACAGAATTTATTTTGAGTGATGCAAAATTTAACAGATGGAAAGACCAGCCAACGACAATAAGTTTTCTGCTTTCCCTTAAAATATTTCTAAATTCCATTTTTTTAAAGCACATTTTATCTTTTGTGTAGGAAAAATACAGACAGGTAAAATGTAGAAAATTTCTGCAAAATGTAGAAGAGTTTGCAGCCATGCTTAACCAAATGCTCACCATTCGGGAAAAAAGTTTTTTTTTTTTTTTTTTTTTTTTTTTTGTATACTACCATGTGACAATCTTGTATCATGGGAAAAATGAAGGTAATCCTTCATAAAACACAATTGAAGATAGATATAAAAGGGAGAGAACAATGAATAATAATCATTTTACAACCTGTGTCTATCATCATTTTCCTCCATGACTCATCAGTTAAATTTTGAAATTTGAATTAATAAAAGTTTTGGTACTCTTATGTTATCCAGGTGCAGGAGAAAAATCGTCAGTTATTGTTTCCATCACCATTATTCATATTGCATTTATTTTATTTAAAATATAAACCTTTCACTCATTTCATTTAAAATACATATATTAAAGACATTTAAAATATATGTCTTACACCAATTACACTTAATGGAAAAAGAAAAAAAAGTAACAGAAAAAATACCACGAACGAAAATATTTTATTTCAACATCAAAGAGTTTTTCTAATTTACACATGCGGAATATGAAAACTGCTATCGGCAAGAAAAAAAGTGCTATTGGGTGATTTGCAACCGGCTAATATTAAAGTACCAAAGTTTTAATAATAATAACAAGTTGGAAATTGTACGTCAAACGTTACAAACGAGGTGCGTTCGTTCTATAGCTAGTTATATAAATATTCAGATCTTGATGATTTTTAGTTCTGTGAAATGAATTATATCGTCTGCGGATTAATTTCTGTCATAAAATAAGTATCTCGGTTGCTTGACGATTAAACTTCGAAAGCTCCTATAAAAAAAAGCACCAATTTAAAAAAAAATCAAATTTCTTAATAAATGTTTGTATTAATATTTTCTAAAGTTTTGATTCGATTTAAAAAAAAATTGAAATGTCTCGACAAAATTCTGCAAAGATAATATATCTTAAATTTAAAACCATTCGGTTGGGTAGTTTTTGTAAAAAACTAATCCATTCATTTCAATCACTTAATATTTTCCACTCAAAGTAAAATAAATAAATAAAGAAAATGATGAAGCACGCAGATAAAAACCCAACGATAATTTTTCTCTCATCTCTTAAAACAAGTGACCTAATTTATGACTCTTAAGTTTCAAGTTTATCATGCAATAGAGATTTATTACCTCGTTATAATCGTTCTCTTCTAATAATGTGAAATATGTTTATAATTTGTTATTTGTGATTATGCCATTATAAACTTATTACAGAACTAAAACATTTAAAAGGACAATTATTCAACGTCAATTTGTTTCAAAGAAATGATGCAACTTTACTCGTAACTTTCCAAACTTTGTGAAAATGAGTCAGTGTATTACTATCCTTCATTCTGTAAAGTCACAGGAAAAAATGTTTCCTGATGTTAAAATTAATCTAAATGTAAACCTTTTAAAATTTTAAGTAATGTAAAATATATTTTTTAAAATCAATCCAAACGTGAACTTATTTATTCAATGTGAATTGTGCATTAATATAATTTTTTTACAAGTCTTATTTCAGCAGTGGTACATCTACACGATTATTCAAGAAGTGTTTATAATAAATTCTCAAATAGTTGAAATATATAAACCAGTGGATATTTCATAAATTGGATAGACCTTAGAAAAGGTAAGCAATTCCTTTTCTTTCTGCATGTTGAAGACCAGAGTTAATTTTAATTTGAAGAATTTAATATTCTGATGTTACGCGCTTACCTCGTTGGCCTCGCCCCTTCAACAGTGATCATGAGCCTGATGAATATATGAACTCAGAATTTATTCTTAAGGATTAATAATTGACTCTAATTGATAAATATAATACTCAGCTCTTATGCTAGATTAAAAATTCAAGAAAACATAATTGAATTTAATAAACTATTTAAACTAATAAAACTTTAAAAACTGTATAAACAAGTTCTCCGAGATGGCGACAATAAAGGAAATGCAAATAGTAGATAAATTAAACAATAATAATTATTCTATATGGAAGTTTAAAATTAATATGTTGTTAATTAAGGAAGATTTGTACGAACTCGTAACTCAGGAACCCCCTACACCAATTAACGAAGATTGGAGAAAAAAGGATGCAAAAGCTCGCGCTTTAATAAACCTGAGTATAAACGATACGCAAATAGTTCATGTAAAACATTTAGAAACAGCAAAACAGACATGGGATAGTTTAAAAAATATTCATGAGAGAGCCAATTTGTCCAGTAAATTGTATTTGTTACGAAAATTGTATAGTGCAAAACTTCCCGAAAATGGGAACATGCACAAACACATTACTAATATACTGGAAATAAAAGATAAGCTCTCCGCAATAGGAGAGAACATAACCGACTCGCATTTATCTGCACTTCTATTGTGCTCGTTACCTGCGAGTTATAATACTCTAATAACAGCTCTCGAAGCCCGAAATGAAATTGAATTAACTCCCGAATTCATCAAGAGCAAACTTACTGATGAATTTAATAAACGGGTAGAAAATAGTGAGCAAGTTGAAAACTCACAAAAGGTGTTTAAAACACAAAAGAAATACACTCAAGATTATAAAGGGCAAAACAAATATTGTACCTACTGTAAACAATCAAATCACACTTACAAACAATGCTGGCATCTCAAGAACAGAAACACACAGACCACTACACCTAAAACACAATACAAATACAAAAAGTACACATCGTTGTGTTTTGAAAATACAAAAGGTGATAGTAAAAATAAAATGAATCAATCAAAAACAAATGAACAGGTACAAATAAATAAAAGTGAACATAAAGATGCAGCATTCATAATTGTCAATCCCGCTAATAAAACCTGGTTAATTGACTCAGGAGCGTCTTCGCATATAGCGAACGATAGGGATATATTTACAAAATTCAACGATACTGAAAAAACTACAGTAACAATTGCTAATGGGAATACATTAAATTCTTACGGAACCGGCGAAACACAAATAATGACAAAAACATCTGATGGATGTGTAAATAGAATTACACTTAAAAATGTGTTATTTGTTCCACAATTGGAATCAAATTTAATTTCCGTAAGTAAAGCCACAGAACATGGCTACAAAGTATTTTTCGAAAATGAAAAATGCATACTATCGTGCAATGGAAATATATACTTAGAAGCATTTAAGAAACATAACTTATATCAAGTTGAAACACTAGAAGAAAGTTCTCAAAATAAAATAAACATTGCACATGATTGCAGAAATAAAGATTGCCTCGAAATTTGGCATAAACGCCTTGGCCACAGAAATAATGAAAGCATAAAAGAATTAGTCAAAAATGACTTGGCCAGCGGGATAAAAATAAATAACTGTAATCATAAAACAAACTGTGAAACCTGTATAAAAACAAAGTCAACAAATGCACCGTACTCTAAATCTATCGAAAATAAAACAACAAAAGTATTAGATTTAGTACATACTGATTTATGTGGGCCTTTTAAAACACCCACAATAGGAGGAAAAAATTACTTCCTTACATTCATAGATGACAGTTCTAGATTCACAGTTATTTACTTATTAAAAAGTAAAGATGAAGTTTATGAAAAAATAAAAGACTATGTACAAATGGTCAAAACCAGACAAGGAAAATATCCGACGGCGATTAGATCGGATAACGGTGGGGAATACATAGGAAATAAAACAGAAGCCTTTCTAAGGGAACATGGTATAAAACATGAATACACAGTTCCATTTTGTCCCAGCCAGAATGGCATTGCTGAGAGAAAAAACAGAAAAGAATCATAGGAAGTAGATGGATTTTCAAACGAAAAATTGATAGTTCAGGAAATACACAAAAATATAAAGCACGTTTTGTTGCCAAAGGTTTCAGTCAAAAATATGGGGAAGATTATCAAGAAACATTTTCACCAGTAGCACAACATTGTACCATCAAAACACTTCTTTTAGCAGCAGCTTATAATAATTTGAATGTGCGACATGTAGATATTGACACCGCTTTTCTTCATGGGAACTTAAATGAAGAAATATATATAAATCAACCTGAAGGCTATGTAAACGAACAATTTCCTGAAAAAGTTTGCAAGCTCAAAAAGGCAATCTATGGCCTCAAACAGGCCGCCAGAGCTTGGCATATTAAAATCGCTGAAACACTAGACAACTTGAACTTTATCCAAAGTACAGCAGACACATGTCTTTTCACTAGAAAAGAAAAGGATCATACATCGTACATAATAATATATGTTGATGATATACTCATCGCCAGCAAAGATGAAATAATAGAAGAAATCGTAAATTCTCTAAAACAAGAATACGAATTAAAGGATCTAGGCAATATTAGTAACTATTTAGGTACTCAAATTCAGAAATTACCTAACGGTTATTCTCTTGATCAAAAAATTAAGATTGAAAATTTAGCGAAAAGTTCAATCTTGAAAACTCCAAACCGTGCAAAACTCCAATGGAACCAGGATATAACAAATTAAATGATGATGATAATTTAATGCCAAATAATATTAAATATCGCCAGGCACTTGGTTCATTGCTTTATATAACAACCATAACTAGACCTGACATTTCAGCAGCAGTAAACATTTTAAGCAGAAGAAATGAGAATCCTCGCGAAAAAGACTGGCAAGCCGTAAAAAGAATAATAAGATATCTATATCATACTAAAGAACTAAAATTAATAATTAACACTAATGAAGAACCAATATTAAAAGTATTCGCTGATGCCGATTGGGCAGGTGATACCAAAACCCGCAGATCAACATCGGGAATATTATATATGTTGGGCAACAACCCAATTCAGTGGACGACGAAAAGGCAAAGTTGCATTGCCTTATCTTCAGCAGAGGCTGAATATGTGCCCGCAGCACATGCTAGCCAAGAAATAATTTGGTTATTGAAGTTACTTGACGATCTAGGCTTTCCACAGCAAAAACCAATCACTTTATATGAAGACAATCAAAGTACCATAAAAATGGTTGAATCAGAAAAATTCACGAAAAGATCAAAGCACATCGACGTCAAATTTAATGCCATTAAACAATATAGCGAAGAAGGCATAATTGAGTTAAGATATCTTCCAACAGAAAAAATGATAGCTGATGCACTTACCAAACCTTTACCCAAGCCTCGATTCATCGAACACAGAAATTCAATGAAAATATTAGTTAATCCCCATGAATGGATTAAGGGGGAAATTGTAAAAAACTAATCCATTCATTTCAATCACTTAATATTTTCCACTCAAAGTAAAATAAATAAATAAAGAAAATGATGAAGCACGCAGATAAAAACCCAACGATAATTTTTCTCTCATCTCTTAAAACAAGTGACCTAATTTATGACTCTTAAGTTTCAAGTTTATCATGCAATAGAGATTTATTACCTCGTTATAATCGTTCTCTTCTAATAATGTGAAATATGTTTATAATTTGTTATTTGTGATTATGCCATTATAAACTTATTACAGAACTGAAACATTTAAAAGGACAATTATTCAACGTCAATTTGTTTCAAAGAAATGATGCAACTTTACTCGTAACTTTCCAAACTTTGTGAAAATGAGTCAGTGTATTACTATCCTTCATTCTGTAAAGTCACAGGAAAAAATGTTTCCTGATGTTAAAATTAATCTAAATGTAAACCTTTTAAAATTTTAAGTAATGTAAAATATATTTTTTAAAATCAATCCAAACGTGAACTTATTTATTCAATGTGAATTGTGCATTAATATAATTTTTTTACAAGTCAGCAGTGGTACATCTACACGATTATTCAAGAAGTGTTTATAATAAATTCTCAAATAGTTGAAATATATAAACCAGTGGATATTTCATAAATTGGATAGACCTTAGAAAAGGTAAGCAATTCCTTTTCTTTCTGCATGTTGAAGACCAGAGTTAATTTTAATTTGAAGAATTTAATATTCTGATGTTACGCGCTTACCTCGTTGGCCTCGCCCCTTCAACAGTTTTTGCGTTGTTATATGCGGACGGACGGACGGACAGACAGACGGACGGACTAGACGACGAAAATAGGTGCTACGTATTTATATAATTACGAACGCACCTAAAAAGGTAATCTTTAACACAGGCTACTCGGGTTAAAGATGCCAGACTTTGTGAAGTTTAAATTTCATTTGGCAGTTAAGGAGTATTACACTGCTCAAAACAATTAAAGGATATTGCAGTTTTAGGTGGATTTTGTATCTGGGAAACTTTTTAGCTGATTGATACATGGTCGACAGACATAGTAGGTTATATGAGAATAAATTACACATGTTTGGCAGAAAAAAATGCATTTTATTGCGCATTTGTGTACAAAAGGAAAAGAACACAATTTGTGCATATGAGAAAAAAAGAATAAGAAAAGGTGTTTTCTTCAAAGAAAATCATTTTCAGTAGGGGGTATGGTTTCCACGGGCGGCCAGCAACGTTGAACACCTTTGAGGCATGGACTCAATGAGGCTATTAATGACGAGTTGGGGTATTCTGCCCCACTCTTCCAGAAGAGCTCTTTCCAGTTCTTGGAGAGTTTGTGGGGGTTGTTGGCGGCCAGAAACTCGTCTTCTAGAGCGTCCCAAACGTGCTCGATTGGATTCATGTCTGGAGAACACGCTGGCCATTCCATTCGAACGATTCCTTCCTCGAAAAGGAAATCCTCCACCAGGTTTGCACGATGTGGCCTGCAGTTATCGTCCATTAAAATGAAGTTATCTCCGATTGCTGCAGCGTAAGGGACTACAATAGGTCTGAGGATCTCATCCCTATATCGGCGACCAGTCAGAGCTCCATCTCGAATGATGTAGAGGTCCGTGCGCCTGTCAATGGAGATGCCACCATACACCAACACTCCTCCACCGCCAAATCTGACACTTTCGTGCACGAACGCAGGATTATTCCTACTGCCACGGTCCCTCCAGATGAAAATACGCCTATTATCCGGATGCACAGAAAAACGGGACTCGTCAGAAAACAGAATATCGCTCCATTCATTTCTCCTCCAGTTGACATGCTCGGTTGCCCACTCCCTGCGGTCGCGACGATGCCTTGATGTTAATCTAACACATACCATCGGTCGGCGAGCATACAGACCTACAGCATGGAGCCGGTTTCGGACAGTCTGAGTTGAAATCGTGGTGCCTGTAGCCGAGCGAAGGTGTTGTTGGAGAAGAGTAGCGTTCATGTTTCGGTGTCTCCGAGCTGTTAACGCTAAATACCGATCTTCATTGGGCGTTGTTGCCCGTCTACGACCTTGCCCTGGTCTTCGGCCTGCACATCCACTCTCCAAAAAATGGTTCCAGATCCTGGAAATGACACTTTGTGACACTCCAATGGCTTGCGCTACTTCGGCTTGAGTTTGGCCCCCTTCTAACCTACCAACAATTCTCCAAGCTTCTGAATCTGTCAAATGACTTCGCTGAGACATCGTACTCATCGAAACAAAGCAATCACTGAATGCCGATCATCCTTGTCTTCATTCTCTTTTATCCAGTTGAAAGTCAAATTCCATTCGCTGCCGCTGAAGCGACGTTTTTGACGTCGAACTCAAAATTTGCATACTCCACAGTTTGAAAACCAGAAAAATTTGCATTTGTGATTCTCTTCTTCTATTTTCGGCAAAAAAAATTTCGTTTATATCTTTATTTTATATAAAACTTCAAATATCCTTTAATTGTTTTGAGCAGTGTATATGAAAAGAAATAAATACTGAATTAGCTACATTGTTTTTAGTGTAAATGGGTTAATCTTCCATAACTGGGTTGCACACATATTTAAAAAAAATATATATATCCTGTTTGAAAATTGTAACAAACAGTAACAAAAATCTGTAGATTGAGATAGTTTTCAAAAAAATTGCATTTGAAAGTCCATTATTTTTTCTATTTGATGGTGTAAAAATTAAAATTGTGTGTTGTTAAAAAAAAAAAAAAAAAAAAAAAAAAAAAAAAATGCAGTAAAAGCAAAGTTATTGGTTAGGTCATTGGCACTGTCAATATGTCAGCTTTACTCACGAACATGTTTTTGCTTTATAATATAGATTCTATAAAATTTGCAGTAACGATCAAATAAAGGTATTGGGGAAAGTGAATAGTGAGTGCAATGACAATTGTAACAGGATCTTTAGTCATCTTCCAGGAAGAAACAAGTGAGTAAGTGTGATCGAAGGTCGCACAAACAGTTTCGCTTAATATTCCTTTCAAAATACTTTATCTTTTCTTTAATAAATCCAAATAAATTTCCTCCCCCCCCCCCCCAAAAAAAAAAAAAAAGTCACGTTTTTTATAAAGTACAAAATTACCGGTCTATTTTTCTCGGGTTTTTTTTCGGAAATCTGAACCAGTCCCGCTATTATATACTCTGTCATAATATCTGTCATGTGGACTAAATTAAAAAAAAAAAAAAAAAAAAAAAAAAAAAAAAAAAAAAAAAATCAAAATTAAACATGTTGTATATAGACCTTCAAAATGTTAAAATATATGCCAATATTTCCATAATCGGGTTTTAATCATGATTCAATACGTTCATCAAACTCATATATTTACTATTCTCTGTTACTCATATTGGTAATCTCTTTGTATTATTCTCAAACATTTGAAAAATCCGTTAAACTTCCAATATGACGTCAGATTAATTTTCTTTTTAGTTCTCTAATGACGTCACATTAAGCTGCTTTCTGTATTTACATATACTCATAATTGAGAAATGTTTGAAAATTTCAGTTTTATTACCAATATGACATCATATTAATCTTTTATTTCAATTGGTGAAACTTTTTATTTCATTTTCATTTTTCATGTGGAAATCTTTCAATAGAAAATTAATTATTGTAGAAAGAATTTTATTGTGGATTTTTAATTGTTATCAACTGCTATAACGAAAAATGTTTAAATTTAATAGGAAAAGGCTGTTAGATTTTTGGTTTTTTTGTCTCTCTATATTAAAATACGATTTTTTAAAATTTTATTATTTTCAGCTTTATAGTAGGTATTCAGCTATAAGTACACAAAATTTTAACTCTGTAAGTTGTATAGTTTCTGAGAAACCGGCTCTGTGACGGACAGACAATGTATAGTGGGACGAATATGGTTTCGTGAGATGAACGAAACCCTAAAAATGTGCTGTTAGATCATTTTTAAACACAAAAGTATTTCCTTAAGGTTCTGTTTAAAAGGCAATATAAAGTGTATCATAAATTTAATACACTTCCTTATATCGAAATCTTTCATGCATATAACACATTTTTTCACGAGTTTAATTTGTTGCCCATAAACTGTTAAAATATTTTTTTCTAGTAATAAATGAGAAGTTCTAAGTATAACATATGACTGAATAGAGCAAAATAAACCAATATCTGATTGTACAGAAAAGCAAAAGAAATGCAGCAAGGAAGGGGGGGGGGGGAGAGCAAATAAATATAACTTTTCCATTTATACTATATAGAGGTCTGCATGAGCTCAACCTAACCTGACTTGGGCAAGAGCTATCTTGGCACAATATGGAAGTTAAGTTTTGTCTGGACCTAGCCATGGACGCCATTTCGGGAGGGCTGGGGAGGGGCAACCCCTCCCCCCCCAAGGAATTTGAAATTTCAGAAAATTTATCAGTTATCACAGGTTAGACCAAAAAAAAAAAACAAAAAAAAAAATCAAAATATGATCAAAAGCTAAAATAAAGTCAGATTTCACAGATTTGTTGATTACAATAAAAAAATTAGTCTGATGTGCCAATCCCAAAACTTTATTCTATCTCATACAGGCTTCACATACACCAAAAGCAAATCAGCACCAATTTATATTAAGGTCTAACTGAATCTAAAGTTTTATTAAATTCTGTGCGTTAGTTCTGGAAATATAGCAATCGTGAAAATCGTGCAAAATGTAGCATAGCAGCGCTACCTGTTGGGCTATTTATACCAAATAGTAATCAACGTCTAATTTTTTCAAGGTCTAATCTAATCTGAAGTTTGGTGAAATTCTGTGCATTAGTTCTTGAGCTATCATAAAAATCATGAAAAATGTAGCATAGCAGCGTCATCTGTTGGGCGATTTACACCAAAAACTAATCAGCACCCATTTATATCAATGTCTAACTGAATATAAAGTTTTATCAAATTCCGTGCATTAGTTCTTGAGATACAGCGCCCACAAAATTTTTGTCACATACAGACACTGAGACGCACAGACAGAGTCGTAGACAGACATTTTCTAAAAATAGTCCAATTGTGTTCAAGACCTTCTAAAATGTATAAATCCGTCGAAAACCGGAAGTGGTAAATTTTCATAAATCCAATACCTTTTCCTTGTAAAGATAGAAGAAAGTAATAAACAATTAATAACACTTTAAACATTGAAATGTTTTCTAAAGCCTTGCTATTGCAATATTCTATAAGTAAATTTATCATTAATGAGTATTTTGGCTAGTTTTAGAAATATATGTGAGAAAAAACTCTATGAATGGCTTCTGAGCTGTGTACAGAATGGTTAAAAGAAAACTCGTCACCCCCAAGGCTAGAATTTTAGTGATATATTCTCTCTTTAGCCAAAAATTTAAGGGGAATGTTTTTTTTTTCGTGGGTGGGAGAATGGGGGAGGTATATTCAATTTCCTATTTATATGATTTGTTAATTTTGTTTCATTAGTGTCACATTATATTTACTCCAATCGTTATAATGCTATTAAATCATTTGCTTTATTAAATGATATTATATATACAGTATGCTCTTAAAAATCTCCACAGCCTGGCACAAGAGTCCTGTCCAGATTTGGTTGTAACCGACCCGAATCCTGACAGACTTCAAGCCGAATCCGAAATATTCATACCTGAACCCGAAGTGAAAGAAAATGAATGAATATTTTAATACATTTATGGAAAAGTAATCTACAAGTTTACCGCTTATGTACAAAAAATAACATACTCCCATATACTGTATACCATAATGTATACACCCATTAATATTCAAATATACTGACAAGGAGACCGCCAAACATGATGCGCACAGATTTTGAGGATTTTAAAGTATGTTGTAGGGGTCATACCCCTAACTATTCAGGTCAAAGGTTTCCTTCAAATGGGCTTTAGTTTACGAGAAATTTCGGGTTAAAGTTCAGGATGCATTTCAAATACCCATTAGTTCGCAATCTTAAACGAGGTCTTCGTGGCTCTGTGCTAGCGCGCGCGATTTGAGAGCCGGAGATGAGGGTTCTGTCCTCTAATGTGACTTTTACCTTTTTTTAAATAAATTTAATATATTTGTCTCGTTATAAGTTTTATGCAGAATTATGAATTCTGCATCTTTGAACTTTTTGATATTTTCCTAATAAATTCCATTTACATTTTCGCATTTTTTGTAATAATTTATATATATATATATATATATATATATATTTTTTTTTTTTTTTTTTTTTTTTTTTTGTGCAGTTTTGAAATTAATATTTCACGAAATTCCAAACTAATGTATGTCTAGATTTTGTTTATTATTATTTACCCTTTATATTTTAATAACCGTTCTAAAATAATACTTTTTTTAACTTTATGAAATTTTAAATAAAATTTTGTAATCTTTTATAATTTATACAAAATATTTTTTATTTCAAATCTTCTAAAGACATGTATGATTAGGTAATTTCAACAACATATCTTGAAAGGAGTAATAAAATATTAAAACAATAACGCTTATATCCAAGTTTTAGCCAGTTATGTATGTATGTATCTACCCTATATATATAAAATCCTAATGAAACGAATTTGTGAAACGATTTTATGAAACGAATTTATGAAACGACTGATTGAACGACTGATTATGTTTCAGGGCTATTTTTAATAAAATATTAAACGCTTCATGGTGAAATTAATACCAATTGTCCATAAAAATCCGCGGATGTCAAAACTGGTAATAGAATTTTAAAATTGGAATTAGTTTTCGAGATATTAATTTTTTTCTAATTTTAATGACATTTCTGTAATGATGGCAACTAATTACTCAGTTTTTTTGTGACAAAAAAGGGAAAAAAATTGAAAAGGATCCCGATAGGGATTATTGGTTTCTTTTTATTCGTCATTTTCAAATTAAAATTGAATTTATCTTTTATTTCAATCGGTAAGGAAGACAAGATTGTGGTTAAATTATGTTTTTCAGTAAAATTTGAAAAAAAAAAATCACATTTCTATCGTCAGGATTCAATCGTCTGTCAGCATTTAATTTAATTTATAAATTGAAAATATTTTGAATAAATTCGTCCAAATGACGACATTTATGTAAACGCAAAAGAAAGGGGGGGGGGAGGAATTAATAGTAATTATTATTTATTGATATCATTTTGTTATTTTTTGTAAAATTTAATTAAATGAATTTATAAAATCACTAATTCGGATATTTGAAACGAATATATAAAATAATAATTGTCCAACTGAACGGAAGGAGAATAAAATATCCTGCTTGGTTTTCTTTCCAATTTGAATGAGAATATGACATCAATTATGGTAAAATGACATTTACCCCTTTCTCTCTTTTCTTGTCAGCAAGGAAAAAAATGTTCCCTATATATTAGAGAAATGCTATTAAAGTTTAAAACAAATGAATATTTCAGTATCATTACTATTTTAATAATGAATTATATGTTTACACATAAATAACAAAGAGAAGAAAAAACTAAAAATAATTAAATTACTATACTCGAAACACACTTAAGGTGTAAGTTACGTTATATATTAAAATGATTTTCGTTTCTTTTCCAATTTAGGGGCCTTCGCGAGATACAGAAAGTGACCTTGGCGATAAATTGAAATTCGGCAACATGTTTTCTAACAATCTATTCGCTTTTTGATATACACAAGCAATTATTTCGATATTTATACAATTTATTTAATATAAAGAAGCCATTTATCTATTTTTATGTACAAATAGAGGTAAATTGAAAGACAATTATAAATAAATTGTATATATACCTATAAATACATGTATAAACAAGCATAAAAGTTCGGTGCTTTTCCAGTATATGGGGCCTTGACGAAACAGAGAAAATAGCCTTGGCGGAAAAGGAAATTTGGCAACATACTTTCTGTCAACCTATTCACTTTGTGTATACAGAAGCATTTTTTCAATATTTATACAATTTGTTTAGCGTAAAATGTCATTTATCCTATTTTATATATAATCAGAAGTAATTTGTATAGAAAAAGCAATAATAATATACGTATAATTAAAATACGCATTTAAACAAAAAAAATCGTCGAATTTGTTTCCATGGCTGTTTATGTCATTTGGCACCAAATCTCACTTTCTGATGCCCGAATTGCGCCAAGCTTTTTAAAAAAGCGTCAAGACCCCTATAATAGAAAAGCACCAAAAGTTCATTGGGTTTGTTTTCACAACTTTTGGCAACAAATCTATGTATATTAACGAATCTATCAATTTTTGAAGCTCGAGCTCGAATTACGCCAAACCTAAAAGCAAAGGATCCTATACTGGAAAAGTACCCGATTTTCTTATGGGCAATATTCAAGTGACATAACAAGGTGTAAAATTATCGCGGATAGCAAATTTGTTTAAATATCTCATCAATTGTTGCCGAATAAATGCAGGCATGCATGCACAAAATATTTAATTAATTTTGTATGATAAATAATTATTAGTAAATTCGTATATACATATTAATTAAAATAAATAATTTACATATTTTAAATAACATGAAAATATGCATGATGGTGCACTAAAATAGAGAGAAAATTAAAACCTGTTACTGAAAATGTCTATAACATAGTACTTTTCAATACCGTGGTTCTTAATGTTATTCACAAGCAGATGGAATTTTTCTCATCCTTAAACGCAAAGGAAGAATAGAATACAGACCGTTGTTATAAAAGTCCGAGAGGTAGCCACAATTTAAACCTAATCATTTTATACAAGCTGGTTTTCAAGTTGTAATTGATTTTACTTATCAATCCCGAAAACAGTCGTCAGTTGCCGCAACAGCTGTGTATGAGGCCATGATAATCAAAAAATGCCCCATTAAAACGTTAAAAGCATGGCAATCCAATTACAGATTTACCAATATTTTTAAAACAAAGCACGCTGTCATGTTTTTAGAGGCCTCGAAATCTGAGCGGGGGTTGGCGAGCATAGCTCGCAGGGGGTAGGCCCCCTAGTATATATATATATTGTTATTTAAATACATTTAACTGCAATGTTCAAACTCAACATCATTTTTGATTTGCACAAATAAAAAATAATATATTACAATTAATTTTTTTTAAATTCTAACAAGTCGATGCCATACAGAAAAATTCAACTAGAAATGAAAAATCGTTTGTAAATTACAATAGCTATAAAAAATACCTGAAAAAAAAAAAACGTCTGCAATGACTTTTACGGTAATATCAGAATAAATAAAATTTTCTTTTTATCCATTTCGTTTAATTCTTTGCAGACAATTACCACGTTTTGAAATAATTTCTTTTCCAAATTTAATGCATTTTTCAAATTTATCACAATTTAAGTATTTTTAAAGACAATTACCACGTTTGAAATAATTTCTTTTCCAAATTAAATGCATTTTTAAATATATTTATCACAATTTAAGTATTTAAAGAATATATAATATATGCTAATTTATACATTCTTCCAGTATTGTTAAAACAATTTACGTAAAGAATATATTTAAAGGCGATTTTGAATGCGGAATTTGTTTAGAATATTTTTGCGATATGTATCACACAATTAGTTCCATATTTAATAAACTAAAAATGTCGATGTCGGTAATGATAAATATTTTAGTATTTCAGCAGTTAACATATTTCAATATATTTAGAACAAATCAAATATTAAAAGGATACATTATTTTGTTAAATTTTTCTTAATCATTTAAAATTTTTTTAAATAGAAAATGCAGCTAAAAAAATGCATTATTTCATAAATACGATAAATAAATAATTAAATATACATAAATGTAAACAAGAATCATTTTAAAAAGACGAGATATCAAGACTTAAAATAGTTTGGATTTTCATCAACAGAAATATTAGAATAAAAATTGCGCAAAAACTATAAATTTTCACGAAAATTCGAAAATGTAAATGGAATTTTAAGGAAAATATCAAAAAGTTCAAAGATGCAGAATTCATAAAACTTATAACGCGAAAAACATATAAAATTTATTAAAAAAAGGTAAAAGTCACATGAGAGGACAGAACCCTCAGCTCCGGCTCTCAAATCGCGCACGCTAGCACAGAGCCACGAAGACCTCGTTTAAGATTGCGAACTAATGGGTATTTGAAATGCATGCTGAACTTTAACCCGAAATTTCTCGTAAACTAAAGCCCATTTGAAGGAAACCTTTGACCTGAATAGTTAGGGGTATGACCCCTACAACATACTTTAAAATCATCAAAATCTGTGCGCATCATGTTTGGCGGTCTCCTTGTGAGTTTTTTCATTTCAAAATTATTCAGAACCTCCTTTTGTATAATCGGTTCATCTCGAACCCGATTCGAAAGAGTCAAAGCATAACCCGAAGCGTATAAAGTTTACTCGACCCGCAACAACAACAAAAAACTGAATCAACCAAATCCAAAACGAAATGCATTTCGGGTAGCCGATGCAGGACTGTAATTTCCAGTAAACCCGCAACCCCACCCGAAATGAAAGAAAATTAATCCATATTTCAATATGATTTGGAAAAGTAGATATCACCTATAAAGTAAAATACGTTACAGTAGACTACAATTATATCTCTAATAACAATTTTACCTTTTACGTAGAAAAAATATTTAGGATTTCTTTGAAAACTCGGGCAACACGAACCCGACTCAAAATAGTGAAAACTCAACTTGAACCCGAAACAATTAACCCTTTGATAACGGGCTAGGACTGACTGCTAATTTTGCATTCAATCGTTCTACAATTTCCAAAAAAATTCCTTGTGACAGATTTCTTTTGAAAATATCCTAATATAAGTGTATAACAGATTTCAAAAAGTCGTACTAATAGAATAAAAAATAGTCCACTGGGACATATATGTCCCAAGTCAACCTGACCCGCAACGAAAATAAGCCGCGTCAACGCGGTTCGATCCGTACTGCAGATTGGGTCGTGTTGCCCTACCCAATGCAGGAGCAAGGGACCTGAGACCAAGGGTTTTGCAGATTTCTGAATTGTATGGAATTTAGATCATAGTCTGAAGAGGAAGGCAGAAAATGATTGCGGAAAATTTTTACTGACAGAAAATCATTAATGAAAATTTTCTTATTACCTATAGATTACAACATTTGCAAATTTCGTAACTTCTTGATGGTGTTCGTGTGGTGATTATCTCGTGACCGATTGAATTTCACGACTTTTTTCGTGATTGTTTCATTTTTTTTGTGATAATTTTCCAAAATTCGCTATTTTCTGTGAATTATTGACGGAATTGATTTTTTCTATCATTTGTCTAAATTAGAAAATTTTTTTTTCAATCGATCGACGAAATTCACTACCGTATATACTCGTGTATAAGTCGACCCCCCCAATCCTTACGCAAAATTTTGGAAAAAATTGAATTTTCGTGTATAAGTCGAACCACATTTCTGGTAGTATGTTGAAAAATAATTTGTAAATCGAGGATAAAAAAAAATTAATAAATTTTCATTAAATTAGTCATTAACTTTTTTTTTTTTTTTTTTTTTTTTTTTTTTACGTTTCTAATCATACTTTTTTTTTTTTTAAATTCAACATTTTAAAATTGTATTATATAATTATGTAAAACTAAAGAAGCTTAAACTATTTTGAAAGCTATTCACATCAATTTAATGATTATTTACTTTTTTTTTTTTTTTTTTTTTTTTGAAAAATCTATTTAAGCTTTATTTTCAAGAGTAAACAACTTCTTAGACTGCTAAAATATAGTACTTCTTTGTATTGTAGGAAATTTAGGAGAGAAATCTAGAAGCATTCTCAAGTTGAACTCTTTTTAAAAAGGGGATTAAAATGCTGAAAGGAATGCCCCTGTATTGAAGAGAATTCTATCCCAAGAGAAAATGAAAGCAGAACAATCACAGATACATTATTGTTGAGATTTTTTTTTTTTTTAATCAATCAACATTGTCCGCTTTTATTTGTCTCTAACCTAGACCCATATGTGATTAATTAAAAGACCTGCACATTCACCAATTATCTGCGAAAAAATACGACTCCGGTATTTCACTACGCTATTTTTTTTTTTTTTTTTACTTACTCGTGTATAAGTCGACCCGCCATTTTCAGCTCCCAAATTTTGTCTAAAATTCTTCGACTTATACACGAGTATATACGGTAGTTGTTTTCGCCATTTTTGACGAAATTCGCGACTCTTTTCTACGATCGTTTGTTGAAATTCGGGAGTCTTTTTCCGTAACCGACTGACAAAAATTGCTATTTTTCTGCGCAGTCTTTGACGAAATTCCGATCGTTGACGAATTTTTTTCTACCATTTGTCGAAATTCACAACATTTTTTTTGGCAACTGATCGACGAAATTCGTTTTGTTTTCGCAATCTTTTGTCGCAATTCGCGACTCTTTTCTACGATCGTTTGTTGAAATTTGGAAGTCACTTTCCGCAAACGACTGTCAAAAGTAGATATTTTTTTGCGCGATCTTTGACGAAATTCCCCTTTTTGCGCAATTGTTTGACTAAATTCATGAATTGTTTTTGTTCAATCATTTGACGATTTTCGCGATATTTTCCACAATAGTTAGACTAAATTCGCGATTTTTTTCCGCGACCGATTGACGAAAATCTCTATTTGTTTCAGT
>CAWVPG010000266.1:0-165000 GCA_963931845.1 Maratus michaelseni | reverse complement strand
AGCGGAAAATTCTGAGCTACAGACATCTGGGGTTCCAGCCATTCAAGGATAGCCACTCGACCCTTGTGATGCTGCATCGGGACATCTCTCAGGCAAAGAGGCAAAAAAAGTTCATTTTGGGAATCTCGCTTGATCTGCAAGCTGCATACGATTCGGTATATGTCGATGGTCTTATTCTCAAGTGTGCGCAAATTGGTATCACCGGGCCGATCCTCCGTTGGCTACACCGGTTTCTGTCGCTTCGGAGAATTAAAGTGGCCTGGAGGGGTCTTCTTTCGTTGCCTCGGGTAACCGATCGTGGGGTGCCCCAGGGGGCAGTTCTTAGCCCAATTTTATTTACTATCTTCATGTCCGACTTTTTTGATGTTCTGGATGGCCTTGGAGTAAATTACCTGATTTTTACAGATGATATATTTATCTATTGCTCAGACACCTCGCTGGCCCTCTGTCAAGAAAAACTTCAGGAGGCTCTTAGACTGATTGCACAGTGGTGCCATTATTGGAAGTTAACCATTCGCCCGGACAAGTGCCACGCAATAAATCTATCTAGAAAGCAGGGAGATTGTGACTTTGATTTCTGTATTAGCAGTGGCTTGATAGATTGGACGGAAGAAATAAAATTCCTTGGCTTCTGGTTGACAAGACGAGGGGGTTTTCGCAAGCAAGAAGAGTATCTGCGGAAGAATGCGCTTAAAAGAATCAATATCCTAAAGGCATTAGCACACAAACAGTACGGCGCGCGTTCATACCATCTCCTCACCCTGGCATCCTCCTCCAGTCGGAGCATGATAGAATACGGTGCGGCTGTACTCGAAACAGCTAATCAATCCTTCTTTAAAAAGATAGAGGTCCTGCAAACTGCGGCGGGATCAGGGCGGCTCTTGGCCTACCAAAGTGGGTTCCAAACCTTATTTTACGCAGGCATGCCGGTATTCCCCCACTTGCGGATAGAATTAGTACGATTGATTTTGGATTCTGGATTAAACACTGCTCATTGGGAAGCTGGTCTCCACTTTGGGAATTTTATGATGGAAATCTTAATTCGAGTGCAGGCAATATTCCCAGCATCGCTGAAGTGTTTGAGAAGATTGATGGCCATCCTGAGCATTTGATAACCTTTCAGCTACCTCTCCCGTGTAATTGGGAAGTAGTCCAGTTTTATCTATCAGACCTGCCCTTTCAGAGGAAAGACCTTGATGACAGTATCATAGTCCATTTGTACGAGGAATATATTCAGAGCTTTCTACATACATGGCATATTATAGCTACGGATGCCTCAAAGTCGTCCGCGATGGTTGCGATTGCCGGATGCACGAAGTCTTCCCAGTTTGGGTACAGAACTCACCCAGCAAATTCTATCTTCACAGCAGAGGCGTTAGCCATAGGAACTGCACTTGATGAACTGATTATCTTCGATCGCCCTACCATCCTGCTTACTGACAGCTTATCAGTGCTTACAGCGCTGCAGTCGGTGTCCATCAAGTCACCCAGGGTTATCTTGTGGCTTAACAACAAAATACAGAGAGCCGTTTCATTGATTCCTAGGGTTCAAATCTGCTGGGTTCCTGGTCACCGGGGCATCCCGTTAAATGAAAAGGCGGATCATATTGCGAAAGGGGTGAATGATACTGATGTCCTGATAAACTGGATCTCTCCAGAAGACCTCATCCGTTACAAGAAACAGCAAACCTATCTGTCACTCCAGCAGCAGTACAGGTCAAGCAAGTACCTTGCATCTCACGGTGACATCCCAGTGATACAGCAGACATACCTCTGGGCTGCCAGTCGTTGGGAAGATGTTCTGATAACGCGGCTACTCTGTAAGATGTTGATTACTTCCGCTGTTCTGTTCCGTTTCGGTATGGTGGATACTGATAAGTGTAACAGCTGCCAGGTTCCCGACTGCTTGGAGCACATTATATTCTCATGTGCAAAGTATCGTAATCAACGCAATTCCTGTTGGGATACCTCTGTTTTGAACGGTAATAGCTTCCGTTCTTTTATTGAATTCTCAAAAACCTTCTGCAAATCCAAGGATTTTCGGCTGTCTACCCTTCGGTTTTTGAATAGCCTCAGTCGCTTTTAGCTTTGTTATGTCAAGAACTGTAATTACTTACTACGAGATTGGTCTCTAAGTTTAGGAACATCTTTTTTCTGAACTGTGAAGTCATGCTTGCATTCGTCTCTGGTTTTGGATCATTCGAGACAACAGCCTAGCCGCTATAGGTATCAAAGCGCACCCCCCCCCCCCCTATCAGTCAGTCAGTAACTCAATGTAATTCGAAACGCTTAAATACAGTCAAATTCAAATAATTATTATAATATTTGTACTTACTTACTGTTTGTCTTCCAAATCTTTAATATATAGTTTTATAAAAAAAACGTGGTGTATTCCTTTACCTTTTTTCAGCAAATGGTTAGTGTTGTTATATTACAGAAAATCTTCGCTGAATATTTTCCAGCAAGAAATTTCTGATAGCTGATTCTTTTATTAACTACACAGCTACCACGAAATTTCCTGCTAGCATTCCTCAAAATATAAACTTAAATGTAACAAAACGCAAAAGAAAAATTTATATATAGAAACATATAACTTTCTTGCAGTTCAATAAATGAATAAGTGAATATTATAAGTTAATTTGCAAAGATCAACAAAAATTACTACTATCCAGGCTCTCAAATGCATAAAAATAGCACTATTTAACTGTTTCTTCTCTTCATATTTTCAAAATTCACATTTTGGTCACAACGTGATTTCACGATATGGTAGTCTTTTAGTCACAGTTTTCTCGTGACATACGTGACTTGCAATGACGTCACAGTGATGTCACAAAAATTAAAAAATTTACAGGAAAACTATTTTTTACAAAAATAACATGTTTTGAAATAGTTTTGCATGTTTTTAAAGTTTTTAAAAAAGTTCACGTGTTAGTCACAATGCGACCTCACTGAATGGTGGTATTTTGCTCATGACGTCACTGTGACATCACTGCGACCTTGCTTGCCATACAGGGGTGAGACGACATACCTTATTGATTTTTCTTGTGTGCCTTTAATATGTTGTAAAAGTACAATTTCCTTATCCCCTTTTATATCATTCATTCCTAGGTTTTTATATAAATTTATTTATATAAATTTTTGACTTCGCATTTTTACTGTATGTCAGGCATGACAAATTAAAGACCTTGTGCAAGTTTCATGTTCTTATCTGCAAAATTACTCAAGTTCGAGGAGTTTTTATAGTTGTTCTTTTAATTTTTCTCGCCAGTGTATATTAGTGATTGCGGCTTTAACGAATTGTGTGCATTTTGAGATTTCTGTACAATGAGGTTGCTGTATCTAGTTGTGTTTTCGATTTTGTTTTCATGGGCATGAAACGCTCATATTTTAATTTGTGATTGCAACTTTATACAATTTCGTGCATTTTTAGATTGCTACAGAACAAGATTTATGTAAAAGCTCGTAACAAATTAGAATTTGAATAATTAAATATTTACTTTGATGTAGCAGAGCAGTTTAAAAGATTGAAATGATGCAGATTACATAATTCCTATTAAATTTATGTTTAAAAAAATGTATAGTTGAATTTTTGTTTTAAAGATTTTAAACGGTATACTATTGTGGAACAAATGGTGGTTGGAGGGTGGGGAGCTGTATATTAGATGAATGACTGTTTATTACTTACCCATCATACGTAGTATAGGTAATCGTTTTGAAAATCGAAATTTTTTTTGACGGATTTACACGTTTCAGACACTGGAGATTCCGAAAAACATATTTTTAGAAATAAAATTTTGCCGTCCGTCTGTGTGTCTGTAAACGCTCTATCTCCTAAAAAAATTGAGATAGAGACTTGCAATTTGGTATGTACGTAGTACGTAATAATGGGAAGAAGCCTATTTCATTTCAATAACCTCGATTAACCGGAACAATTTTTTTCGGACTCTCGAAATATTCGTTCTGATGAAAGGTACATAAAAAATTTCGAAATTGTTTATTTTAAGAAATGAATATAAAAGACAATAAAAAAACATAAATTTTGCATAAAGCATGAAGTCGATCGGATAATGAGTTGCCGAGATATTTGGAATCCTATTTCCCACACTCTTCGATTTTTCATGACCCTGTATTTCATCCAAATTTCACTTCAACGATATATTTTAATTGGAAATTTGACGCTTAATCAGATGCAATAAACCGCTAGTTAATAGGATTATTATTTTTGGAGTTATAAGGATGTTTCTTTCAAGCAACTCAGTAATCGAGCCTTTAAAGTTTGTGACGTCATCAAGCCACGATTTTATTTGAATTGCAATGCACTTTATAAGTAGTTTACACTTGTTTTATTTTAATATTTTACATTATGCATATCCATGATGGGTAAGTATTACGGTGGCCCCCAACGACTAGTTTATTGTTACAAGATAGCAACAAATCCAGCATTTTTTACAGTTGTAAATATTGTAAATTTTGTACGCTGATGGGGGTAAAGAAAGAGAAGGGATATAATTTATACCATTGATTATTTATTTTTTGTCACTACAGAGCAATAAATAGTGGCAGAAAATTTATTTTTAGATAAAAATAAAAATATGTTAAACTTATTTGTATGTTGGGGGTTGAGAGACAGAATGGCATAAATTATGGATGTTAGGAGAAATTTAGATGAATATTTATTTATTTTAGTAATTTTTTTTTATAAAGAGTTTTAAATTATATGCTGGAAGGAAAGGTGGAATAAAAAGGGTAGACGATTTTTTAATATAAAAATAAAGATTTAAAAATATTTTTAACTTATTTGTATGTTGGGGGTGGGAGGGGGAAGCAAAGGAGTGGGAAGCGTAAGTTTGTGAGGTTGGGGGGGGGGGTAAATTAGATGATTATCTATTTATTTTTATTAAAGAGCAAATACTGTTGCTGATAATTTTTTTTAAATAAAGAGTTTTAAAGATTTGAATCTGTGTGTGATGAAGGGGGCTAATGCAAAGGGGGAAGCAGACGTTTTTGGAAGCGGGGCAGGCGGATAATTTATATGATTATTTGTCTTTAGAGAGCATTAACAAAAGGTAGATGGTTTTTTAAAATATAAAACAAGATTTAAAATTCGTCGTAAACTGGGTAGCAAACGAAAATGCTTACAATGCGTAAATTTTTTTTTTAATGATGATTATTTATTTATTTGTGTTAATTAGAAAAGAATGTTGCTGAAAGTTTTAAAGATTTGAGTCTCTGTTTGCTAGAGATAAAGGGGAAAGCGGAAATTTTGGTAGGGCAGAGGGATAATTATTTTATTGTCTCTAAAAATTTTTAAATAGGGCAAAATATTTTTAAATTAAAATATAGGTATTGAAATATTAAAATATTTTTATATGGGGGGAAAGGAGGGGGAAGCGTATTTGGGAGGGCAGAGGGATATTTATTTTATTGTCTCTAAAGAGCTTTAAATAAGGCAGAATATTTTTTTATATTAAAATTAGGGTTGGATTATTTATCAATATATCGATCAAATATTGATATTTCTCAATTATCGCAATAACAATATCTAAGCTCTGACACTGACGATATATCCCAATAATGATAGCTAAGCTCTGACTCTGGCAACATATCCCAATAACGATATTTAAGCTAAGCTCTGACTCTACCGATATATCCAAAAAACATATTTTTTTTTCGACTTCAAACCACGAGAAAAGCGCCGAATATTCCGCACAATATCCTCTTCAACTCATTCCTTTCGTCCGATCGCCCCACCAGTGGCTGAGAGGTTCTGCTCTCGAAACTGGTAGACGGGAGGTGCTGGGTTCCAATTGCGCCCTTCGGCCTAATCGTTCGGAGTTTTCGTGGTTTTCTTCGAGCCGTGGATTTATCCATTCGTAAATACGGGTTAAAAAACCCCCACGAAGGGCACTCCCCCCGGGCCTATATACCAAGTGTAGATAATTCGGCGTCAATAATCAACCCAACCCAACCCTTTCGTCCGATCCATGCATTTAGATATTCACTGCTCTACTTTATTCCAATCAGAATATCCCCTCCAACGATTATCCATTGATTATCTCGCTTTCGTTAATATCCCCAAATAAAGAATATTCTAATATATCCCAATACGAATACATTCTCTTATTATGTCTACGTTCGTTACTATCCTCTCAAACCGCAAATTAAACTCTTTGTTCGTAACTGAATAATACACCCATCGTCTGTGTTTTAGTTCCGCTGCTGCAATTCGTCCAGACTTATGTCAAGGTTATGTGATGGCCAATAAAATACCAGCTAGAGTATCTGTTGGTTTTTTCGAGTTGATAGCATTGCGCAACTTCAGTGTTCACTGAGACTATTTTTTCGGCCAATATTATCGGTAGCGCTTTGATATTAAAATGAATGTATGGTTTCATGTAGATCGTAATGCTGAATATTGATTTTGTTTGTTTGTTTGTTTTTATTTAAATTTGTTAACCAATAACTTATTTTTATCATTTGCAATTTATTTACTTTTGAATTCAATGGCACTTTGAAAAAAAAAAAAAAAAAAAAAAAAAAAAAAAAAAAAAACGGGTTTAAATATCAAACGTGGTATTTTGCATGATAAAGCAAAATTTTATGGTACGTTTTTAGCTCTCAGGCTTCTGAGAGCTAATGTTCCCGCCGGTTCTGTAGGGTTGCTGATATTTTGAAACAATCTGATTATTGTTATGCTGTAACTCTCGTGCTGAAATTCGCATTGAAATTCAGTATTAACGAAAATTGAGATTGAATCTTCTATAATCGGGTTCCAAGCATCTTAGCTTCGCGTGTTTAAGTAAAATGAGTTGGATTTTTAAAAACATGGACTATGAAAGCTACATTTTCCTCCCGGTACAGGCCAGAAGAATTTTTTTAATTCGATTTGTATGTCTGTTTGTCTGTCTGCTCTCTAACTCGCATAAGTATACTCGGATTGCCGTTTAAATGAAATATGTTATTGAAGTTTTCTATGGCATGTTCGCAATTGAAACTGGAGTATGTAGCAGTTGTAGTTCAATTACAGGGACACTCAAAAGAATCCCATTACATTACGGTTAATGGGGAAAAATCGTTTGTGGCGTATTTTAATGATGTTATACTATTTCAAACACAGTGAAATTTATATTCATTTATGAAGTGCACTAAAACGTGCTTTTTGTTTAATATGGTGTACAAAGCATTTATCATTCCTGTACAGGGGCACTTTTAAAAATTCGGTTACATAATTGTCTTCTGGGGAAAATGTTTGGAACCTATTTAAATAACTTATTTCAAACATAAATGAAATTTTACAAATATTATAAGAACACGCATTTTATCAGACAATTAAATACACTAAACCAACATGAGTGAAAAATTGACCTGGACCAGGACTCGAACTTGGGACCTTCAACTTACCGTGCTGACTCTCTGCCACTAAACCATCCAGATCGACTTACCAGCCCGGTAATTTCTCACACTTTATTCATGTTGGAAACAGTCATCGACCACAGTTTACAGCTTCGGATGAATAACTGTTATATAATACGATGATTAAATAATCATTTATATTATTTCTCCTGTCAACATCCCTTTTTCTAAGAAAATACGAAACACAGAATGACGAATGAGATAGCATATGAAAGGATTTTGAACCGACTTCTGACATAGCCCACTTAACAGTTAGTTAAAACATGTTTTTTGATTTAAAATTGTAGTTAATTAAAAGTTAAATCGGCATTGTTTTCGTAAATGAAATGAAAGGTTTTTCTCAAATTATTGTTGCCACAAAAATAAAATTCTGCATTATCAGATGACGTCATCCTCTGATGCATTCAAAATACGATTGTTAATTTATTTCTTGCGTGTACTTTTATTTAATTTTTGTGCGTGCATCCCCTATTGTTTATTTATTTTATTTCTTTAATCATGGCTGTGTATATGCGTACTGCATCGGAGCACCAGTACATTACATAATTTAAGGATTATCTTCCAATTAGATATACATTTCATTAAGATTTACAAAAATTGTAAGTATCTATTTTTTAATATTTCATTAAGCTGTTAATACGCCAGCGAAGTCTGACGTCACTTAAATGGCAGCCGGACCATAAAGCTTGTTCATATATATTATTTCTCCTGTCAACATCCCTTTTTCTAAGAAAATAAGAAACGCAGAACGTCGAATGAGATGCCATATGAAAGGATTTTGAACAGGTTTCTGACATCGTACACTTACATTTTCCTAAAACATGTTTTTTGATTAAAATTTGCTGACAATTAAAAATTAAATTGGCATTGTTTTCATAATTGAAATGAAAGGTTTTCTTCAAATTAGTGTTGCCACAAAAATAAAATTCCGGTATGATATAAATCATGCTCACCAGTGATTATATAAAAAAATAAATAGCACAAAAAAGATAAAGCATGACATCTCTCCACGTGTTTATTTTATATTTATCATTAAAAAGCAAAATTAAAATTGCAATATTTATGCAGTTAAAATACGATTTTTTTTTTCTCGCGCGTCCCTTTTTGTAAGTTTGGTGGAATAAATGAGCTGATATTCTGGCCTGACTAATTAATGTTAGGGAACAGATATCGCAGACGAACCGGGGTTAACGCTTTTTTTTTTTTTTTTTTTTTTTTTTTGTGGTACTATTTTAGCGGGAAAACCCCATTTTCGAATACCTGTTAGTTCTAGCTTGCGAAAACATATTAGTTTTATTTTATAACAAAATTGTATTATAATTTTACTTTAAAACACACACATTTAATTTTATTATTACACACACAAACATTATTTTTATTACTTATATTTTAATTTTACTTATAAATTGAGTTTAATATTATTTTTAATTTATTTACATACACATTTCAATTTATTATAAAATACCAAGTAGTCATACAAAGCAAAAGTCAGTAGGTTACCCCGCCAGGCAAAATATCGCCATTTTGGCGGCAAAAAGAAACCTCGGTGCGTTTGCAGGTATTTGTATTCTTAATGTTTCTTAAGAAGTTTAAATCTATATATAAAAAAATACTAACATTTTAAAAAATTTGAATTGCAGTGCGAAATCCTCGCACGGGTCCCACTAGTATAATAATATATTAAATAATATAATGTAACTATTATATAACTAGCAAAAGCCATGCTTTGTTTGGATTCGCTAAGCATTATTTCATAAGATAAATACTTGAAAGTAACAATTTTTTTTTAAATATTATTTTTGCATCTTTATTAAGTAAAAACATTATTTTATGTTTTGGCGTATTTTAATTTTAGAAAAGTAAATTCAGCCAAATAACTAAGAATTTCCTCGGAATTTTTTATTTATGGTATAAGACTGGTATAAATAAAAATATTTTCGAAGCAAAATTTTACAAAATATTTTTATATAACTAAAACGTCTTTTAAAGATGTTTTTACATTTTCCAATAGCCTCTGGTGTTTTCTCAAATGGTTTGAAATAGGTATATTTCCAATCTTTGTATTTCACATCAAATAATCTTTGATAGCAATCTCAGAATAATATATTCGAAGAGAGCTTGAAGAATGTTACTTCTTCATAATCTTATTTTCTGGAAAACATTTGAAATCTGCTCTCGTTGATACTAAGAATTATTAACTGTAAAACCTTTCTTATTCTAACTTCTTCTTTTTTTTCTGCATGTTAGCATATTGAATTTTTGATATTGTAGAATCTCTCGTAAGGAAATTTTCTAACGCTAAACCTTGAAGGGTTTTCACTCTCGACAATGCTACGTACGTTAGGCCAACTGATGTCTCTTTATCCCCAATATCTACAACTGCTTTATCTTATGTTGAACCTTGGGATTTATGAATTGTAACAGAAAAAGCTAACTGCAGAGGAAATGTTTTCTTGAGCAATTTATGTTTCCATTTTTCCAGAATTTAAGGATTTGTGGAATTGGAACGCAGCCATTCTCATAGATTGAATGACAGTAGTTTTCAAATTTAACCATATTTATTCACGGCATCTGGTCTGGAGGCCCGTGATTTTCTTCATAAATTATATCTGCAACATAGCCTAAAGCCCCGTTTACTAAACCTTTTACGGTCCACAAATTAGAACGTAACATTACTTTAGACCCAATTGATAAACTGAGAAATGGTTACAGTCCGATTGTCATTTCAGAATCTGTCAACTTTGCTTAAGTACAATTATGAAAAGCTTGAATCAAGGCAACAGGTTGACGCAGTTCTTTTAATTTGTCATTAGGATATTCTTTTACGTCTTTATTCATTGAAAACAGCATAATTGCATCTTTAAATGTTTTTCGCTTTTTGAAAAAGACTGTAAGCTTCGATTCATTAATATTTCATAGTCTTAAAAAGTCATAATATAATTCTTTTAAAATGCGTATCGTCTGCGTAAATGATTTCACATAATAAGAATAAATTGTGTATTTGAATTCTTAACACAGAAAAATATTTGTGTAATTGAATGTAAATAATTGAATTAAATGTTTGTTTTTTTAAGCATTCGATAAGAAAATAGTATTATCAGAATCTACAGATCATATTTTATTTCTATCATGTCCAAAAATATTTCTTTCTAAATTTAAAACAGTTTTTGAGATATTTTGGCGGATTTATTTAATTAATCATGATTTTATCTATAATTACTAACTCCATGATTTATTTTTTCTTCTGAAAATATAAGTGTTTCATTTTTTATTTGCAAAAATGCGTCTGTAATGAAATACGTGCAAAATAAGTTAATTAAAACCGGGGCCTCCGAGATCACGCTGTGTGTTTTCTCAACCGGGCCTGCTACAAGTATTAGTGACGTCACAAGAGTGATCCAGTTTGGTCAATGTATCCTAGCAGAAAGATTTAATAACGAGAGATGTTTTGAATTCCCTCTCTTAAAATTTGTCATTATGTAAATAATAGTACAAAATTTCATAATCGTGAAATAAAAGGGATTTAATAAACTTGTTTTATAAAAGGAAATTAAAAGTTTTAAATTAAAAAAATTGCTAAGATTAATAGAGCAGATTGAACACATTGACTTACCTTTTCCTAAAAAGATTATTTTACAATAAATATACGTACAAAAAATATAATAAATCTACCAAAAACTTTACAAAAATCAATCCCCTTTTACCGCCACATACCATAATTTAACCACCAAAA
Organism: Maratus michaelseni; assembly: GCA_963931845.1. NCBI lineage: Eukaryota > Metazoa > Arthropoda > Arachnida > Araneae > Salticidae > Maratus > Maratus michaelseni. Next base: position 153,854 of record CAWVPG010000266.1, on the reverse strand, counting down.
CACAATAAATGTCAAATTAAATAGAGAAATCGATATTTTTCAACTATCGCTAACTTGGATCTCTTTTTTAAAGCTTGGCGCAATTCGAACTTCAGAAAGTTAGATATGTTTCCAAATTACATACACAGCTATGAAAACAAACCTAATGAACTTTTATGTTTATTTATATATACAATTCTGTTCTATGTATATGAAAATAGATAAATGGCTTCTTTATATTAAATAAATTGTATAAATATTGAAAAAAAAAAATATGTTGCCAAACTTCCTTCTTTCGCCTAAATCGCCTGTATTTGCTTTTCAAAAATTGTCTCTTTTATTGTACTTGTGTCCAGAACATAAGAACCACTCAAAGAAACTTATCAACAGATTTATTTTCATAATATATTTGTACTCTTAAGTTATCTAAAATTTTAAATGTAACTAGTAATTTGGGGAAATCAGTTACTTTTAATTTTATAAACAAAGCACACTCACTTCGAACTAAGTGCATCCAGATTTTATTCAATTTACCGTATATTTAAAAATCTTCGAAAGGTCTGCCGTCATCGTTGCACCATGTTGCTTTTTTAAACTGTTTATCATCTGCTTATTTTATTTTATTTTCCCAATGATCATTTATGTCTTTTCGTTTTGGAAGTACACATCAAATATGCCGGAATATTTTCATTACAGTAGAATACACATTCTACTGTACTCTACACGTTGTTAGGGTTAATTTTTTTTCTCCGCACAACAAGTTCAGTACCATCATATTAATTTTAGCTTCACGAATTATAAAACGTATTTCGATACGTTTAATGCAGACCACTGCTGTTGAAATATTAGTAAAACTATCACAATGTAATTTTCGTAGCTAAAATTTCTTCTTTTCATTATCAGTAGCGAATTTGAAGACTTGGATTTGAAACTAGGAGCATAACATTTTCTTCTCATTATTTTATAGGTATAATCTACACTTTCTTTAATAGTTATAATCTATAATTATTGATAGCGTTATACTCTAAATACACTGAAAAATATTATTAATCTACTATCTACTATTATATATATAAAACACAAACGGAAATTTCGTCCCATTCCTTTATAACTCGAGTTCCACTGAATGGATTTTGATGATCGAACTTGCATTGTTCGATAGATAATTTTTCAGGGAAGTTTTTAGTATATAAGATAATGCTCTACGTACATTAGTTACATAATTATGATAGAAAGCTCTGTTATTTTGGCCTAAAAGGTTACCATTGCTAATTTTTTGGCGACCATTATTGTTGCAGAAAGAAATGAAAAGGCTATACATCTCGAAAATTAAAAGAAAAACTGTTGCTAATTTTATTTAAAAAAAAAGAAAAAATGAAAGAAAGAAAAAAGAAAGAGAAAGAAAAGAAGAGTTTTGATCAAATATAATATTATAAAACGAAAATATTTAATTTAAACATGATTGGGAATGTTCGTAATGCTTAAAAAATTATTCAAGAGGCAAGATTGCTATTGAAACAATATTTGAAACATGATTGGGAATGTTCGTAATGCTTAAAAAATTATTCAAGAGGCAAGATTGCAATTGAAACAATATTTGGCGATTTATCTTTTGTTTTTGGCGATTTTGATTTTACTTTTGACCCCAAACAATTTTATTTTAAGCCAAAAGTTGTTGTTTTTTGTTGCAGAAAGAATTGAAATGGCTATACATCTGGAAAAATAAAAGAAAAAACTGATACTAATTTTATTTATGAAAAAGAAAGATAAGAAAAAAAACGAAAAGCAGTTTTGATGAGAGATTTTAAGCCAAAAGGTGTTTTCTCAAGTGAACGACAGCATTTTTGCAGTATTTTTTTTTTGGTACTTTTTGTTTAGCCGGGTGCCAGTGATATATATATATACATGTATCTATACACACATATATATACACAAATATATACACAAATACCTACATATACATACATATATATACATTTATATGTATAAATATATACATATATATATATATATATATATATATATATATATATGTATATATGTAATAATAAAAATTTTCCGCCATTTTTCCTTAGTTAAATTATTCCAAATTCTTACAATTCTAATTTTTCCCCTCTCTTTTTAAAAATATCTCTTAAATCTATTTTATATTTTATTCCATAACTTAATCAGACAAGAGACGCATGATCTGTGTGAATAGTAAATTTAACACCATGGAAGTAGTGATAAAATTTGTCTAAGGTGTCAATGATGGCAAGACACTCCAGTTCTGTAATAAAATAATTCTTTTCATAACTTCTCAATCCTCTAGAATAGTTTGCAATTGGATGTAAGAAATTATTATTATCAGGCTGCTTAAGGACTGCACTTACTGCCACCTGTGAGGCAGCAACAAACATATGGAGGGGTAATTTAGGGTCATAAATTTTCAAAACAGGTTTAGCAATTAGGGCATCTTTTAGTTTTTGAAAAGAATTTTGACAATCTAAGTTCCATTTCCAAATAGTATCTCTTTTGAGCAATTTTTTGAGAGGTTGTCTGATTTCTACATATTTATTAATATGGTAGACATTAATAGATCCTAAAAACCTTTGGAGTTCATTAACATTTGAAGAGGGTTTTAATTTTTTGATAGCTTCTATATTATTGTTAGCATGAGTTAAAGTACCATTTTTTATCTCATAACCTAAGAAATTAATTGTTTTTTGGACAAAGTTACACTTAGATAATTTAAGTTTAAGATTTTGCATTCTGCATAATTCAAAAATTCTGTTGAGATGTTGTAAATGTTCTTCCAAAGTTGAAGAAAAACTAATTATGTCATCAAAATAGTAGCAAGCAAAGTTAATTTTATGTTTAGTAAGAATTCTCCTAATAGTTCTATTGAATATTGATGGTCCTACCTTTACCCCAAAAGGGAGAACATTCCATTCCCAAAGTCCACAATTGGTAGTAAAAGCTAATTTTTCAGTGTCTGCTGGATGTATGGGTATGTGCCAGTAGCCTGAGGCTAAATCCAGGGTGGAAAAATACTGGGCACTACTTAATTTGTCTAAAATGTCGTCAATACGGGGTAAGGGTTCTGCATCATTTTTCATTATGGAATTAAGTTTTCTATAATCTACACATAATGTAGTTTTTTTTACCTTCATCGCGTTTTTCTACTAAAGTGACTGGTGAAGAATATGGGCTATTGCTTTCTTTGATTAATCCAGCAGATAATAATGATTGAATTTGTTCAGAGATTTCTTTTTCTTCCACTGTTGAAGTACGATAAGGCCTCATAGATATAGGTAGGTCAGATTTGAGAAAGATACGTTGTGGCTCAATATTAATCTTCCTCACATCGAATTTTATTTTTTGAAAAAATATCCGAATAATTCCCCATTATATCCCTTAAAGCTTTGTTTTCTACTGTATTTATTTCCCTTAATAAATCATAATCATTAACATTAAATTGCGCGAAGGATTGAGGAGCCATGATACTTCCATAATCGGGCTGCACATATTGAGACTGATCTGGAACATTAAAATGCAACAATTGTAAATTATTACTGGATATGTCAACATTTTGATTTAAGACAAGATCTCCTTGAGTAACTCGACAATTTGCACAGTCTATGATTAAGTTAAATTGAGAACAATGAGGTAATCCTAATATAGCATATTCCAAATCCCTGTCACATAACAAAAATTTAATATAATGTGTAATATTACCTAATTTAACTAATAAATTACATGACTTATTAATTGTAACTTTACCTTTAGCTTGACCCACATGTTACGGTTAGTTTTAACCAGTTTTTTTTTTATCTACATTAAATACCTTAAATCACTTTCTCAACATTTATTTACTGCACTCCTTTTTATGTTTTTAATAAATAAATAAATAAATAAAAGTAATTGTAATAAATAGTAAAAGTAAATACAGTATTTCTTTTTATTTATTTCTTTTTCTTTTAGGAAATGAGTAATTTCAATTTTTATAGCGTAACTTAGCTCCCGTTTTCAAATACGAAAAGTAAATAGCAGGGAGGGAGGTTTCTCGGTAAGGGACCACACAGAAGAATTGTGTAGTCAGTTTCGCATTCCCATGCTTGGAGTCAGGGAGTGAGCGCCATTGGGTCTAGCCTTTTGTAAGGAAAGAGAAGCCATCCCGTAAGAAATTACTTTATCTGGCAAAAGGGACTATAGATGCAATTAAGCATTGTATTTTACAACCCGAAATAAAGGCATTACTGGTCCCGGTTCGTCTGTGTGACGCGAATGTAAACATGCATTCATGTGAACCTTTCTAGCGGCTCGCTGTAGGGGAAGGCACGGGTGTTTTTATCGTGAAGCGACTTACAGGCGGCGAGTCGGACTGTCTCTGCAGGGTCAGTCCATTTTTTTATTGTTTTTATCCCGAACCCCCTTGGAAAATAGCTTTTGGGCTCAGCCCGTTTTACAAGCGGCGTAGGAGAAAAAATGTTTAACTTCAGTTGTGGTCTTAGATCTTGAACTAGGCGGTCGCTCGAAATTTGAAAGTGTATACAAATAAAAAGGAGAGACGGCATAGCCCGTGCTTCACGGCGGCACTCGGAATGATACAGTTTACTTTTTGCTATAGTTTCTCGTGTTTAAATAATTATTAATTCATGACCAGTTTAGCGCGTTAAAAGGCAAGAATAAATTTTTGAAAAAAAAAAGAGAAAGATTCGGTGGGACGCGCTAGAAATGAAGTGGCTCTAATAGAGGCCGTGAGTGTATTCGTAATATGAAGACGCCGTGTATGTTCTTATGTATATTCGAATGTATAAGCCAAAGTATTGTCCTGAATTAATATGATGGTCATCTTAGTACAAAAACAAGTCTTATTAAAGTGAGACTTTTGAATTTGACTGTGAAAGTCTGCGTCATGGGACAAACCCCCTCCAGACGAGATGACAATCCCAGCAGCTGATGGCAAGTGGTGAGGTTTGATGAGAGGTGCGAATTGGTAACCTAATCTTCACTATGATGAAATCTGACACATCTTATAATGATGAATAATAGCGTGAATCCATATGGGGATTGACAGAAGTCTCCCAAGCCAGAATACTCCTGTTTAAATGATGGGTTCAACAGATTTAGAAAAGGACGAAATGCTCCTTAATGCCCATTGATAAGTTTAAAATGTTCCTCGTTGTGTAAGTTACCTTTTATCCTTTTTATTACGTATCTATCCAATAGTGATTTATGTATCTATCCAGTTGGAAAATACTGAGAGTAATTATATGTATATTTCCAAGTGCTATTAATAATTAATTTTCTTACTAAGCGAGTAACTCTATAAAATTGTTAAATTATGACGTGTAATAAATTGTAAGAACTGCGTTACTTACTTTAAAGATAACTGATGAGTAATTTAAGTATAACTAATTAACCTTTAAATTGAGATTGTGTTATAATTTTGAGAACTTAGTTGCTTCTATAATTTTTAATTGTTCAAATAAAAGATTTTTGTTTATTCTAAAAAAAAACAGGTTTATTTTCTTTATGTAGTTCTTAAATAATTGGTATTTACATGTTCACAGTAAAACTATAAGAAAGGCTTAACCTTTCAGTGTGTGTGAATAAAATCATGAAAGCTATAATTTTACTAAATTAAGACTTTTAAATTTCTTAAATTTAAATTCATAGCTATTGTTTTAATAAACATTAATTAAGGCTCTGCTTTCTCTTACTCAAAACTATTTGGTTGTATTTTGATCTTGTTTTAGTGATGGATAAATTAATAAGTGATGAAACAGTAACATTAAATTTACTTTTATAATTGATTAACTCAAGCCATTATTCTCCTTTCTTTGGAATACTATTTAAAAAAAAAAAATAATAATAAGATGATTACTTTTAGAAAGTAAAAAAAAAGTAATCAATTTCTTTTTTATGTCACTATACGATCATACCTTGTACCAATCTGATTCTGTTCAAAATCTCCATAACTCTTTTAATTTTAAGAACTCCCTCATATCTATATTTTATTAAATTTTCTCTTTCCCCTTTTTATCCTCATATTAGAGGAATTTCAGGTTTCCTTTATTTTTCCAAATTAAATGATGTTTATATTCTGATAATTTTATGTATATGGAGATTTGAGCTTGATCGAGTTGGAGTGGAGTTGGGTGTTCTTTATGCATTACAGTATACTATTTGATTTAGAAATCTGTTGCCCCTTACTACATTTAGTTTTATTTTAAGATGAAGATTTCAAAATTATCATGTTGTATTAACTTATTCGGGTTTTTAAGGTTTGATATTTCGATAAGTTTAATGTAAATTGCTCCTCCTTTCATGACAACAGATTTCAGTGGAGTTAATCAAGGTATACTTGTTTTTAAATTATTTAATGAAGAGTGAGTTGTATGTGATTCTTTTAAATTTTAAATTTTATATTAGTAGTTTAAGTAAGTTATTTTTGAAAGAACATCCAAAGCCCACAAGAAATGGAGCCGTAACAATTCGGTCTCTGGGTTATTTATTTTTTTTACTTGTATGTACTATGTGTATCAAAGAGCAACTGGTTATTTTTCAATTTAATTTTTATTTATGTGTTGAAGTGTAACAAGAGGTTTGGGCTCTCTCTCTGTGCTATAAGTTACAATTCCCAGTCAAAATTATGTTTCGTATGCATACCTTTATCTCATTTACTAAAATCATAATCCTGTACTTAAGTTTTATGTATTTGTAAGGGTTTTCCTTTCCCCTCTCTTTTTCTCATTTTTAAGTTGCCCCCCCCCCCCCCCCCCAATTTTCCTTTTTTTGGTCTGTTTGTCATTTTCGAACTCTAACTATGGCTGATAAGCATTCGGAGGCAATTGCCACTATTCAGCGGAAAAATGCATTAGTGGACAATTTGTCAAACATTCCCCCATTCAATGGAGAGGCCAGCTCAGTCTGCTTCTCAGATCTGTTTGAGAGTTTTTCCAAATTATTCGACTGGACTGAGGAGGAAAAGAAATTTGTTTTACCCACCAGACTATCAGGAGCTGCATCTTGGCGGATAAAAATTCACAAAGCGAAAACATCTGATGAGTTATTGAAAATATTAAAAGAGAGTTACACTTCACATGCCACACCAGATGTTGCACTCAGTCATTTTTTAAATTTTAAACAGCCACCCAGTATGAGTGTTCAGGAGTTTTATGACAAGGCCTATGATATGTCATTAAGAGCCCTTGTAATTGAAGGTATCCAGGGTGAAGTAGTCGATAAAAGCCGAACGGCTCTACTCCACTCCATGCTTTTGAGCAATCTTACACCAGAAGTGCGAAAGGGGGTAATTGCGAGAAATCCGCAATCCCCAGAAGAAGTTCTCAAAATTTCACTTCTGGAAGAAAAAGCTTATAGAAGCATTAACCCTTTCTATAACCACCGCGAGGAAATTCTCAACCCAAATTTGATCCAAAACCTACCCTGTGCTGCAGTTTTTCAGCAAGATAGCTCACAAAAGGAAATAGGCCAACTAAAGTCACAAATTGATGTATTAGCAGCAAAGATAGATAGTTTAGTTGATCTTAGGGCTAGGGATATACAGGAGAAAAACCAAGAAGTAAGACCCGTAACCTGCTATAGGTGTTCCTTACAGGGCCACTATGCCAGAGATTGTCCCCAAAATTTCTTCGACTATAATTTTAGAAGGGGCGGTGTTCAAAATTTCAGGAGCCGTGGGCAAAATTATAGAAACAGAAGTGAAAATCCTAGAGGCAACCATAATCAGCGAGGTGGATACAGAGGAAGAAGAGGTGGTTATTACCAAAACAGTAGGAATACAGCTGCGAACAGAAATGAGGAGCAGGCGGTAAATAACACCCCAATAGCACACAGTGAAAATGAACCTTTAAACTATTAGTGGCCGGATCAGATGTGGTCAAGTCGATCCCCAACAGGCCCCTGGACCCCCCAACTGTGTACAGTGTTTTTTATCCCCAGTCGTATACATTACCAACTACAAGAATTTGCATAAATGAAGTTTTCCTGAATGCATTATGTGACACGGGTTCAGCAATCAACCTTCTGAGTGGTACTGATTGTAACTATTTAGAAAATTTTGAGACAGAGAATTGCAATATCCCTATTATGACTGTCACCGGTGAGAAAGTGCACCTAAATAGGAAGATTTTTTTAAATTTTATTTTTGATAATATTCAGTGTCAAGCTGAATTCTATGTAGTTGAAGGAAAATTAGCTGAGGAATTTAATATGATTTTGGGTATGCCATTTTACTTACCCATCATACGTAGTACAGGGTAAGTCTTGTAATCGTTTTGAAAATCGAAAATTTTTTTTTTTGACGGATTTACACGTTTCAGACACTGGAGATTCCGAAAAACATTTTTTTAGAAAAAAAAATTTGCCGTCCGTCTGTGTGTCTGTGTGTCTGTAAACGCTCTATCTCCCGAAAAAATTGAGATAGAGACTTGCAATTTGGTATGTACTTAGTATGTAATAATGGGAAGAAGCCTATTTCATTTCAATAACTTCGATTAACCGGAACAATTTTTTTCGGACTCTCGAAATATTCATTCTGATGAAAGATATATAAAAATTTTCGAAATTGTTTCTTTTAAGAAATGAATATAAAAGACAATAAAAAAACATAAATTTTGAATAAAGCATGAAGTCGATCGGATAATTAGTTGCCGAAATATTTGGAATCCTATTTTTCACACTCTTCGATTTTTCATGACCCTGTATTTCATCCAAATTTCACTTCAAAGATATATTTTAATTGGAAATTTGACGCTTAATCAGATGCAATAAACCGCTAGTTAATAGGATTATTATTTTTGGAGTTATAAGGAAAAACCTCTTTCAAGCAATTCAGTAATCGAGCATTTAAAGTTTGTGACGTCATCAAGCCACGATTTAATTTGAATTGCAATGCATTTTATAAGTAGTTTACACATTTTTATTTTAATATTTTACATTATGCATATCCATGATGGGTAAGTATTACGGTGGCCCCCAACGACTAGTTTGAAAGAGTACCGGGCAAGTATAAATTGTGATACAAATGCTGTCGCTCTTAAAGTGCCAGTAGCAGGCCAAAGTAAACAAAGTTTAGAAACCCCAAGTAATACTTCTTCAGGGTTTAATAATTGCCTTGCTACTAATTCTGTAAATATTTCTAATTCTGTACATAGTGTTTATTACGATTATAATTGTGCAAATAATGATATTGTTGAAAATAATTCTGTAAATATAAAATGTGTCAACAAAGTAGAGGAAAATACAAAAAGTGGTAATGCCAATAGCCCCCCTGAAAATTTTGCATGTAGTAAAGTTCATGACTCAGTCAGTGTTGAAAATGGGAATCATAGTAGTGAAAATATGGTAGTTCAGGACCCGCAGTTGAGTAATATGGGAAAAGATGTTGAGATAATCATTCAAACTGAGTCAGATAAGGAAGTTGAAAGTGTTGCGCAGAACTTTTGCATGCAAACAATATCAGGCGGTAGCTCTGAGGGTAATAATACTGCAAATTCTTCAAGTATTCAAAATGTCGACAATAATCTATCAGCAGCGAGTCAGGTAACCCAGGGTAATTTAGCTGAAGATACTACTGAAATTTGTAATATTGATGAAAGTGAAGATTTGGTAAGTATAGCTGATAAGGTACCTGAAGTCGATGAGGAGAGCAGCGAAGATAGTGATAGAACCAGTAAAAATAAAAGTATAAGTTTCGCTGTGTTATGTAGCAAAATTTCAATTCCCCCGCAGTCAAAAATGTTAGCCCAGGTTAAAAGTTATAAGGAAAATTTTATTAAGGAAAATGATATTGTTATGTTAGAACCTTTGGCGAAAAATTTAAATCAAGGTCTCCTTACCTACAGAGCCATTTGCACTAAAGAACATGGCCTGTTTATCTCACTTGCAAATTTTTCAGACAACAGTATCTCATCAAAAACGTCACCTGTAAAAAATGCAGCCAAGTCTCGTGACTCTTTTACCGTAAAAAGTTCTGAAATCGTGTAAAGCCAAGTTTAGCTATCTTATTAACTCTGAAATTTTCATTCACAAATCACTCCTAGTCTCTACATCTTTAGTTAAATATTATTTTGTGACTTGGCAATTACGCAGCACAGGGAAGTTATTACACCTTACTATGTTATGTGGGAAGGGATGAGATAATATGATTAAGGCTAATTATATACGCACAGGGAAGTTATTACACCTTAATATGTTATGGGATGGCATGGTATTATTTAAGACTAATTATATACATCACATTCTCGTGCTACGTAATTGCCAAGTCACAAAATAATATTTAACTAAAGATGTAGAGACTAGGAGTGATTTGTGAATGAAAATTTCAGAGTTAATAAGATAGCTAAACTTGGCTTTACACGATTTCAGAACTTTTTACGGTAAAAGAGTCACGAGACTTGGCTGCATTTTTTACAGGTGACGTTTTTGATGAGATTTCACTTCTTTTTGTAAGTAATCCTCCTTTTCTTGATTTTGGGTTCTTTTTGGAGATCATCCACTGATTTTCGCTAAGCCCACACTCTGTCCCTATTATTTACAGGTATCAAAAATTGGAAGCTTTTAGTTTCGTTTGCAAAGTACTGTAGATAAAAAGAGATTTCAGGTTCCTAGGCCAGTACTAATAAGTTATGGGAGGGGGAGTGTCAAAAGTACTCTCAATTGCTTCCAGGATAGGTGCTATCCATCTGAGATATTACTCGCAGTCCTAGATACTTGATATTTAGCATAAAAGAACTTTTTAGTATAAAAAGAAAGCCAAAATTAAAATTTCCGGAAATTTTTAATAAATCAAACTATATTAATTTTTTCGATGTTTTTTTATTTTTTTTTCGTTTTTTTTTCCTTCTTTTTTTTTTTTTTTTTTTACATTTACGGATTTTTTAATTTTTTCCTACTTTGTATACTAAACCCTACCTTACTGCCAAATGTCAAGCTTCTAGGACTACAAAATCGGATTATTTTCAAATTTTTGACGTTTTATAAATTTATTGATTTTTCTTCTAATTTACCTGATTGTCATGCCAATATAGTAATTTTTTTTATCCGTCTTCTTAGGTTCAATTTAGAGGTAAATCAAGTGAATGTTAGAGTCACCATGATTTTATTTAGAAAGAACTATCAAACCATACATAACCAGCCAATAATGTCGGGAGGGTAGGGGGAGCTGTGAAAATTTTTGTGGGGCTAACATCATTTAACAATCCATATTTCATATGCGAAGTAAATAGAGTATAACCTGTGAAAGAAAACAAACCTGTCTATAAAGAAATCGCCTATAACGTAGCCAGTCTATAGTGGAACTTTTCTATAACGAAATTCGTAAACGAAAGAAAAGAAAACCATAATCCGGGGGAAATAACATAAAACAATTAGGGGCGTTGTACTAGCTAATAGGACAATTATCTTAAAACTAATGTTTGTAGCAGTACAATATCAAATTGTTTTCGAATTTTCGATTTTTTAAAGATATTTCGATTTTTTTTTCGAATTTAACGAATTTTTTAATTGTTCCTTTTATTGAATAGTAAATACTACCTTTACACCAAGTTTTAAGTTTCTAAGAATACAAGATAAAATTATTTTCAATTTTTGATTTTTTCGATTTTTTTAAAAATAACTTTCCGGATTTTTTTAATTTTTTCTTATTTTGTATCCTTTATTACAAATTTCAAGTTTCTAGCGCTACAAAATCGAATGATTTTGAAATGTCCGATCTTTTTCGAGTTTTTTTATTATATTTTCGAATTTATTGTGTTTTAATTTTTCCTTTTTCTGTATCCTACACAATATCTACACAACTATCTTTTTTTGTATCGTAAATACTGGCTTTATTCCAAATTTTAAGTTTCTAGCTCTACAAAATCGAACTTTTTTCAAATTTTCGTTTTTTTTTCGATTTTTTTATTTTATTTTCGATGATGTTTTTTTTTTTTTTTTTTTTTTTTTTTTTTTTCCTGAATCCTTAACACTACCTTTACACCAAATTTTCAGTTTCTAAGACTACGAGATCATATTATTTTCAATTTCTCACTCTTTTTTTTTCTTTTTTCTTTTTAATTATTAATTTTTGAAAATTTCGATTTTTTTTTCGAATTATCCATATTTTTTAATTTTCTCTTATTTAGTATCTTAAATATTACCTTTATTCCAAATTACAAGTTTCTAGCGCTATGAAATCGAATTATTTTCAAATTTTCTTTATTTTTCGATGTTTTTATTTTATTTTCGAATTTTATTGCGTTTTTATTTTAACTTATTCTGAATCCTAAACACTATCTTTACCGCGAATTTTAGGTTTCTAAGGCTAAAAGATCAAATTATTTTAATTGTTTCATTTTTTCGAATTTTTCGAATTTTTGAACTTTTTTTGGAATTTTCCGGATTTTTTAATTTTTCCTTATTTTGCATCCTAAATACAACCTTTATTCCGAATTCCAAGTTTCTAGCGCAACAAAATCGGATTATTTGAAAATTTTCGTTTTTTTTTCGTTTTTTCCGATTTTTCGATTTTATTTTCGATTTTTTTTGTGTGTTTTTGATGTTTTCTTTTTCTGAATTCTAATCACTACCTTCACACCAAATTTTAAGTTTTTAAGACTGCAAGATCGTGTTATTTTCAATTTTGTTCGAATTTGTTGAATTTTCGAATGTTTTTAATTTTTACGGATTTTATAATTTTTCCTTTCTTTGTATCCGAAACACTAGCTTTATTCCAAATTTTAAGTTTCTATGGCTGCGGGATCTACCCAATCTTTTTGATGACGCGAGAGTGAGTGAGTGTGTGAGTGACAAAAAATCGAAACTTTGAGTTCATATACCGTCTGCACTAATTTATGGGTATTTTTTGAATTATCCATATTTTTTAATTTTTCCTTATTTAGTACCTTAAATATTACTTTTATTCCAAATTTCAAATTTCTAGCGCTGTAAAATCGATTTATTTTCAAATTTTCCTTATTTTAAGATTTTTCCGATTTTTATCGATTTTTCGATTTTATTTTCGAATTGTATTGCGTTTTTTATTTTAACATTTTCTGAAACCTAAACACTATCTTTACCGCGAATTTTAAGTTTCTAAGGCTAAAAGATCAAATTATTTTAATTTTTTCGAAGTTTTGAATTTTTTTTTCGAATTTTCCGGATTTTTTAATTTTTCCTTATTTTACATCCTAAATACTACCTTTATTCTGAATTCCAAGTTTCTAGCGCAACAAAATCGAATTATTTGAAAATTTTCGATTTTTTCGATTTTTTTCAATTTTGCTTTCGATTTTTTTGGTGTTTTTGATGTTTTCTTTTTCTGGAGGCTAAACACTACCTTCACACCAAATCTTAAGTTTCTAAGACTACAAGATAGTCTTATTTTCAACTTTCAATTTTGATGGAATTTTTTGAATTTTCGAATGTTTTTTTTCGAATTTTCCGGATTTTATAATTTTTCCTCTCTTTGTATCCAAATCACTACCTTCTTTCCAAATGTCAAGTTTCTAGGACTACGGGAAATACCTATTCTTTTTGATGACGCGGAACGAGTGAGCGAGTGAGTGACAAAAAATCGAATGTTTGAGTTCATATATCGTCTGAACTAGGAAAGACAGAAAGTTGTAATTTTAAATTTTGGTCCTGTGTGGCAAATACTCTAGAGAAACGAAGTTTTGAATTTTTGGGATACTCCAGAGCGGAGATATGGGGGGGTGAAAAGTGCCCTGAGTTGCTTCCAGAAAAGTATGCTTACGGCCGTGCTTTCTCGACTTGGCGGAGGCACTGCCGTGCCTCCAGATTCACTTAAATAAAGGAACCTTTGTTGCCAAAATTCAAAAGTGTGTAGACATATCAAATGTCCCCATAATTGAAAATAACTTAACTTGTAATGTAAATTTGGCCCCTCCAATTGGTGACTTTGATCACGCTGATCTCACTTGGAGCTCTGAAATTAATTTAGATCATTTAGAACCCCCATTAAAACTTAAAATGCAAAATTTTCTAGACAAAAACAAAGATGTATTTGCAGCATCGGTCTTAGATCTACCCGGCTGTGATACAATCCCTCATGAAATTAACTTAACTTCAAATAAACCAGTTAAAGGCAAAGCTTATAGAGTCCCCTACAAATTACGTCAAGAAATGGAAGACCAGCTTAATACCTTTTTACAGGCGGACATAATTTCCCCTTCCATGTCGGAATTTGCTTCTCCGGTTATTCTGTTTCGGAAACAGACGGTTCCTATCGACTTGCTGTTGATTACAGGAGACTAAATAAAAATCTTGTTAAAGATGCTTATCCAATTCCTAACATTACCGACTCTGTTGATGCTTTAAGTGGGGCTAAATTTTTTTCAACATTAGATTTAACTAGTGGTTTTTTCAGCAGGTTATTCGCCCAGAGGATAGGCATAAAACTGCTATAATCACCCACAAGGGACTTTTTGAGTGGACCCGTAATTATTTTGGGCTCTCAAATTCAGGTAACAGTTTCCAGAGACTTATGAATGCTATTTTCGGTGATTTAGGCAATCTTGGAATTCTTGTTTATATCGACGATATTGTAATTGCATCCTGTGATATTAATTCTCATTTTGAGAAGCTTGGCATGGTCTTTGATAGGTTAAGACTGCATAAACTGAAACTTAAGCCCAGTAAATGCACTTTCCTTTCGAATAAAATACAATATCTAGGTTTTGAAATTTGTAGTGGCCAAGTGTCACCTATTAATAAAAATATTGCGGTAATTGAAAATTTTAAACCTCCAGCTATCCGAAAGGCTGTTAGGTCCTTTATTGGAACTCTATCTTTTTATAGGAGATTTATACCAGATTTTACTAAGAGGGCTAAAAATTTAATCAATTTAACTAAAGAGACAGGAAAATTTTCGTGGAATGAAGATGCACAGAAAGAATTCGAAGACCTTAAAATGGCTCTTATTTCAAAACCATGTCTTGCACTCCCTGATTTTGAGAAAGAATTCCATTTATATAGTGATGCCAGTGGCGAGGCGTTAGGGGCAGTGTTATCACAATTAGATGAAAATAACATGCTCCATCCTGTTGCCTTCGCCAGCAGAAAATTGAAAGATGCTGAAATCCGTTATTCCACCACTGAAAGGGAATTGTTAGCTTTAGTTTGGGCTACTGCCCACTTTAAATGTTACATTGCAAATACCCACTTTTTCATCTATACAGACCATGCGCCTCTAACCTTTATGTTAAAGATTCACGACCCTACCTCACGCATGGCCAAATGGATCTGCACTCTCTCAGACTTTAATTTTACAATTAAGTTTGTTAAAGGTAAGTGTAACAGTGTCGCAGATTTCCTTTCTAGATATGTCAACAATAGTAACACCCAATCTACTTGAAAAAATTGGTGAATTGCAAAAATCAGACAAGAAATGCTGCGACATTGCAAGAAAACTAGACCAAGGTGTAGAAATTGCTCCTAAATACATGAAATTTTTTTTAGAGATGATATTTTAGTTTGTGAGGATACGAGGGAGTCAGCTATTTTGAATAAATCTGTAAAGTTAGTCGTGCCAAAAGAGTTGGTCACTCAAGTTTTTGCACTAACACATGAGTCCCTAGCTGCTTGTCATCAAGCCTTTCAAAAGACCATTGATCGCATTCGTGAGCACTTTTATTGGCCAGGAATGTCGTCAGATGTCAAACATCTAGTGGAGTCATGTATTAGTTGCCAACAGAAGAGAGCTTATAGAGCGAACCAGCTCGCCCCTCTGCAACGTATGCCGACTCCCCAGTTTCCCATGAACAAGGTACATTTAGATCTCATTGGACCCTTGCCGCAAACTTTTTCGGGAAATAAGTATATAGTCGCATATATAGATGCATTTACTAAATGGCCAGAAGCATATGCGGTTAGTTCAACCACTTCAGATGTCATTGCGGACACTTTAGCTGATTTCATCTCACGCTACGGAGCACCCTGTTTTATTACAACGGATAACGCGAAGAATCTAATTTCAGATGCGATAGAGCACGTATACAAAATGTTTGGTATTAAACATATTAAGACCTCATCTTATCACCCGGCTGGCAACTCTCAAGTGGAGAGACAGAATCGTACTCTGAAAAATACACTTTGTCACATAGTTAATCAAAATCAATCTGACTGGGACACAAAACTCAAATTTGCACTACTAGCTATGCGTTCAGCTGTCCACTCTTCAACTAAACTTATCCCAGCTGCAGTTATGTATGGCAGAAATATGAATCTACCATATAATCTCTTTTGTCAACCACCTCCTTTTAATTATAATGATGCACCCTCCTTTTGCGAGCTCTTAATCCCAGCTCTTCAAAAAGTATACATTGAAGTACATAGTAATTTAATTAAAGTTTCTGAGCAGCAGGAAAAGTACCGTGAAAAGACAGCTGTAGATAAAAATTTTAAAATAGAAGATCTTGTGTGGTTATTTACACCCACAGTCGCCTCTGGAAATACAAAAAAATTAAGCAAGCAGAATAATGGTCCTTTTACTATAATTGAGAAGCTAAATGAAGTTAATTTTAAAATAGCGCTAGTTGCTAATCCCAAAAATTGTCAGGTTGTCCATGTTGACAGGTTGTCTTCTTTCAAAGACAGACTCCCCATATGGTCCAGTGAACCAAAACAAACAATTGGCATGGGATCGACTGAAAACGTGACCATCGATTCACCACAACAACCGTGCGATTCTCCCCCTGTACGCAGGTGTAAACGTAACAGATTCATTCCCTGGGCACCATACGATAATAATCGCGCACCAGCAATAGCGAACGTCAACAATAACGAAACTCCGGTAATGCCCGAAATGGAGGAAACAGACAGCGACGCGACTGAAATCATAACTCCCTCTCCCCCACCTCCCGTTTCTCCGAAGGTAGCAGCGGCAGAAAGCAACGAAAGGTATACTTTAACAGCAGCAGTCAATAGCGAGAGTGATGTTTCAGCAACAAGATGTACGTAAATAAAAATTTAGCAACGACAGAAAGCAACACGTTGCGCGTTGATGAAAATTCAGCCACACCAGTAAGCAGTTCAGCTCTGCTGCGCACAGCGATTCGCGCAGGTCTCGTTCATCGATTCGTTCAGCTGCTAAATCAAATAGAAGTAGTCGTTCAATATCGATTTCTAGAATCGATTACTCGCTACGGAACAGAAGGGATCGTCCGAGTTACAAATACTAAATACCTTTTTTTCGTCATTCGTGCATTTTTATTCAATTTTACCCTGTTTATTTGTATTTATTTGTAGTTTAGTTAATGTGTATGTATACTTTATTATTATTATTTTTTTGGCATTTTAAAAAGGAACTTAGTTTTTTTTTAGCGTATTAAGGGTTTGTTTTGGTTTGGTTTTGATACTTTCATATATGCATTTTGAACTCTTTTTATGCTTTTACCTGCAATTTTCGTCTGTTTTATGGTAGATTGTGTGACATATACCCTTCCGCACCCCATTTTCGTAGATTTTGGGTGTATTTTTGCAAAAACGAATGTAATTTTCGTTACTTAAAATTTTTCTTTAGGATGTTATGTTTTGTATGCCCTTTTGCCGAAGTAGTTCTGTTTGGTTCAGTTTTTTTAATGCATCTGTGTTCTGTACATAACCTTTTAAGTGTGTGTTTACTTTAATTACTGCATTTTAACTAGATGGATTTATTATTTACTATACAGTTTGTGGGTTTGTTTGAACTTAAACTTTAAGGAGTGTGGACCGTTTTCTTTTTTTTCTTTTTTCTTGTACATACTGTCTCATGTACATGCCTGGAAGTTGTTGTGTATGGCTAAAAGTGCTAAAATTAAGTATTTTCTTAATTCTACTTCCTATTTTTGTGGAATGTATGTTTTCCTTCCTGGTGATATACTTCACCACCCCTGTTTTTAAATTTTTGTGGAATGTTTTCCCTGTTGTTTTAAAGGCAGTTTCGGGCTTTTGCTATAAGTAGCACAGAGGCAGAGATACTCTTTCCCTTGCACATTACTTGTAAGTGCATTTGTAAAATCTACACAGTTACACAGTTCTAAGAACTTTCTTCGAATACAAACATAACTTCACGTATAAATTGTGTGTCTTGCCCTTAATTTACTATATGTATAACCTTCTATTACAGTATGTATATATTTTTATTTTTGTGTCACCAGTTGCTCTTGTGTATTTTTGTATGGTAGAGTTAATGTGTGTTTTAAACAAGAAAATGCATTACATGTACAGTGTTATAACTATAATATTACTAGTACTTTTTACATTAATATATAGTGTTGTAATATACTGTGATGCCAATTATTGATTTTATGTATATACGCAGTGTAAAGAAACTTAATCAGTGGGCACTTCCCTCTTTTTCGGCTTATTTTTTTCTCAAAATTCAATTTATGTATTGTTTACAGTTCTGTTACCAGAAATTTCAGGTGGGATGCAGTTGTGCGTAGGAATGACAGTAATAGGGAAGTGAGGTTTCACAGTCCAAGTGGAACAAGTGTTCTTTTACAGGTGTTGAAAGTATCTTTTTCTTTTTAGTGGTAACATCAGCCTTGTGGTCCCTCCTGTGGTTATACTCTTTTATGGTAATGTTTGAGTTAGTATTTTAGGTAATAGTTGCTACGGATGTGCGAGCTCTGGTTGTATATATCCGGAATATGCTATCGGGGTGGTATTTCAGCGGTGAACTCTCTGGATCCCATCCCGGATCGAAGTATGATTTGTGTATGTGGGTCAGTTGTTCAGTGTTGAGGTCCAGCATGCCAAGTGGTACCCAACTGCCTATCAAAAAAAATTTTTTTTTCTCCCAATAAATTTTTTTTAATTAGCATGGGGGAGCATTCTTGTTACGGTTAGTTTTAACCAGTTTTTTTATCTACATTAAATACCTTAAATCACTTTCTCAACATTTATTTAACTGCACTCCTTTTTATGTTTTTAATAAATAAATAAATAAATAAAAGTAATTGTAATAAATAGTAAAAGTAAATACAGTATTTCTTTTTATTTATTTCTTTTTCCTTTAGGAAATGAGTAATTTCAATTTTTATAGCGTAACTTAGCTCCCGTTTTCAAATACGAAAAGTAAATAGCAGGGAGGGAGGTTTCTCAGTAAGGGACCACACAGAAGAATTGTGCAGTCAGTTTCGCATTCCCGTGCTTGGAGTCAGGGAGTGAGCGCCATTGGGTCTAGCCTTTTGTAAGGAAAGAGAAGCCATCCCGTAAGAAATTACTTTATCTGGCAAAAGGGACTATAGATGCAATTAAGCATTGTATTTTACAACCCGAAATAAAGGCATTACTGGTCCCGGTTCGTCTGTGTGACGCGAATGTAAACATGCATTCATGTGAACCTTTCTAGCGGCTCGCTGTAGGGGAAGGCACGGGTGTTTTTATCGTGAAGCGACTTACAGGCGGCGAGTCGGACTGTCTCTGCAAAGTCAGTCCAATTTTTTATTGTTTTTATCCCGAAACCCCTTGGAAAATAGCTTTTGGTCTCAGCCAGTTTTACAAGCGGCGTAGGAGAAAAAATGTTTAACTTCAGTTGTGGTCTTAGATCTTGAACTAGGCGGTCGCTGGAAATTTGAAAGTGTATACAAATAAAAAGGAGAGACGGCATAGCCCGTGCTTCACGGCGGCACTCGGAATGATACAGTTTACTTTTTGCTATAGTTTCTCGTGTTTAAATAATTATTAATTCATGACCAGTTTAGCGCGTTAAAAGGCAAGAATAAATTCTTGAAAAAAAAAGAGAAAGATTCGGTGGGACGCGCTAGAAATGAAGTGGCTCTAATAGAGGCCGTGAGTGTATTCGTAATATGAAGACGCCGTGTATGTTCTTATGTATATTCGAATGTATAAGCCAAAGTATTGTCCTGAATTAATATGATGGTCATCTTAGTACAAAAAAAAGTCTTATTAAAGTGAGACTTTTGAATTTGACTGTGAAAGTCTGCGTCATGGGACAAACCCCCTCCAGACGAGATGACAATCCCAGCAGCTGATGGCAAGTGGTGAGGTTTGATGAGAGGTGCGAAGTGGTAACCTAGTGGAATTTTGAGACATATTTCTAACATTACTATTATTGTTACTGCTAGAATGAGATGGAATGACAACAAGTTGTTTAACTAATCTATACCAATTGGTAGTAGAGGATTTACTATTAAATAATTCTGGTATTCAGGTTTTAAGCCGTCGGTCAATCCCTGTAAAATAATGTTTTCACATAGTTTAAGTTGCCGACCTATCTCTATTTTCTGACGAAAATATATTTCTAAGTTGTTTAAGTCATGCAATTTCAGCGAGGCGAAACGTAATATCTTTTTTAGCCATTTTTGTTTGAGTACCTTTACTTTCAGCAATAACTTTAACAAACCCTGACTTTAATAACATGAAAAAAAAATAACAATGTATAAAGAATTCTTTAACTTAACAACAACTGTAAAAATATCTAACTCTTAATAATTTAACTAACAAGAACAAATAATATTTAACAATAAAAATGTCAAATTCATATTTAAATTCATTCCACTTTGTTGATAATATATCATGAAAATAATCTCCGCAAATTGATTTTCTATGACAGTTTATTTACTTCATTTAAACTCATCAAGATAAAAAGTGTTTAACCCAAATTTCAAAGAGGAAATGAAATCCATGATGCAATATATGGAATTGTTACAATTAAAAGGAAGTAAGAAACAGAATTACGTGTAAATGACGTGAATTGACTTTGCATCATTTTCAACCAATCAAAGAACTAAAAAATGATGTCATATAATAAGGACTAAAAGATTGCTTTTTTTTTACTACTAAAAAGAACTTTAAAAATAGACTGGTTACTATCGCGCGTTGTAGACGGAACATGTATATTTCGTTCTCCCTTAAACTCAATTAATTTTAACTAATGATTAAAAATTAAAACTAATGTAACAGCAAAATGTAATTAAAGGATAATTAAATAATTTAAATTAAATTATGAATATGTTTTATTAATTAATAATATTTTCACATTTCAAAATCACATAGTGAGTCAACATGAACATAAAACATAGTGTGTGCCCCAATTACTGGATATTATATTTTGGATACAACAGTATACTTCTTCAATAAAGGATTAATCAAATGGAGACTCTGGCGATCTGGTACGCGGGAAAATGAGGAGTGACTATGAATGCTGAAAAAGGAGGTAAGCAAAATCTTACCTATGTTTATCAAAGTAGACATTGATTATTTATATTATTTTAGAGCGCGCTAAAAACTACTCGCTACCTTCAAATTTCCTAACAAGATTATGCGACGGGGAGTATTCTAAAGTATATAAAGGATAAAAAATATAAATAAAAATAGTGTCCTAGAATCCTCGAATACTTAAAAGAAATTAATTAATTTTAGATATATTCTAAAATAGAAAAATGGCAACCTTCAAAGAAGGTAGTATAATTGAAAAATTAAATTCAAGCAACTATGCAAATTGGAAATTTAAGGTGGAAATGCTCTTAATAAGAGAAGAGCTCTTTGAAGTCGTCACAGACGACCCACCTAATCCAATGACGCCCGATTGGTTGAAAAAAGATAAAAAAAGCAAGGGCTCTTATTAACATTGAGGATAATCAAATAATTCATATTAAGCATTTACAAAATGCACGGGATACTTGGAACACGCTAAAAAACATTCATGAGAGATCGAATCTCTCCAGCAAACTCTTCCTACTAAGAAAACTCTACGGAACAAAATTATCAGAAGGAGGCAACATGATAACGCACATAACAGAGATATTAGAAATTATTGATAAGTTATCAACCATAGGCGAAGAAATTAAAGCAAATCATATTTCAGCATTATTGCTCTGCTCTTTGCCACCTTCATACAACACCCTCATAACCGCATTAGAAGCCAGGCAGGAAGACAAATTAACTCCCGAATTTATAAAGAGTAAATTAACAGACGAATTTAATAAAAGAAATGAGCATTCAAATACCAGTGATAATACCAACAAAGCCTTTAGAGCTGAAAGAAAATTTAAACCCACAGGTTTTAAAAAGGAAGAAAAATACTGCACGATCTGTAGAATGAAAAATCATAACACAGTTAATTGCTGGCACAACAGAAGTAAAACAACTAACTTTAAACAAAACAACAAAAAACATTTCTCTTCTTCATTAGTGTTTCAAAAGGACGAAAATAAGTTTAGAAGCGCGGACTCAAATAAACCGAACAATAAAAGCACAGCTTATCTTGGAACCGAAGAAAAGAAAAATTGCGCATTTTTAACTAACAAATCGCAAAATAAAGCATGGATCATAGATTTTGGCTCGTCCTCCCATATATCAAATGATGAAAACTTATTTTCTGAATTAATAAATAAAGAACAATCTAACGTCGTAATTGCTAACGGCAATAAATTAAAATCCTACGGGTCAGGTAATGTAAACATTACCACGATAACCTCAGATGGTAAAACACACGACATAAAACTAAAAGATGTTCTACTAGTACCTGAAATCGAAACAAGTTTATTTTCGTAGCTAAAGCTACGAAAAGCGGATGCAAAATAATGTTCGAAAATAATATATGTTTTCTAGAATATGAAGGATTAATTCGCTTGGAAGGTACAAGAAAAAACAATTTATACGAAATTCAGCAAACAAACATAACCACAGATGAAAATTTCGTAAACATGATAACTAATTACAAAAATAAAAATTGCATAGAATTATGGCATAGAAGATTAGGGCATAAAAATGTTGCGTCGATTAAAGAATTAATGACGAAAGAATTAGCATGCGGAATAAACATAAATAATTGTTCCCATAGTACCGAATGTGAGCCTTGCATTAAAGAAAAAAATAACTGACGCACCTTACCTAAAGAAAACGAAATTTAGAGCAAATAAAATTCTGCAATTAGTGCATTCAGACGTATGTGGTCCTATTCAAACTCCAACCATAGGTGGGAAAAATTATTTTTTAACTTTCATAGATGATTACTCTAGATTTACGATATTATATCTCCTACAAAATAAAAGTTAGGTATTTGAGAAATTAAAAGAATATGTTGCTCGGGTCAACAATAAATTTGGCAAAAAGCCTACAGAACTCAGAACTGATAATGGGAAAGAATTTAAAAATTCTAATATAGATACTTTTCTAAAAGAAAATGGAACTAAGCGACAGCTAACAGTACCATATTCTCCCAGCCAGAATGGTATTGCTGAACGAAAGAATAGATCATTAATTGAAATGACAAGAACAATGTTAAGTGACTCTAATTTACCATTACATTTCTGGAGAGAGGCGATCTTCACCGCAAATTACCTACAAAATCGACTGCCAACTAAAGCCAACGAGAAAACTCCATATGAGTTATGGTCAAACAGAAGACCAAATCTAAAATATTTAAGAGTCTTTGGCTGCAAAGCTTATGCATATATTAACAAGCCAAAAAGACAGAAATTAGATAATAAAGCAGTAGAAGGGATCTTTGTGGGATACGATAATTATTCCAAAGGATATCGTATATACACAAGCGGCAAAGATATCACTATAGCAAGAACTGTGAAGTTTTTGGAAAACTATCCGAAAAATTCAAATAAAGAAAAATTGCTAGAACTAAGTATAGATGAAAACACTAGTGCCGAAAACGAAAAGTCAGAAAACCCAAATCTAATAAAAATCGAAATTTCAGATGAAAATAATACTCAGAATGAATCTGAACTAAATCAAACCGAACCGAGATTATCAGATACAGTAAATAAAGGGGTTACCCCAGATAGACTAATTTATTTAGTTAAAGATGAACAAGTTAATGAACCTAAAAATTGGCAGGAAATAATAAACATGGAAAACCCAGTAGAAAAAGAAACTGGATCAAAGCGACACAGGAGGAGATAGAATCTCACAACCAAAATAAAACTTAGACATTAGTTGATCCCCCGCCAAATACAAAAATAATAGGTTCGAAATGGCTTTTCAAAACAAAATTAGATGATAAAGGAAAAATACAAAATTACAAAGCAAGATTAGTTGCAAAAAGCTATTTGCAAAATTTTGGTATTGATTATTATGAAACTTTTGCTCCAGTGGTTTCACATACAACCATAAGAACCTTTTTAGCAGCCGCCGCCTATCATAAACTAAACATAAATCATGTAGATATTAAAACTGCATTTTTGTATGGAAATTTAGAAGAGGATATATACATATCTCAGCCGGAAGGCTATGTTGTACCAAATCATGAAAACAAAGTGTGCAAATTAAATAAGGCTATATACGGCCTAAAACAGGCAGCTAGAGCCTGGCACACAAAAATTTCAGAATCATTAGAAAAGTTAAATTTCAAACAATCAACTTCAGACACGTGTTTATTCATACGTAATACTAAAAACCGTAAAGCATATATTATCGTGTATGTAGACGACATATTAATATCTGCAAAAAAAAGTGAAATTAAAGAAATTATACAGAAACTTAAGATTGAATATGAACTAAAGGATTTAGGTCAATTAAACTACTACCTAGGGACAAAATTGAAAAAACAAACGAAGGATATAAACTAAATCTAAAAATCTAAATCTAGCAAAGCCTTACAAAACGCCCATGGAAACAGGCTACGTAAATTATGAAAATGATGAAATACCATTGCCAAACAACATCGACTACAGAAAGGCTATTGGGGCGCTTTTGTACATCGCTACTGTAACAAGACCAGATATTTCAGCCGCGATTAACATCCTAAGTAGAAAAAACGAAAACCCTTCACAGAAGGACTGGAAGGCAACTAAAAGAGTGATTTCCTATTTAAATCAAACTAAAAACTTTAAATTAGAAATAAATACAACACACCAACCAATATTAGAAGCATATTGTGACTCGGACTGGGCTGGAGACATACAAACTAGAAAGTCAACAAGCGGAAACCTATTTTTGTTAGGGAAAAATCCAATTTTATGGATAAGTAAAAAACAATCATGCATTGCCATGTCAAGTGCTGAAGCTGAGTATGTTTCAACTGCTAATGCATCGCAAGAAATTATGTGGCTAATTAGATTACTACAAGAACTTAACTTAGAACAGACATTACCCATAACAGTGCATAAGGACAATCATTCCTGCATAAAAAGGATCGAATCAGAAAAGTATACTCGTCGCACCAAACATATCGATATTCGTTATCATTCCATTAAACATTTAAAGGACAATGGCACAATTAATCTAAATTACTGTGAATCAAAGAACATGATAGCAGACATCTTAACCAAGCCCACTCCCCAACCCATCTTTGAAGTTCACAGGAGAAATTTAAATTTAAGAAATCAAATTCCAGAGATTAAGGAGGAGATTGTTGATAATATATCATGAAAATAATCCCCGCAAATTGATTTTCTATGACAGTTTATTTACTTCATTTAAACTCATCAAGATAAAAAGTGTTTAACCCAAATTTCAAAGAGGAAATGAAATCCATGATGCAATATATGGAATTGTTACAATTAAAAGGAAGTAAGAAACAGAATTACGTGTAAATGACGTGAATTGACTTTGCATCATTTTCAACCAATCAAAGAACTAAAAAATGATGTCATATAATAAGGACTAAAAGATTGCTTTTTTTTTTTACTACTAAAAAGAACTTTAAAAATAGACTGGTTACTATCGCGCGTTGTAGACGGAACATGTATATTTCGTTCTCCCTTAAACTCAATTAATTTTAACTAATGATTAAAAATTAAAACTAATGTAACAGCAAAATGTAATTAAAGGATAATTAAATAATTTAAATTAAATTATGAATATGTTTTATTAATTAATAATATTTTCACATTTCAAAATCACATAGTGAGTCAACATGAACATAAAACATAGTGTGTGCCCCAATTACTGGATATTATATTTTGGATACAACAGTATACTTCTTCAATAAAGGATTAATCCAATGGAGACTCTGGCGATCTGGCACGCAGGAAAATGAGGAGTGACTATGAATGCTGAAAAAGGAGGTAAGCAAAATCTTACCTATGTTTATCAAAGTAGACATTGATTATTTATATTACTTTAGAGCGCGCTAAAAACTACTCGCTACCTTCAAATTTCCTAACACACTTAAATAGTAAATGTAAACTGTTACTCTATCTTTCTATAAATAGATTTGTTGTTTATGAAAAAATATCACAAAAGAAAAATAGAATGAATAATAAATAAAATACTTTTTAAAATAAGTAGCATTATTTCGTAAGAACAAAATTTTTGGCTCTTGATTTGTACTCTCGGAACATAGCATCAAAAAACAAAAGTAATGAAATAAACAAATAAATTAAACTGCACATAATAATTTTACCTTTTCAATGTTACGCAACTTTCAACGCAAACTTTCTTTTACTCTTAAAATTAAGAAACTTCAAAAGCTATTTTTGCGATTATTATGTAATCAGTGATTTAAGCTTTAATTCAGAGAATCTAATAAATTTTTATGCAGTTTTGAATGGCATAGAACATTCAATACATTTGATTTAATAAATAATGAAAAGAGATTACTGATATATTTTTTCGATAAATAGAAATTATTTCCTATGAATAAATATCACAGAATGAAAAGGGCCTAAATTAAATGATAAAATAAGAACATAGAATTAAGTTACTTTTGTAAAATGAAGTAACAGAAATAAATAAATATCAGAACAGTTCAAAAACTTTCGGTAATATTTGTGAGCATAACCAAATAATATTAATTTTTCAACAATACATAAGAATAAATATTAAATTTCGTACGTTCTAAATGTTCAGGATAAAAGTAACAATAGTATTCTAAAAATATTCTAAGAACAACTTTTGTTCTATGTAAGCCATAAATAATAAATCAACAAAAATACTTACAGATGTCACTTCTGGGATAAATTTATAAACATGTCATTATATTATTTAGTTATCACTTCTCCTTATGAGTGATAAAATGACAACTGATCGGTAGTGTTCTCCAATGTCACTGGGAAGTCCCCAAAATGCTTCTTACACAGGTCATCAAAGATTCTGTCGCACTTTTTGTCACATTATATTAAATTTTTGTTATGTGACAGTGATTTGGAATATGCTATATTAGGATTACCTGATTGTTCTCAATTTAACTTAATCATAGACTGTGCAAATTGTCGAGTTACTCAAGGAGATCTTGTCTTAAATCAAAATGTTGACATATCTCTTAAATCTATTTTATATTTTATTCCATATACATATATATTTATATCTGTACATATATCACTGGCGCCCGGCTAACCGAAAAGTACCTTTTATTTATTCAAATGCAAACTATATTAATTGCAATGTACTTCTATTTACTTCTACAGATATCAAATTTCTTTCCGGCTGCTTATAACTCGAATTCTGCTGAATTGATTTTCGTAGAACTTAAACTGTAAGATAATTTTTCAGGGAAGATCGTATAACATATCTTTCTACGTAGCTTAGTTATAGAATTATTATGGGAAGTTCTATAATCAGTTCTATAATCAGATTATGAAAGTTTAGCCTTTTTAAAAGATTTTGCTGAATGGATTTCGATGGAACCTACACTGTTAGATAATTTTCTAGGGAAAATTTTATTATATAACATATCATTCTACGTTGCTTCGCTTGATTTCGTTTTGTTTTCGTTGGACTCGCTTCGTTCATCCTAATTACACTATGTCAAACATATTGAAATTGATATATATGACTGAGGTTGTACTACAAGATGCTTATTATAGAATAGAGTGTATGTATAGCTTCATTTACAGGGACGCACAAAGTAATTCGCTCATATTACGATCTATGGGGAAAAATCGTTGCGGTGTACTTTAGTAACTTTACACTACTGAAATTTATATATATCATTGGGATGCAATACAAGATGCTTACTATAAAACAAAGTGTGCATAAAATTCATCGTTCATTTACAGGGACACACAAAAGGAGTCGGTTACAATACTGTCTATCAATAATAACTGCTGGAAGTGCGTTTACAGTTGGGGTACAGTTGGGGTTTTAAATTTAACTCATTTTTTTTTATTACATGGGGTATATAAATTCTATAGATTCTATACAGGGCTGCACAAAAGATCTCTAGTTCATTTCCGTTTATTGGCAAAATTTTCACATGTGCTAGGCGTTTCCCAACTAAAGTAAATTATACAATAGTATGTAGTATATATACAAATTTTATAGATCCTATACAGGGCTGCATAAAATAATTCGGATACTTTTCTGACTATTGATAGTTATTGGTGACTTTGGTTTTTCAAATATGGTATGCATTTTTCAAATTGTTTACTCAGACACTGGGCGGGGCTAGTTGAGCTTAAGCTGAAAGGAGAGGCTCCCCACCCGGTTTGACCTTGACCTTGTTTACTCAGACATTTCACCATATTATACTGTGAAGTTTTGTGCAATATTCTGATACGTTGAAAAGTGTTTCACAATCTATGCTTAACGTGTGATTTTTCGTTCTTTTTTTTATTCTGTCGATGCGAAGAACGAACAGTCTTACAGCTTGTAAATAATAATAAAAATGGTTCGTGCAAAATTTTTTTGCTTAAAGCTTATAAATTGCTACCTAATTTGTTAACTCACAACTTTTACTGACTTCTTTGATTTAAAAAGTAATAGGATTTTTAAGCATTTTTGTAACAATATTTATATATCATGATTCAATTTTAACAAGTTGGAAATTGTACGTCAAACGTGACAAATGAGGTGAGTTCGTACTATAGCTAGTTATATAAATATTCAGATCTTGATGATTTTTAATTCTGTGGAAAAAATTATATCGTCTGCAGATTAATTTACGTAATAAAATAAGTATCTCGATCTCTTGACGATTAAACCTCGGAAGCCGATTTAAAAAAAAAAATTCAAATTTCTTAATAAATATTTTATTAATATCTTCTAAAGTTTTGATTCGATTTTTATAAAATTTGAAATGATGTCTCGACAAAATTCTGCAAAGATAATATATCTTAAAATACGAACCATTGGTTTGGGTAGTTTTTGCGTTGTTATATGCGGACAAACGGAAAGACAGACGGACGGACAAGATGACGACAATAGGTGCTACGTATTTATATTGTTATGAATTTTGTATATACCTGTAAATATTCCATTTGTTTAAATTTATTTTATTTTATTATTGTGAAAATTGCAGTATTATTAATGTATTTCCCATTGAGCATCATGTAACTCAATGCTAAAGGCCTCAGGTGGTTTGCAAGAAAAACAACCTTACAGCATCGGTTTTATAATGGAGCTCTATTGGAAAATCGCCAAGGAATGGGTTTATCGCCAAGTTCGCGATGGTTTTGGCGACGGATTTAGCGACTTTTTGTGCAACCACCCCCCTTATACCTGTACATTGGGATCCTTTCTCGCTTAGGTTCTCTATCGAAAGTTAAAGCACTTTCTGGTAATTTCTAGCATCTGAAGGCTCTGGAAAATTCTACAGTTATCTTTAAAGCCTATATAAGGGACCTCCACCAGTCCAGTTCAGTTAGTTGTCTGTCAACTGCGATTGAATTCATACGAGAGGCTTTGCATTGAGAACTGTGTTACTCGGATCGATTTTGTCGTTGATACGTCGTATTGAACGCATTGTTTCTGTGTGAAATTTTGCTGCGCTTTTATTGGATTTGAAGATTACTGAATATCTTGCAATTTTCAGAAGATATTTGTGATCGTGTTGCACTGTTTATAGTGAATAAAGCCTTTTTATTGTTCTTATATATTGGCATCAGTCCTTACGAACCGCGAGCTCACAACATTTGGTGTCAGAAGTGGGATTGAATGCCGATTACCAGAGCAATGGAGGCGCAACTGACTAAATTATTGGAGAAATTAGGAGAGATGGATGAGAAAATGACTGCGAATCAGGCTGAAATGAAGAAGGATATGTCAGCGATGGATGAGAAAATGACTGCCAACCTTGGTGAGTTGAAAGAAGAAATGAAAAAGGAAATGACTGAGAATCAGGCTGAAATGAAGGAAATGTCGGAAGAAATGAAGAAGGAAATGTCAGCGATAGACGAGAAAATGACTGCAAACCAGGCTGAAATGAAGGAGATGTCCACCAACCTTGGCGAGTTGAAAGAATTAATAGATAATAAAATAACATCTTTAAATGAAAGAATTGACAGCGTGGAAAACAAATTTGAAGGAAGATTTCAAGAAATAGAAGAAAATGTTCAATTGACAGCCAAAACCGTAGAAGAAAGAGTAGAAGAAAAAGTTCAAAAGATCGCCAAGACCGTTGAAGAAAGCATAGAGAATGTAAAAAAAGATTTGGAAAATGTGAAGAAACAAAAGATAACTGCAGAAAACTATCCCGAAGATGTCAAGTATCAAGCTATGCTTCCTCGGGCCTTTATTAAGCTCTCGACCTATGACGGAAAATCCTCATGGCCAGTTTTTAAGACACAATTTGGGATCGTAGCGGACGCCAATGGATGGGATTCCAAGACAAAAGCTTGCCAGTTAGCTGCTTCTCTACGAGCTGATGCTGCCGACGTCCTACAGACTTTGCCTGCAAATGAACCGCTCGATTTTGAAACGCTCGTCAGTGCCTTAGAATTGCGCTTTGGCGAGAAATGCATGAAGGAATATAGCAGACTCCAGCTCAAATCTCGACAGCAGAAATCCACTGAAACCCTGCAAGAGCTTGCTACGGATGTCGAGAGACTTTCCCATCTTGCTTATCCGGACTGCCCGACTGAAACTAGAGAAAGTTTAGCTCTGCAACATTTCATCGATGGTGTGCGTGACTTTGAGATCCAGAAACAACTACGGATTGCAGATCTCAGTGACTTAAAAGGGGCTTTGGTTTACGCTCTGAAATTCGAGGCAGCCCAGCAAGCTACTAGGAAAGATCGACACTTTGTGCGAGCAGTCAACCTGCCTGAGACGTCGGATAGAGCTGTGGAGCATTTACAGCAGCAGGTGAAGGACATGATAAGGCAGATAAACTCCTTGATGGTCAACAAAACTGGCAGAGAGATCAAGTGCTGGAAATGCGGTGGAGAACGCCATATTCAAAGAAACTGCCTAAAACGACCCAGCACAGTAGGTAATAGCTCCCCACGAACGGCGGAGCAAGAAAACTAATTAATGGCCATCTCGCGGGGCGGAGGTTGCCAGATTTTGAGAAGCCCCATTATCAAGTGTGTCAAATTTCTGCAAGAAGTTGCGGCGAGAACGGAGTTTTTATAGTCGGGCGTGTGAATGATTTGCCCTGTAATATGATCATCGATACAGGAGCCAATGTGACCATCATTCGGAAAGATCTAGCTCACCGGCTAAAGGAAAAACTCCTCTGGACCCCGCCCCGTGTTATCCTCCAAACCGTGACCGGGTATAAGATCGACATACATGGAAGAATGAAATTGAAAATAAAGTTTGGGAACGCCGCTTACCATCATACAGTCTATGTAGCCGATATTTCAGACCCTTTCATACTCGGACTGGACTTTTTAAAAGAGCATGGATTTATACTGGATTTTAAGAATAATGAGTTACGCTCTGCTCAAGAAGATGTCACTATTTTCAAACTTGGAAATGAGTCTGGGTCTATTCAACGGATCACAGCCAATGCAGATGTTATCATCCCTCCTCGGACCGAAATGATGATACCTGGATTAACTGGAAACGAAAGAATTTTCCAGTATGGCTTGACTGGATATCCTGAGAAGAGCCCAAAGGGAGTGCTAATAGCATCAGCACTGGTAGATCTGTCGAGAGATGTCATACCTGTGAGAATTGCGAACGTAAGTGAAAAATCTAGAATTATCCAGAAGGGTGAAGTGCTTGCAACCTGTGCTCCAGTCACCTGTGTTTGCAAAGACCCGAGCTTGACGTTGTCGGAGCCACCTACAAGTTTAACACCTGAAATTGGACGAAATGAAAATTTATCTCCTGAACAGAGACATGCCGCAGAAAGACTGTTCCAGGAATTTAAGGATGTGTTTTATCAAAACGAGAGTGATATTGGTCGCACTTCACTGACACGGCATAGAATTGATACTGCCGGCCATCCACCGATTAAACAGCATCCCAGACGTTTGCCGTTCGCTAAACAAGAAGAGGTTTCTAAGCTCTTACAAGAGATTCAGGATAGTGACATCATCGAACCGTCATCAAGTCCGTGGGCCTCTCCCATCGTGTTGGTCCGAAAGAAAGATGGCTCCACAAGATTTTGTGTGGATTATCGTAAACTTAATGATAACACGAAGAAGGACAGCTATCCTCTACCAAGAATAGACGACACGCTAGATACTCTTTCAGGACATAAATGGTTTTCCACACTGGATTTGAAGAGTGAATATTGGCAAGTAGAGATCCATCCTGATGACAAAGAGAAGACCGCATTTACTACTGGACAAGGACTTTGGCAATTTAAAGTTATGCCGTTCGGGCTCTGCAATGCCCCAGCAACGTTCGAGCGCCTCATGGAGACAGCGTTAAAAGGCGTGACTTTTGAAGCTTGTCTCATCTACCTAGATGATGTCATCATTGGTGGCCGCACGTTTGAAGAACATCTAGAGAATATTCGAAAAGTGTTAACGAAGCTAAGAGCGGCGAATTTAAAGCTGAACCCTTTGAAATGCAAGTTCTTCCAACGGGAAGTAAACTATTTAGGACACATCATCTCAGCTGAAGGTGTTCGAACAGATCCTGAAAAAGTGTCCGCAATAAAGAACTGGAAGCGTCCGGAAAATGTCCATCAGTTGCGAAGCTTTCTGGGACTATGCACTTATTACAGAAAGTTTGTCCAGGGGTTCTCCAACATCGCAAGACCATTGCATAGGCTCACTGAAAGCAAGCAGAAGTTTTTATGGACACAAGAATGCGACAATTCCTTCCAGCGGCTGAAAGAAGCTCTCACATCCTCTCCAGTCCTTACCTATCCAGACCCCGACAAACAATTCATTGTGGACACGGATGCCAGTCACGAAAGTGTCGGCGCTGTACTTTCTCAAGAAATAGATGGCCAAGAACGAGTCGTAGCATACTGGAGCAAATGTTTATCGAAACCAGAGCGGAATTATTGCGTCACTCGTAAGGAGTTATTAGCTATAGTGAAAGCCATAGAACACTTCCATCATTATCTCTATGGCAGGAAATTCCTCCTTCGTACTGATCACGCATCCCTAACATGGCTGATGAATTTTAAGAACCCAGAGGGCCAAGTAGCCAGATGGATACAACGGCTCCAGGAATACGACTTTGACATCAGGCATCGCAAAGGCTCATCGCATGGAAACGCCGATGCCCTATCAAGAAGACCGTGTCCCGAGAGCTGTCGCTATTGTTCCAGAGCGGAGAGCAAGTATAATCCCGAATATGTCATACGCCAGACGAAGACTTCACTATCAACGCCACCAGATCCGTGGAGTGATGAGAAGATTCGAGAAGATCAAATGGCAGACTCTGACATCAAACCAATCTTGGAGTTATTAGAATCTTCTAGCACGAAGCCCAGTTGGAAAGACATCTCCACTTACAGTCCTACGACGAAGCAATATTGGGCTCTTTGGAACTCTCTCCACGTCAGGAATGGTGTCCTGTTCCGAAAATTCGAATCGGAAGATGGGAAGACATCTCGGTGGCAGTTGTTACTTCCTCGATCCCGAATCCCCGAGGTCCTCAAGGAATTACATGGCAGTCCCACTGGTGGCCATTTTGGAGGCATGAAAACATTGCACAGAGTCCGAGAGCGCTTCTTCTGGGAAAAAGCGAGAGCTGACGTCGAACAATGGTGCAAATCTTGCGATGCATGTGCAGCTCGGAAAGGACCAAAGAAACGTAGCCGAAGTAGACTACATCTCTACAATGTAGGAGCACCTTTTGAACGCATCGCCCGTGACATCCTAGGTCCTCTGCCAAGAAGTGCTGATGGCAACAAATACCTCCTTGTTGTCATGGACTATTTCACAAAATGGCCTGAAGTTTATGCCATCCCTGATCAAGAAGCTTCTACGGTTGCGGATGCCTTGGTACACCAGTGGATATCAAGGTATGGAGTCCCTCTCCAAATGTATTCGGACCAGGGGAGAAATTTTATCTCTGCTGTGATTGAGGGTCTCTGTCAACTTCTCGGAATGGACAAAACTAGGACGACGCCTTTACATCCACAGTCGGATGGCATGGTTGAGAGATTTAATCGTACCATCCTCAACAATCCCTCACTGCTAGTCTCAAGAAACCAACAAGACTGGGACCAAAAACTTCCCTTGTTTCTTCTCGCCTATCGCAGCGCCGTCCATGAAACAACCGGATATTCCCCGTCGCAGATGCTTTTCGGTCGTGATCTTCGTCTACCTTGTGATCTGATTTTTGGTCGCCCGCCAGATGCGCCTTCATCGCCAGAGGGATACGTGCAGAATCTCCAGGCACGATTTGAAGACGTCCACAACTTGGCTCGAGAGCGGATCAATATACAGACGGAGAAGATGAAGACCAGGTACGACACGAAAGCCACGGGACATCAATTCAAAGAAGGTGACAAGGTTTGGTTTTATAATCCGACTCGACGTAAAGGACTTTCTCCCAAACTGCAATCGTACTGGGACGGTCCTTATACAGTCCTAAGCAGACTGAACGATGTCGTAATTCGGATCCGAAAGTCACCAAGTTCGAAGCCTAGAGTCGTTCATTACGACAGGCTGGCTCCATACTATGGCCATAGTACTTAGTTCATTGATAGTAAATAGTGTAATGTAAATAATGTAAATTAGTATGACCATGGTCTTGTATATAAGTTAATGTAATAATTTCTTTTGCTTAGCATTATCATTATTAATGTTATTTAAATACTTGTATAATTCAGCATTATGAATGTGTTTAATTGTTATTTTCCATGTTTGCTTTAAGTGTTTCGAATAGTATAGCATTTGTTGGTAACAGGTTGCTTCCGATCAAAGGTTGTACTGCCCGGGACGTGCAGTCCGTGAGAGGGGGGCAATGTTATGAATTTTGTATATACCTGTAAATATTCCATTTGTTTAAATTTATTTTATTTTATTATTGTGAAAATTGCAGTATTATTAATGTATTTCCTATTGAGCATCATGTAACTCAATGCTAAAGGCCTCAGGTGGTTTGCAAGAAAAACAACCTTACAGCATCGGTTTTATAATGGAGCTCTATTGGAAAATCGCCAAGGAATGGGTTTATCGCCAAGTTGGCGATGATTTTGGCGACTTTTTGTGCAACCATCCCCCCTTATACCTGTACATTGGGATCCTTTCTCGCTTAGGTTCTCTATCGAAAGTTAAAGCACTTTCTGGTAATTTCTAGCATCTGAAGGCTCTGGAAAATTCTACAGTTATCTTTAAAGCCTATATAAGGGACCTCCACCAGTCCAGTTCAGTTAGTTGTCTGTCAACTGCGATTGAATTCATACGAGAGGCTTTGCATTGAGAACTGTGTTACT
Source organism: Maratus michaelseni (assembly GCA_963931845.1). Taxonomy (NCBI): domain Eukaryota; kingdom Metazoa; phylum Arthropoda; class Arachnida; order Araneae; family Salticidae; genus Maratus; species Maratus michaelseni. The sequence goes on along the minus strand of CAWVPG010000266.1, from coordinate 118,444 downwards.
CGGATCGATTTTGTCGTTGATACGTCGTATTGAACGCATTGTTTCTGTGTGAAATTTTGCTGCGCTTTTATTGGATTTGAAGATTACTGAATATCTTGCAATTTTCAGAAGATATTTGTGATCGTGTTGCACTGTTTATAGTGAATAAAGCCTTTTTATTGTTCTTATATATTGGCATCAGTCCTTACGAACCCCGAGTTTACAACAATATAATTACAAACGCATCTAAAAATGGAAACTTCGCAAAATTTTTTTGCATTCATTCTTAATTATTGCCTAAATTCAACGCATATATTGTTAATTAAACATATACAGATTGGTAATCATCGCATCGCATGTATGCCCAAATTTTTCATACATTTTATTTAATGAACTAGCAAGCTACGCCCGCTACGCTGGTCAATTTTTCTTAACGAGCCTTTAATCAAACGAAATATTGACATTTCATAGTTCACTTTTATATTTTAACAGAATAATAAGGCTACTATAATATGTGACTCGTGCTATAGCCAATATAAACGTCAGGACACGTCGCTCTTATTATCTTTTCCATTTTTTTACCTTTCAAACGCAGTTTGTTTAACAATTTTCTGACAAATACTTTTCGAGCTATTATTTTTTTCAGTAACTTCACATGTTTCATTTTCCGAGATTAATCTGCGGCAAGATTAGCGAAAAACCCAGTCGCCAGCAACGCATAGCTTTATATTAAAGATGATGTTGGAAAAGGGATTGTCACCATCACTTTTGAAATAGGTTCTGTAGTTCCAGAGATTCCACAAAAACTGTAATTTAGAATGATTTTAGAGCGCTTTTCGCTCATTTCACCCCTTTAAATTTCAATTTTTTTTAAATTTATTCTTAGAGAGCATTTACATCTTATAAGTATAACTACCATGCCAAATTTCAAGTTTCTAGCTCCTTCAATATAAAAAAGTCGCAATTTTCGAAAATTTTTCACTCCTGCATCCCCCTGGGATGAGTGGCACCGACATAAAATATAACCTATGTTGGAGCAAGAAGTGTCACCATCAATTTGACACCATCACTTTTGAAATCGGTTCTGTAGTTCCAGAGATTCCATAGAAATTGTAATTTAGAATGTTTTTAGAACGCTTTTCGCTCATTTCACCCTTTTAAATTTCGATTTTTTTTTATTTTGTTCTTAGAGAGCATTTACATCTTATAAGTACCTACAATGCCAATTTTCAAATTTCTAGCTCTTTAGTATAAAAATAAATGCAATTTTAGAAGAACGTTTTTCGCTCCTGCACCACCCTGGGATTAGTGGCACCGACGTAAAATATAGCCTACGTTGGAGCAGGGATTGCCATAAAATATTTGCCACCATCACTTTTGAAAAGGGTTCGGTAGTTCCAGAGATTCCATAGAAATTGTAATTTAGAAAGTTTTAAGACCGCTTTTCGCTCATCTCACCCTTTTAAATTTCGAATTTTATTAGAATTTGTTCTTAGAGAACATTTACATCTTATAAGTAACTACCATGCCAAATTTCATGTTTCTAGCTCCTTCAGTATAAAAAAAATCGAAATTTTAGAACGTTTTTCACTCCTGCAACCCCTGGGTTAGTGGCACCGAGATACAATATAGCCTATGTTGGAGCAGGGACTGTCACCATCAATTTGCCACCATTACTTTTGAAAACCGTTCTGTAGTTTCAGATATTTCATAGAAATTGTAATTTAGAATGTTTTTAGAACGCTTTTCGCTCATCTCACCCTTTTAATTTTCGAATTTTATTAGAATTTATTCTTTGAGAGCATTTACATCTTATAAGTAACTACCATGTTAAATTTCATGTTTCTAACCCCTCCAGTATAAAAAAATCGAAATTTTGGAAAGTTTTTCGCTTTTGCACCCCCTTGGGGGTAGTGGCACCGACGTAAAATATAACCTATGTTGGAGCAGGGATTGTCACCATCAATTTGCCACCATCACTTTTGAAATCACTTTAGTAGTTCCAGGGAATACCCCCTACAAACAAACAAAAAAAACAATCTATACTATTAAAAACCGTTCGCGTATCTATGTAACCTCAAAAACTCGGAAACCACAGAGCGCAGGGCTAGGAAATTTTGTACACGGATAGCTGGTAGGAGGCCCATGAACGATCGGGCAAAAAATTCGAAAAATTTAAATAGATTTTTGATAGATTAAATATTAATTAAAATCTAACCACAAACAGTGTTGAATTCAGGGGGTGGCCCGGGGGGGACATTCCCCCCCGGAGCAGGGAAATGTCCCCCCGGAAGATTTGAGATTTTATGCTTTCAATGGGCAAAAAGGGGAATTTCCCCCCCCTCCCCCCCAGAGCTACAGAAATCCCTCCCGGAGAAAAGTGTCTGAATTCAACACTGACCACAAAGAAATCTCATCAAAAATACGCTTTTTCAGAGAGTAATCTTCGGTTGGTTGTTTGTATAAAATCTCCGCAGAAATCATTAAATAAATCAAGGTAGGGATCATTGCAATTGCCAGTCGAGTGTTTAAAATCGATGGATCAGAGATTATATGACATGTAGACAATCAACTTAATTATTGACCGTTGCCAAATGCTAAAAACTTAATTTTAAAAGATTTTATCGACTTAATGAATGATAATTAGCTGGGTTTAAGGTTTTTTTACGTGACATATATTAGTATGATAGAGATTATTAATACAGAAAACTTTATTTAACAGATTATTTGTTAAATTTGCGGAGATGGGGAGGGGTGGGGGTAAACGACTTTTTATTAAATATCACATATATTTTACTTGACCGCGCGCCACCTGGCGGCGGTTTTTTCATTAATTGACCCTCCGTATTAATAAATCCAAATCTACTGCGCTGATTTCAACAGAACTAATTACATTTAAGAAATTAAAAATTTTTTGCTACACCCTTAACGTTTAAACGCTGCTTTATATAGATGATACCGCTATTTTAGAATAACAGTTTTTGTAAAAATTAAATTTTGTTCCTAATAAAAGTACAGAGCCCGTATTCAGTTTATGCATACCAACAGTCAAAGTTAGTGATTTGTTGTTGAGCACTTGAACGCGCGCCTCCTCGCGGCCCCTCCCTCAAGGTTTTTTTTTTCTAACTGTGCTTTATTTCCAAAACTCAGAGAATTATGTTCCGAACTTCTCCAAACCAGTTCCATTTTGCCAGTTCCTATTAAATTATCATAAAAATCACCATTCATAACTTCAGGGTGTACTTCTAGAAAACAGTTACCAGTATTTCAGAATAATGGTCTAAGCCAAATATCAAATTAAGTTCCTAGCTTAACCAAATGAATCAATCTTTAAAGATGCATACAGTGGCTCTTTTAATTTATCATTTGCTGAAAGGAACTTGAACATCCGCCCCCCCCAACCCCTCCCTCAAGGCTTTTTGTCTAATTGTACCCTGTCTCCATATCTCAGCAACAAATTTTCCGATTTCAGCGCAATTGATTCCAAACATCATATTTAACTTAATAATCAACGTCTATATAATTAAAATAAATTTGTGAGTAGCGATTACCACTATTTCCGAATAACATTCTAAGACAAATTTCTAATTAAGTTCCTAACTTAACCAAACGAACCAATTTTTAAAGATACATACTGGTCCTCCTAATTAGTAATTTACTGAAATGAACTTGAACATCCGCTCCTCCCCGGCACCTCCTTCAAGGTTTTTTCTCTAACTATGCCCCGTTTCCGTAACTCAGCAACTATCTTTCCGATTTCAACGCAACTGATTACAAACATTATAATTAACTTAATAGTCACCCTCTATAACATTAAAGTAAATTTATGAGTAGTAATTACCACTATTTCCGAATTATAGTTTAAGCCAAATTTGTAATTATGTTCATAGCTTAATCAAACGAACACATTTTTAAATAGGCATAGTGGTCCTCCTAATTAGTCATTTTCTGAAGGACACTTGAACATCCCCTCCTTCCGGCGCCCCCCTCAAGGTTATTTTCTCTAACTGGGCCTAATTTCAATAACTCGGCTAATAATGTTCCCATCTTCTCCAAACCGCTTTTGTAGCCCGTCTACTATTACGATGCCTTAAGCAACGGGAACCTGTGTCAGATGTTCGTTCGTAAAGAGGTTTGTTTAGAACACAATGCTCCCCTGGTGGTGGAAGGTGGAAATAAAATATTTTCCGGAGCGTACGAGCATGCCCGGTACTCGGTGCCAAAGCCATCGGAGATCCGGGACAGAGTTTCGTTTTTTAAGATATTTAAGTTTATTACACGTATCCGGGCAACGCCGGGCGGATCAGCTAGAATAGTATACCCTATTAAAATCCGTGCGCGTATCTATCTATGTAACCTCGGAAACCGCCGGGCGCGGGGCTACGAAATTTGGCAAACGTGTTGCTGGTAGGGAGCCCATGGACGATTGGGGCAAAAAAATCGAAAATTTTAAATAGTTTTGAATGTTATTGACGAAGTTTTGCCTTTTTTAGGTCAACCCGTAATCGTGTGAGTTCTAAACAGTTCTAAATGTTTACTGCAATATGAGATATACATATTACGGACGCCACGCTGAAATAGTAAGAAGCTGTAGCGGGTATTACGACAATTCTTTTACCTCGCATGCAAATAATTAGAGATTATTTAGTTGCGCTTCATTATTTCATTTTAGGTAGATTTCGTAAGAAATACTACCTATTACATTCTCACCTAAGTTGGAAATTTTGAAAAATTTTTGCAGATCTGCGCCGATCATGACTCCCAGAACCCAAAAACACCCCCAGTTCGAAACTTTATCTATCTATCTATCTATCTATCTATCTATCTATCTATCTATCTATCTATCTATCTGTGTCACTTTTTTCTGACCACGATAACTGGAAAAATTCTGCATAAATCTCTTCCAAACTGATACATAAAATCAAGGGGCATAAAATCTCGGTCAAGTTCGTTAATGGGCAAAATCGAACCAAGGGGGGGGGGAATGGGGGGCATTTTTGTGAAAACAGAAAAAAACCCATAATTTCTTAATTATTATACGTATCAAATCCGTTTAAAGTTATTATTACTTCTAGGAAAAGGGCCGAAAATTTATGTATGACAGATTTTTGATATAAATAAAAATGGCTCCAAGGGGAGGAAAAAGGGGGGTTTTTAGAAGAAAAAAAATCATAGCTTCATCAATTCACAAGATATCAAATCCGCGTAAATTTATCATTAATCCCCTTAATATTATCTAAAACTTTTATATTGACAAGTTTTTTATAGGACCAACCGTTATAGCAAAAAAAAAATTAAAAACAAAAAAAAAATCCATGCAGGCTCCGCCTGCAAACAAGTTATTTTTCGAAGTAGGCGGCTCCAACTCCCGCATCTTTTCGAAACTGATACATAAAATCAAGGGGCATAAAATCTCGGTCAAGTTCGTTAATGGGCAAAATCGAACCAGGGGGGGGGGGTGGATAGGGGGGCTTTTTGTGAAAACAGAAAAAAACCATAATTTCTTAATTATGATACGTATCGAATCCGTTTGAAGTTATTATTACTTTTAGGAAAAGGGCCAAAAATTTATTAAAAATTGCCTTAAGGGGGGGGGGGAGGGGGGTTTTAGAAGAAAAAAATTCATAACTTCGGCAATTCCAAAAAATTTCAAATCCGCTTAAATTTATTATAAATCCTCTTAATATTATCTAAAACTTTTATATTGACAAGTTTTTTGTAGGGCCAACCGTTACAGCAAAAAAAAAAAAAATTAAACACAAAAAAATCCCTGCCGGCTCCGCCTGCAAACAAGTTATTTTTCGAAGTAGGCGGCTCCAACTCCCGCATCTTTTCGAAACTGATACATAAAATCAAGGGGCATAAAATCTCGGTCAAGTTCGTTAATGGGCAAAATCGAACCAAGGGGGGGGGGGGGGCTTTTTGTGAAAACAGAAGAAAAAAACCATAATTTCTTAATTATGATACGCATCGAATCCGTTTGAAGTTATTATTACTTCTAGGAGAAGGGCCAAAAATTTATGTATGACAGATTTTTGATATAATTAAAAATTGCCTTAGGGGGGGAAGGGGGGTTTTAGAAGAAAAAAATTCATAACTTCGTCAATTCCCAAGATTTCAAATCCGCTTAAATTTATTATAAATTCTCTTAATATTATCTAAAACTTTTATATTGACAAGTTTTTTATAAAACGAACTCTTAAAAAAAAAAAAAAAAAAAAAATCCCTGCTGGCTCCGCTTGCAAACAAGTTACGTTTCGAAGTAGGCGGTTCCAACTGCCGCATCATCACAAAAAGGTCATTTCTTCCGCAATTCCCGACAAACAGGCGCCCCACGGTCTGCATCTTCGAAATCTACCTGTGCCTGTAGGCCGAGCCGTCAGGGATTTTTTTTAAATAAAGAAAAACATTTTATTACAAACATCAACAAAATTTTTATTCTATTTATTGCCTTATTCCAAATATACCGTTTTATCTTCCTCTGCCATAGCAACATAAATTAAGTTTCATTAAAAAAATGCACAGTAGTATTTTTTTCTTAATCATATAATTATTGAATAATTCAACACTTTAACAGGGGAATTAAATTCATTTTATTCACTTTTTAGAATCAAATTCATGAACTGCCGTGCATAGAACGGGTTAAACAGCTAGTCTTTACTATTTTATAATATTAGTATAGATTACTCTTATCAAGAAACTGGAAAAATCCTTCTATCTTGAATAAATAATACCCTTTTTAGGTGCGTTCGTAATTATATAAATACGTAGCACCTATAGTCGTCGCTTGGTCCGTCCGTCTGTTTGTCTGTCCGTCTGTCTGTCTGTCCGCATATAACAACGCAAAAACTACCCAACCAAATGGTTTGCAATTTAAAATATATTATCTTTGCAGAATTTTGTCGAGACATTTCAAATTTTATTAAAATCGAATCAAAACTTTAGGAGATATTAATAAAAACATTTATTAAGAAATTTGAATTTTTTTTTTTAAATCGGTGCTTTTTTGTTATAGGAGCTTCCGAAGTTTAATCGTCAAGCGACCGAGATACTTATTTTATTACAGAAATTAATCTGCAGACGATATAATTCATTTCACAGAATTAAAAATCATCAAGATCTGAATATTTATATAACTAGCTGATACATATATATCTGAATATTTATATAACTAGTTAAGATATTTGTATGAACAGTGTCATAAAATATATACTTAACTAGCTGTTTAACCCGTTCTACGCACGGGATATCATGAATTTAATTCTAAAACGTGCGTACGAACGCACCTCGTTTGTAACGTTTGACGTGCAATTTCCAACTTGTTTTATCTCACACATGGCAAGGTAGTACGGATTTCGCAATCAGACGATGCGACGACCCGTTTATATTCATTTGGGAGATTTATTTTTTTATTTTTTTATTGGTTACTATGGTTTCAAAAAATAATAAAATAATAACTATTTAAAAATTGGCAATTGGAGAGCTTTTAAACATTGATTGGGTATTGGGTGTGACGCCTGACGCCATTTAAAAATTACGTGCAATTCAATTCTGTAATTACTGTTTAAATTTTGTTCTGTTTCCACAGATTGCACGAGTCGGTTTACTTCGAAACGAAATCTTGACATTTTAAATTTGCGGTCAAAATGGCTGATACTGTGGCGGATACTGTGCATAAGAAGACAGAATACACTATAACTCAAAAAAATCAGATAAGAATTGTTGGCCCACCGCCTGGATGGATTGGTCCTCCACCACCAAAAGGATCCAAAATCATCCTCAGAAACTTGCCAAAAAAAATCTATGAAGATGAATTGGTACCTTTGTGTGAGCAATTTGGTAAAATTTATGAACTTCGCTTGATGATGTATTCTAATGGTAAAAATCGGGGATATTCCTTTGTAACATATACTAATAATGATGATGCAACCAAAGCAATAACATATTTGGACAACTTTGAGATAAGGACAGGCCGCCATATTAAAGTGAGCAAAGTAATTGATAATAACCGATTATTTGTTGGCGGCCTTACAACAGAAAAAACTTTTAAAGATATTATGCGTCAACTTTCTTACGTTACTAAAAACATAATGAAGATATATTCTTATTACTCCATATTGGATAGTACTAGTGGCTATTTTATAGCAGAATATAAAAGCTACGAGGACGCGTTGAAGGCCCGAGGAATTATCAACAGAGAAAAGGTTTTTAATCTCCGTATAACTGCAGAATTTCTTAATCGAGCTGTAAAAGTTGAAGAAAAAGAATCGGTAAGATGAAATTTATTAAATTTTAATCAATTAGTTTAATCAAATTAGTTATTATAGTTTATTTTGGAACAGATGTCGCAGACGCACCGGGGTTGGCACATTTTGCGTGAAAATCCCGTTTTCAGGCACCTGCTACGCATTGTTTGCTAAAACAGCATGTTAGTTTTATTTTATTGTGAAACAATTTAATTTTTTATAAAATACTAGGGGGCTCCGCCCCCTACGAGCTACGCTCGCCAACCCCCGTTCTGAAACCGCATGATTTAAAAACAATCTGATTTGATCAACTGTAAAACGATTACGGAAGATTGTATTATAATTAAACGACCAATGGCGATCTGCTGCAACCGGGTTTCCAATAAATTTTCTTTTGACTGAAAGATTTTAAGTTCGAATCAACTGCTGTCGAAACATGTAACAGCTGTTTTCCAAATTGATTAAATAAGATCGATAAAACATTTAAAAATCGTATAATTTTAAAACGATGCTATAGAAACTTGGTAAATAAATAAATAAAATAAACTAAATTAAAATAAAAATAAATAAAATACAAGAAATTCGGAAAAACCCCACTATCAAAACCCCCACAGTGTCAACTATCAGTAAGTTTAAACAATAAAATTTACAATATATTAATGAAAACAAACAAACAAAAAAATTTTTGGATATTTATTTGCATTATTTTTCTGAATTATCCCTCTCGGCTAGTGAATAAATGTGTCACAGATGTCATATACGCACCACGTTGACGCGATTGTTTCCCCGCCAATTTGGCGAAAACAAAATTGGTGTTTATTTACTTTTATTTTTTATTCGAATTCTATAAATATTTTTTATTATGTATATCAATATTTATTTATATCAAACTATCATTTATTTATTTGTATTTCCTTTTTTTAAATAATAGAAGCTATTTCATTTATTACGTTATTTTATTTTTATATTGAAATAAAAAATATGCATGCTATTTGTAACTGATATTCAAAAACAAAGTTTTCGCTAAATTGGCGGGTGAAAAAATCGCGTCAAGGTGGAACGTATATAAACTGTTTTTAGTATCATGGCACTGCCGTTTAAGGATGCAATTGTCTCCCGTAAATATACTCGAATTGCCATTAAATAATTATATGTTATTGAGATTTACATGTTCAGTGGCATGTTCGGTATTAAAAATAAAGTCTGTAGCAGTTTTCTCAGTGGCACTCAAAAAATGTCGTTACATTATGGTCAAAGGGGGAAAATCGTTTGCGGTGTATTTTAATGGCAGCAAACTATTTCAAACATAATGATATTGATTTGTATTACTGAGGTGCACAAAAACATGCTTCCTGTTGAAAATGGAATGCAAAAAAAGTCATTTATTTACAAGCTCACACAAAAGAAATCGGTACTTACGTATTTACGCCACCGCAGCTACAGATTTGGCGGTTTTTAAGTGCCGCCAATCTTTCGTACCACTAAAAAATGGCGTCAAAAATGAGCAAACAACAAGGGAACAAGGAATCCAAAAGATAACTGCGTGCGCGTGCGAACAACAAGATTGCTCTTCATTGGCGCATTAGCGCAACTTCTGCTGCGGTGGCGTTGATACGTAAGTACCAAGAAATCCGTATATTATGGTCTATGGGGACAGGGGCGCGCCAGTATTGTCCGGCGCCTGTGTGCAGAACTTTGTTTGGCGCTCTAAGCCCCCCCCCCCCGCCCCCACTTCTTGAAAAAAGGCACATTATACATATTTGTCAGTCAGTACAAATGAAATTTCAATTATATTAATATGTTTATTGGACAAAAGAATTTTTTTTTAAAGTAAATAAATAAACATAAACAATAGGAAGTGGAAAACTTAACAGAAAATAAATCAATCAAAACCTTTTGTTTTCTTTTGAGAATGTCACTTATATAATTTTACGTAAAATTAACAATTTTTCTGAAAAAAAAAAAAAAAAAAACATTTTTTCGTACATAATTAAATTATATTTTACTTGCCAAGAAAATCACATTCATCAATTTCACTTTGTAACGAAATTAATTTTTAAAAAAACTATAAATAAGTGTTAGATATAAACAAGAAAGAAAAATCATGCTTTACGCATAGATTATGAAACACTTTCCAACACTTCCCGAAAACTATAACAAAACTTCACTACTTAATAGGATAAATAAACAATTTAGAAAACGTATATCATAGTTGACCACCCAATTGCAACAATTAAGAGGCTGCTTCACTCACCAGAAAACACCCTCTCGCTAATGCTAATCCTATGGGGGAAATATTTTACGATATCTCGATCGCATTTCAATATTTTTAAATGATTTTTTTTTTATTGGATAGCTGAGGTCGATGGTCGATCTCTATGCAGGCCCTTTTTTTTTACTTTTTCAATTTTGATTACAAGTTTTTTCTTATTAAGATACTTTCACTTTCGGAACCGGTTTCAAAAGTGAAAGCTCAATTAAAAAACTGCAACAAAAATCGAAAAAGTGAAAAAGGGCCTGCGTAGCGATCGACCAATTATCCAATGCAAAAAACATTTAAAAATATTGAAATGCGAACGAGATATCGTAAAATATTTCCCCCAATGGGTGTTCAACATTGACTAGAAATATAAATGGACAGCGGACTAGCAACCCTTTCTTGAAGAAAACATGTCCTTTCCTCCAGCAGGTGTGGAGGAAGAATATTCTGCCAAACAGGTTTTTTTTTCGCGCCAAACTGTCACGGAAATTCCACAGCTCCCGAGAAGAAACAGAGATTTTTCACTTGCGTTTGAGTTTGTCAAGTTTGAGAAAGGGATTACCGCCAGAAAGCGGCACCCTTTCGCCTATTTTTGGCGATGAAAGGGGAAAGATATATTCTTCAAGTCTGTCGGAAGAAAAGAAAGGAGTCCGCTGTCCATTTATATTTCTAGTCAATGGTGTACAAGCGCTCGAATATGCCATCTGGTGGAAAAATGATATAACTTCTCGCTTCAGTTAAATCCCTTCCAAGCCAATTTCATTACATGCATTTTTATTTTGTTCATAATGATTATATTTTTGCACAATTTCAGAATTCGTGTGATATTTGTGTTCTGTGTTTATATGGCAAGGTAAAAATTATCCAAATTTGAATATTAAACACTTTCAAACGCGTTTACAATAAATAATGGTTTCAATGGCACTCTAGCATTAGTTAAAAGGACAATTTTCCAGTACCGACGGCATAAGATTATTCCTCCGAATACACGAAATTCCTTAATGCGGCGATCACTGTACCGCATATATGATAGCTTCGCGAACATGAAAAGAAAAAAAAACATCACTGGATACATCAACCTCTTTGTATTGGAATCCCCAAAAATTCACGAAATTCTTTAATGCTGCGATCACTATACCGCATGTATGATTGCTTCGCGAACATGAAAAAAGAAATATCACGCGATGCAGCAACCTCGTTCCATTGGAATCCACAAAAATATATTAAATTCGTTAATGCCGCTATCACTGAGAAATAGTTTGAGTTAATTCTGAGATCCAAAGAAACATTAGCCGTTGTCCAGTCCGAGTCTTCATCGGGTAAATGATAATTAGTAAGAAAACAACCCATAAGCGAGACACTCAGCTATCACAAAAAATAACCAACTTACTAGCATTCAAAACTGGAAGATGAATGAGCAGAAACACGTGCCGAAATTAAGAGCGAGGCTAGACGTTAAATCTCCCCTGCCGACCTCCCCTTTTCATCTATCCCCACCTTCTATGTTGGGACTTCTAAATGGACTAGCCCGCTCCATTGTGCCTCCTGGAAAGAGTCGGTAACTGCAGTTACCATGTTGAAAGAAAAAATATTTAGGGTTGCTATAATTAAAAATATTGGTTTCTTGCATGGCGCAATTGGTTCAAACCTGTCCCGGATACCATTTTAACTAATTAACTACCCATTTAACAAATTATTTGTATATTATTTGGGAAAAGTTACATATTTTGTACTAGTAGGTTTGGCGAGTTGTTTTTGACGATAAATGTTTGATGTGGTTGTTGAGATCGTCAGCCTTTGGGGTTGCTTTTTTAACTACTGGAATGGCCTTTATCTACGTGACGTCACACCCTTTTTGGCGCCATTTTGATTTTTTTCCCAATCAAAATTTCACTTCGCGATATTCCTTTAAATTTTCCTAAATTCCGACATATTATTATTTGTATCACTATTTATGTGGCCTAAAAATGAAAGAAAGAAGCCTGCACGATTATAGAACACTAGCGACCCGTACCGGCTTCGCTCGGATGTACAATGTGTCGACCTCCTTGGAAAAACATCTTACGCAAAATATATAATCAAAAATCAGCAATAGTTCTCTTATTCGTCTAATCTTCCATAATCGTGTTCATTGCTGATGTTAGCGACGAAATCGCTAAAATAGCTGAAAAACGTGTTTAACTATTTTCTAGCAGATTGGTTCAGCTGTATTTTTTGTAATTCATGTTCTTATTTCATTGTTATAAATTCATGATGGTAACTGATATTGCGACTTTATTTTTGTAAACTGTATTGTTGCAAGGTTCAGTCTTTTTCACCTAAATCCTCCCATTTTACCCCCTTAGGGAGGGAATTTCTAAAATCGCTGAAACATGTGTTTAACCATTTTTATTTTGTAGATTTGTTTTCCTGAATTTCGCGCTCCTACCTAAAACTGCTCCTGAGATATTGCGAAATGACCTTAAAGATTCGAGACCCATTTTAACTCACTTCGGGGAGGTGGGGGGGGGGGGCTTTCTTAAGCTTTTTCCTATTGCTTGCCTAGGTCATAACAGCAAGCTACGGTCCAAATTTCGTGATCCTGCCTTTAGTCGTTTTAGCTGGGCTTTGATGAGTCTGTCAGTCAGTCAGGCGTTCTTTTTTTATGTTATAGTATAGATACAGAGACATGTATTCTTTTAAATAACATTTTATGTCCAATAATAGGGGTGAGAATGTGCCAGCTACATGCTTTGGTATAAAATCTTTAAAAAAACACGAAAATACTTTTGATACGGCCTAATATGTATACAGGTTCAACTGAGCGGGTGGCCTACCATTAGGCCCAAGTTAATATATATATATATATATATATATATACTATAAATATATATGTATATGTGTACATATATATATATATGTGTGTGTGTGTGTTGAGTTTGATGCGATCTACCTAAAGCCATAAACATATGTTTGTGGCAAACAACAACAACAACAACAACAAAAGTTAATTTTTGGGTCCCTGTTTTTTTTCTTTTTTTTGATCGTTGAAAGTTTTTATAATTCCTTGATTTTTATCTAAACAAATGCATACAACCATGAAATATGTTTGTTTTACATAAGATTTTATATTATATTCTTTCTACAATAACTACTTTTTAAAATAATTTTCTTAAAATCTTGTACTACATTTCTTTCTTGTTTTTAATTTAATTGACTGAGCTATTTTTATATTATAGATCTCATTTGATGATCAAGAGACTGAACAATCAGATGATGCTGACTCCTCGACAGTCAACACTGAAATGAGTGCAACTACAAGTGGCAGTAATATAGGTATGTAATTTATTTTATTTATTTAATGATTTATTCATTTTGCAGACCACCATTAAATTTATACACTAATGTTGTTTTTCATGAACAAGGATTAATAAATAAATCCTTAAAGATATTAATTAAGTGATTAAAGATATTAATGTTTTGAGTAGAACTTGAACAGGGTAAAACATGACCAACGCACTCAGGCCAGCAGTACATGCTGGACATAAGTTCTGCTATAAAATCAAGTAGCTGTTTTCAAGATTTATCTGTTCGTGAGCCTAGCACACTTTCCCACTCTAGGTGGTGAACAACGGCGAACAGAGTTCTCCGATTGTATTTAGGTATTGAAAACACAACAGACGAGACCAAGATTTTAGTTTTTTTTTCTCTTAAAGTCATATATACCTCTACGGTTTTATATAAAAAGTAAATACTTCACAAACAGACCAGAGCATGTATTTGAAGTTATAAAATCTTCAAGATTCCTGTCCGAAAACTTGTTGAAAGTCATCGACCCAGTAACTGAAGAGAAACGTATTTTTTGCCCGTCCAGAAAACTTGCTTTTGAGTATGATAGTAGATAAAAGGAATCATATAATAGAGTTAGGTTTCAGAACAATTATAATGGCTAGAAACTTAGCTTCTAAAAAAAGTTCATCAGGAATTTTCAACCACCGAAAATCAATTTCCTAACTACAGACAACATTGAAATGATTCACTGGAACACTACTGCACTTTCACCTCTACATTTGCTGCGAAGAATCAAATTTTAGGACCGATACGCTACCGCCAAACGTAACAATTTATTTATTTTATTTTTGATTATACTAAGCTAACAAAGAGGCAAGTTTTCCGCGGTATAGCGAATCTAAAAAAAAAAAAAAAAAAAAAAAAAAAAAATGTTCTCGCACTCCCCCTTAAAAATGATAAAAATCTTATATTTTCTCAAATTTTAGGGCCGATGCGCTACCACTAAACGTAACAATTTATTTTATTTTTGCATTATACTAAGCAACCCTAGAGTCAAGTTTTCCGCGATATAGCGAATCAAAAAACAAAACAAAAACAAAATTCTCGCTTCCGATGTACATATATTTTTTTTTATATATCGCAAATAATAAAGAAAGAACAAACATGGAAAATCATATTATAAAAAATATATATGTCCTGCTTTTCTCTGTATTTTTACTTTCTTATATATATATAATAGAAGAAAGTATTGTAATCAAAAAATTTTTCGACTTCCGGTTTTCGACGGATTTACACGAAAAACATGTTTTTACAAAATATCTCCGTCTGTGTGTCTTCATTGTATCATCGAAAAGTGTATGAAGTTATGCTTCAAATTGAACCTCATTTTTTTCTATGTTTTTTGGCTATGGCAAGCAGGTTCTATTAGAATTTGGGGATATTTCGACGAAAGGGGGCACTGTGATCGATATTTTTGTTCCATTTTCACTATTGTATCATCGAAAATGTATGAAGTTATGCTTCAAATTGAACCACATTTTTTTCTATGTTTTTGGCTATGGCAAGCAGGTTCTATTAGAATTTGGGGATATTTCGACGAAAGGGGGCGCTGTGATAGCCATTTAAAAATTTCAAATTCAAAAAGATGTGCAAAAAAATTAGAAATCGTAAAAGTTTTTTTTTTTGTTGAATGTTCGGCCTTGATCCGGAGAATCCGGAACAATTTTTGTTTTGTCACTATCTTAAAAAATGGCTGAGATATAGCGGTTTGAAATTTTAGGGTGGCTGACATTTTTAAACAAGACAGCAAACAGCGGAGTCAGTAGTCCCCGCTTGATAAAGGAGACCAATGAGAAGCGCTTAACCAGTCTGGACGGGTTCAAGCAGGGAGGAGAAAAAAAGGGGGGGGAGTGAAGAGAGTTCATTAAAAGAAAAGTAACCAGATGTTTAAAAAATTTGGTATATTGAACATACCATTGACAAAGTTGTTTGAATTCTTCAATCTATGATAAGCTTCCCAAATCCAAGAACGTAAATCGATGACCATATCTGAATAATTGAACCTACTGAAAAATTCTAATTGTGATTGTTAGACCATCAATGGTTAGCAATAGCGAAGAGTTTAATGTCACAATTTTTAACATTGTTTGTATGATACCCTAAACCAGGCATGTCAAACTCGTTTACCGCTGCGGGCCCAAATTAAGCATTTTATACAAATCCTCGGGACACATATAAAAAGTAGAGAATATTATTAAAATTGCAAAGAGTAAAATTTGTACAGACAAAACAAAGCCATATTCAGGATTTATAAAAATATTACTAGCAAAATTCATAATAAATTTTAAAGTAAAATATGAGTATTTTTGAGAATGATTTTTACTTCGAGGACTATATTTTCAAAATTTTCAAATGAAATAAAAAATCCTAAGGACAATTTATTAAAAATATAGCATAAAAACTCTGTACCAAATGTCATACGCATACCTTTTAAGGAAGTTTAGATATATCCTTTTAAACATGACAAATTCTGAAAAATTCTGAGACAAAGAGATTTAAAGTTTTCGGCAGGCTGATAATACAACACCAAAGTTGTTATATATGCTGGTGTTAATCATCGTAGAGGTACGCGGTTTGCTGTATTTAATTTACTAGCTGACCCGTCCGGCGTTGCCCGACCCGTGATAAAACCTTTAATGAACCCCAAATTAAATCTTAGTCTATATCTTTAACCTGATTTTGTATGAATTTATATTTTTAATGACAAAATCGCGAAATATTACTAATAATTAGTGATAAAAAAGTGCTTGTAAGAAAATATTTTCTTCTTTTTTCACGTATGGTCGTTTCGTAGTTAAAAAAAAAGAAATGTTGTCCAAACCCTTTGAATTTTTTAATGGCTATAAATATACAGGATTTACAGCCCTTGTAAAAATTACGTCAGAAATATTGTTATCTGGTTGCAAAATAAATATGTTTACGTTTCGCTTTTTTTGGTTTTCGCGTCGGATCTGTTAACATAAAAAAATAGTTTTTGTCGTCCGAACTCTCTGAAATTTAAGTTATTTATAAATATAACTGTTTCCAAGTTCTTTATAAAATTTTGTGAAAATATATGCATTTTAAATTGTGAAAACGTTACCCGAAGCCGAGCGTGACCGCGCAGAAACATCCCGTTATTATGGGTTTTCGTCGAAAATTTCTCATTTTTTTAAAATATTTCTTCTCGTCCGAATGTTTCCAAATTGTTAGGTGATATAAATATGGTCTACCTAAATGCTCTAAAAAGATGGAGTCCAAATACGAACGTTTAGTTACTTTTAAGAGTAAGAAAAAAATGTCTCGTGAGACGCGAAATGATCTGCGTTCACCGGTATTTTTGAAAGGATTAAAATTCTTATTTTTTAAACTAATTATACCGTCGATTAGAAGAAGGTTTCGGTTTTAAAAGCATATGTTTGGTTTGTCAGTATCTCTAAAATTGCGCTCTCGAGGAGCGTTGCCGTAAAGGGAAAACCCTTTACCCGGGAAAACGACCCTTTTCAAAAATATTTTTCAAAGGGTTAAAATCAATTTTTTTTTTCAAATTGATTCCTTCATTTGAGATGTAGTAGTGCGATCTTTCAGATTATCTTTCTTGTTTTTAAATAAACCAAATAGTTTTGTCGATAGAAGTTAAAACAAAATTGCAAAATAAACGCATTCTTCATTCTCGTTTGCTGCCGTAAAACGGGTTTTGGCATGCACCAGTGCTGAAAGCCAGCTTACAAAGAAAGTGATGAGTTATTGATCATTTTAGGTAGCTTTCAATACTAAAAAGTATAAAGCTACCTATTGCAGCCGTTCGGAGGAAAGCAGTTCCGGAAAATTTCGATATATTTTCACCGATCATGACCCCCAGACCCCAAAACCACCCTCCGTTCAAATGTTGATTTATATATATAGATATATCCATATATATATATATATCTGACCTATGTCATACGATAACGCTCGTATTTATAAATCGATTTTGATGAAACTAATTATGTGTATTAAGCTCACCAATGTCTCGACCGAGTTCGTTGGCCAGCTTGGTCCGCCATTTTGTTTCAAGATGGCGGCCATTTAAAAATTTAAAACTAAAATAAATATACAAAAAAAATTAAAAATTCAAATTTATTTTTTAATTACGTGTTAGGCCTTGATACAAGGAATCCAGAGCATTTTTTGGTTTACCTCTATCTTAAAAAATGGCTGAGATAGAGCAGTTTGAAATTCTAGGGTGGCTGACATTTTGAAACAAAACAGCACATTAACGCGATTACTTGCAAATTATTTTCTTTCATTGTTGTAATATTTTTCCCAATCATACGCATAAAACTATATATTCATATCCGTTAGCACCAAAATTGGCGACATTGGCGACAAAATTTGCGACATTTGGCGAAATATCGCCAAATTTGGCGACCAAAATAAGTCTTTATAAATGAAGCCAATTTGGCTATTGCTCAATAATTTGGCAAATTTCTTATTCAAATTCAGTATTAACGAATCTTTTGTAAACGTTTCTTTGAATTTTAACTTGCTGTTTTCGTGTAACATTAGCTAAAATTTTAAAACGAAGATATAGGAAAGCTACCTTTTCCTCCCGGTACAGGCCGGAAGGACTTTTTTATTTTAATATTTTGGTTAATTATTAAAATATTAAAATTTTGAGACTTATCAGGGGAGGCCCTTGGACATGTACGAGTCTTCGTTTCATCCAGACAATAATCAGTATCAGTAAAATATTTTTCATTTTTTTGTTTTAAATGTGACGTCATATTTACCTGCTTTCTTTATTTACTCATATTGATGCTCCTTATATTATTAACAAATTTGAACCTTTTTGTTACAAATATGACGATATATTTACCTGTTTTCTGCTTGTATTATTACCAAATATTTTAAAATGTCCATTTTATTTAGAGTATCACGTCATAATAATTACTTTTTAGGTGCGTTCGTAATTATATAAATACCTAGCACCTATAGTCGTCGCCTGGTCCGTCCATCTGTCCGTCTGTCTGTTCGTCTGTCTGTCCGCAAATAGCAGGCCAAAAACTACTCAACCGAATTGTTTGAAATTTAATATATATAACCGTTGCAGAATTTTGTCGAGTCATTTCAAAAAAAATTTTTTTTGAAAATCGAATAAAAACTTAAAAAGATATTAAAAAATATTTATTAATTAATTTGAATATTTGAAAAATTGGTACTTCTTTGTTATAGCAGCTTCCGAGGATTAATCGTCAAGCGACCAAGATGTATCGCCAAGTTATCTCACATGTATATGACATTATAGTCATATATGACGTATATGGCATTTTATAACCTCTATGACCGACCAAGTTACAGTCGCATTTTCCATTCTATTAAAACCTATCATACGTAAATTAATTCAGTGATATCCCATGACAAGTAATGCTTCTAGGTTGCCATGGTGATTACATCATATTTACGATGGAGTCATATTATTTCCAAATTACTGAATTTAAAAACCGAATTTGTATACTAAAATTGTTTAATTATAGCACTCATATAATCCACAGACAATTTTTTGGATAGATGTTTCAGGAGAGAAAGATAGTAAATGAAGAAAGAGTCTAAATATGGATTTAAAGTTCTGAAAATTTCAAAACTATGCTTAAGTTTACAATTGGAATTTTCAGTAAATGTCAGCAAAAAATAAACTGCTGCCAACTTAAAATGTACTTATTTTATTACGGAAATGAATCATATCATAATAACAGACGATATAATTCATTTCACTTAAATAACACTGATTAACAATTAAGAAAGTGGTGACTTTTATATTTTAGGGGGTGTTGAAAAAGAATATGACATTAAAATATTCCATCACCCACAGATTAAAAAAAAATTCAAAATCTTCAAAATCTCAATTTTGTAGTATTTATTCAATACATGTACCTTATACATTTTCTCATTTTTTATTTTAAAAATAAACGTTTTAATCAAAAATAGAACCGACTTCAAAAACTACTACAAAGTAAAAAAAAAAAAAAAAAATACATAATAGTTAATAAGAAATTAAATTACGAGCATTGTATTTATCATGCATATTATTATCTGGAGGCACGGCAGTGCGCCCGCCAATTCGAGAAAGCACGGCCGTAAGCATTCTTTTCTGGAAGCAATTCAGGGCACTTTTGAAACCCCCCCCCCCCCATATCTCCACGCTGGAGTATCCCAAAAATTTGAAACTTCATTTTTCTAGAGTATTTGGCACACATGACCAAAATTTAAAATTACAACTTTCTGTCTTTTCTAGTTCAGACGATATAATGAACTCAAACATTCGATTTTTTGTCACTCACTCACTCGTTTACGTGTCATCAAAAAGATTAGGTAGATCCCGTAACCCTAGAAACTTGACATTTGGAAAAAGGGTAGTGTTTAGGATACAAAGAAAGGAAAAATTATAAAATCTGGAAAATTCGAAAAAAAAAAACATTCAAAAATTCAACAAATTCCATCAAAATTGAAAATTGAAAATAATACGATACAGTCCAATTTTTTTGCGCTAGAAAATTCAAATTTGGAATAAAGGTAGTATTTAGGATACCGGAGAAAGAAAAATTAAAAAAATCCAGAAAACTAAAAAAAAAAAAAAAAAAAAAAATTAAAAATTTGAAAAAAATTTAAAAAATGAAAATAATTTGATCAATTGAATAATTAATCAATAATTTGATAATTTGATTTTTGCCTTAGAAACTTAAAATTCGGCTTAAAGGTAGTGTTCGGAATTCAGAATAAGAAAAAATTAAAAACACAATAAAAATGGAAAATAAAATTAAAAAATCGAAAAACATCGAAAATTTGAAAATAATTCGATTTTATAGCGCTAGAAACTTGAAATTTGGAATAAAGATAGTATTTAGGATAAAAAAAAAAAAAAAAAAAAAAAAAAGAAAAAATTAAAAAAATCCAGAAAATTTCAAAAAAAAAATTAAAAAATTTGAAAAAATCATCAAAATTGGAAAAAAAAATGAAAAAAGATTGATTTATTGGAATTTTCCTGAATTTTTAATTTTGTATCTGGCGGCACGGCCTCTGCCAAGTCGAGAGAGCACAACCGTAAGCATTCCGTTCTGGAAGCAACTCAGGGCACATTTGACCTCCCCATATCTTTGAGCTGGTGTATCCCAAAACCCTGAAACTCCGTTTATATAGAGTATGTGGTAAATAAGACCAAAATTTAAAATTTCACATTTCTGTATTTTCTAGTGCACTCACTCACTCACACGCGTGATCAAAAAGATTAGGTGTATCCCGTAGGCCTAGAAACTTGAAATTTGGAATAAAGGTAGTGTTTACGATACAAAGAAAGAAAAAATTATAAAATCCAGAAAATTAAAAAAAAAATCATTCGAAAATTCAACAAATCCAACAAAATTGAAAATTGAAAATAACACGATCTTGTAGTCTTAGAAACTTAAAATTTGGTGTAAAAAAGGTAGCGTTTAGAATTCAGAAAAAAACATCAAAAACACAATAAAAATCGAAAATAAAATTAAAAAAATCGAAAATAAAATAAAAAAATCGAAAAAATCGATTAAAAAAAATTGAAAATAATCCTATTTTGTTGCGCTAGAATCTTTGAATTCGGAATAAAGGTAGTATTTAGGATACAAAATAAGGAAAAATTTAAAAATCCGAAAACAAAATTCGAAAATTTGAATGTCTGAAAATTTGAAACTAATTTGATCTTTTAAGTCTTAGAAACTAAAAATTCAGCGTAAAGGTAGTGTTATACAGAAAAAGAAAAAAATAAAACACAATAAATTCGAAAATAAAATTAAAAAATCGAAAATTTTGTAGCGCTAGAAACTTGAAATATGGAATAAAGGTAGCATTTAGGATACAAAAAAAGAAAAAATTAAAAAAACTCGAAAATTCGAAAAATTGAAAAAAAAAAATCGATCTTGTAGCTTTAGAAACTGAAAATTCAGCATAAAGGTACTATAGTCATTTAGAATACAGAAAAGGGAAAAATTAAATCACAATAAATTCGAAAAAAAATGAAAAAAAAATCGAAAAAGGCGATTTTGTAGCGCTAGAAACTTGAAAATTGTAATAAAGGTAGTATTTAGGATACAAAATAAGAAAAAATGAAAAAATCCGGAAAATTAGAAAAAAAAAATTCGAAAAAAATCAAAAAGTGAAAATAATTCGATCTTGTAGTCTTAGAGACTTAAAATGTAGCGTAAAGGTAATATTTACGATTCAAAAAAGAAACTTTTAAAAATTTGTATAATTCGAAAATAAAATCGAAAAATCGAAATATCTGTAAACAATCAAAAACTCGAAAACAAATCGATTTTGTAGTTTTAGAAACATGAGTTTTAAGATAATTAATTGTCCTATTAGCTAGTACACCGCCCCTAATTATTTTATGTTTTTACTTACCCATCATACGTAGTATAGGGTAAGTCTTGTAATCGTTTTGAAAATCGAAAAAAAATGTTTTGACGGATTTACACGTTTCAGACACTGGAGATTCCGAAAAACATATTTTTAGAAAAAAAAAATTTGTCGTCCGTCTGTGTGTCTGTGTGTCTGTAAACGCTCTATCTCCCGAAAAATTTGAGATAGAGACTTGCAATTTGGTATGTACTTAATATGTAATAATGGGAAGAAGCCTATTTCATTTTAATAACCTCGATTAACCGGAACAATTTTTTTCGGACTCTCGAAATATTCGTTCTGATGAAAGGTATATAAAAATTTTCGAAATTGTTTATTTTTAGAAATGAATATAAAAGACAATAAAAAAAAAAACAAATTTCGCATAAAGCATGAAGTCGATCGGATAATGAGTTGCCGAGATATTTGGAATCCTATTTCCACACTCTTCAATTTTTCATGACCCTATATTTCATCCAAATTTCACTTCAAAGATATATTTTAATTGGAAATTGGACGCTTAATCAGATGCAATAAACCGCTAGTTAATAAGATTATTATTTTTGGAGTTATAAGGATGTTTCTTTCAAGCAATTCAGTAATCGAGCCTTTAAAGTTTGTGACGTCATCAAGCCCGATTTTTTTTTTTTTAATTGCAATGCATTTTATAAGTAGTTTACACATTTTTATTTTAATATTTTACATTATGCATATCCATGATGGGTAAGTATTACGGAGGCTCCCAACGACTAGTTTTCCCCGGATTATGCTTTTTTTTTTTCTTTTTGTTTACGAATTTCGGTATAGAAAAGTTCCGCTATAGGCCGGCTACGTTATGGGCGGTTTCTTTATAGATATGTTTGTTTTCTTTCACAGGTTATACTCTATTTAATTTGCATATAAAATATGGATTGTTAAATGATGTTAGCACCAAAAAAATTTTCACAGCACCCCCTCTCCTCCCGACATTACTGGCTGGTTATGGTTTGATAGTCCTTTCTAAATAAAATCATGGTGACTCCAAGATTATCTTGATTTATCTTTCAATTGAACCTAGATGATCCTAAGAAGACGGATCAAAGAATTACTATATTGGCATGACAATCAGGAAACTTAGAAGTAAAATCGAAAAATCAACAAATTTATAAAAAGTCGAAGGTTTGGAAATAATTTGATTTTGTAGTCCTACCAGCTTGACATTTGGCAGAAAGGTAGGGTTTAAGATACAAAGTAAGAAAAAGTTAAAAATCCGGAAAAAAAAAAAACTTCGAAAAATCGAATATAGTTTGATTTATTGGAAACTTCCGGAAATTTTAATTTTAGCTTTCTTTTTATCCTAAACAGTACTTTTGTGCTAAATATCAAGTATCTAGGCTGCGAGTAATATCTCAGGTGGATAGCATCTTTCCTGGAAGCAATTGAGAGTACTTTTGACTCCCTCCTCCCATAAAGTATTGATTGCCTAGTTACCTGAAATTTCTTTCAGGTAACTTTTACGAAAATCAGTGGATGATCTCCAAAAAGAGCCCAAAATCAAGAAAAGGAGGATTATATACAAAAAGAAGAGAAATCTCATCAAAAAGTCATCTGTAAAAAATGCAGCCAAGTCTCGTAACTCTTTTACCGTATAAAGTACAGAGATCGTATAAAGCCAAGTTTAACTATGTTATTAACTCTGAAATTTTCATTCACAAATCACTCCTAGTTTCTACATCTTTAGTTAATTATTATTTTGTGCATTGGCAATTACGTAGCACGAGAATGTGATGTATATAGTTAGTCTTAATCAAAAAATACTATAACATATTAAGGTGTAATAACTTCCCTGTGCGTATATAATTTGCCTTAATTAAATTATCCCATCCAATCCCATAACATAGTAAGGTGTAATAACTTCCCTGTGCTGAGTAATTGCCAAGTGACAAAATAATAATTAACTAAAGATGTAGAGACTAGGAGTGATTTGTGAATGAAAATTTCAGAGTTAATAAGGTAGTTAAACTTGGCTTTATACGATCTCAGTACTTTTTTGGTAAATGAGTTACGAGACTTGGCTGCATTTTTTACAGGTGACTTTTTGATGAGATATTTATGTACATTAATTTTATTTTTCTTGAGTCGGTGCCATCCAAGCCAAGTTATCATTTTTAAACATTTCATCTGATGTTATAAACGTGTATTTTCAAACGAGATTAGCAACTATATGTCGACAAACATTACTTTGGAAACTAGTTAATCATTTAAACCATTGTATTTTCTACCATTTGATGAGTTACGTTGAACGTTCTTAATATTTCCATTTCTTAAACGGATTATCGCCGAATTCGCGGAGAAGGCGGCCGCGCGTCCTTCCAACGTCCCCGTGCCCTTTACCTCGACGGTTTGACCGGACTCTTTAAAAGCTGAATTCAATATCAGAAAATTTTAAAGGGTAAATTCCTTAAATTTAATGATCGAAAAGCAGGAAGGGTTGTGCTGGGGGCTGTGAGATCATAGGACGACCGCTGCGGCTTCGAGCTTAATGCAATAAAAGTGTTTATCAACGTCAATTTTATATTATATTTACAAGCATTAAAGCGCCCGGTCAATATAAAGTCAGTGCAAAAAAGATTAAGGCAGTTCTTTGAAACAAATCGTAGCCAACCACAAATTTTAAAATTCAAGATGCTTTCAGATTTGATTGGCTGCGAATGGAATTTCTTTTCGCAAAGTTTTAGCTGAATCTTGCGTAAAGTAATAAGGATCTGTTTTCAAAAGCTTAATTTCACGTATTTCAAATATTTATAAACCCTACAAATTTCATATACCTCTCTCTATCTTTGAAGTTTCAATACACTTCTAACGCACGTGGCTGCCACGCACTCAGATTTTTTTTTTTAATTTTCTCGTATTTATGTAGATATAACGATTTATATTTGATATTTTGTTTTGAATTTTAAACTTGGCTTGGCTGGCACCGACTCCAAAAAATCAAATTAATGTTCATAAATATAATAATATGCATGGTAAATACAATGCTCTTAATTTAATTTCTTACTAACTATTATGTAAAAAAAAAAAAATATATTTTTTACTTTTTAGTGATTTTTGAAGTCGGTTCTATTTTTGTTTAAAAAGTTTATTTTTCATTTTTTAGCAAAATGTTAAAGTGTGTCTTCTTTAATCATTGTTCGTTTCAAATCTATATCTTCTAAAACGCATCCATTGTTTTAAGCTAATAAATTTTTAGGTTGGTTCCTATTTGAGACCACTATTTGGCGAAATCTTGCCAAATCGTCGATAGTCAGCCAGATGTAGCTCTTTTATTGTTGGAAAGGCTGAGCTATGATATTTTTTGTGATGACGCGTTTGTTACGTCATCAAGTGATTCTTTATTCGATGTTTATTTGTATTTTAATGATGTTTAACGATTTATTAGTTATTTAAAACATTTTTTTAATATAATTAAATAACACTTACGTCATAAAATGGATATGTCATGACATTAAAAGAAAAAAAGCATTGAAAAAATTTCATCATCTGCTTGTTTATTTAAAGCTTGATTTCTTCTTTTTTTTATGTTTGTGAGTGGTTACTCTTGTTACTTTAGAACAGTATAAAAATTAATTGACTGCAGTTTTTATGGAAGTCTCATGTTCACGAAGCGATCATACATGCGGTATAGTGATCGCCGCATTTACAAATTTTGTGTATTTTTATGATCGCTATACGAGGTTGCTGCATCCAGAGATGTCTTTTTTCGGTTTCATGTTCGCGAAGCGATCATACGTGCGGTACAGTGATCGCGCCATTAACGAATTTCGTATATATATTTTTTTTATTCCGATACGACGAGGTTTCTCTATCTAGTGATGTTTTTTTTTCAGTTTCATGTTCGCGAAGCGATCATACGTGCGACACAGTGATCGCGACATTAACGAATTTCGTGTAATTTTTGGGATTCCGATACTACGAGGTTGCTGCATCTTGTGATGTTGTTTTTTTTTTTCGGTTTCACGTTTGCGAAGCGATCATATGTGCGGTACAGTGATCGCGGCATTAACAAATTTCGTGTTTTTGGGGGTATTCCGATACGACGAGGTTGCTGTATGCAGTGATGTTTTTTTTCGGTTTCATGTTCGCGAAGCGATCATTCGTGCGGTACAGTGATCGCTACATTAACGAATTTCGTGTATTTCTTGGGATTCCGATACGACGAGGTTGCTGCATCCTGTGATATTGTTTTTTGTTTTTTTTTCGGTTTCACGTTCGCGAAGCGATCATACGTGGGGTGCAGTGATCGCGGCATTAACAAATTTCGTGTTTTTTTTTTTTTTTGGGGGGGGGGGGGGAATTCCGATACGACGAGGTTGCTGTATGCAGTGATGTTTTTTCTTTCGGTTTCATGTTCGCGAAGCGATCATATGTGCGGTACAGTGATCGCGGTATTAACGAATTTCGTGTATTTCTTGGGATTCCGATACGACGAGGTTGCTGTATCCAGTGATGTTTTTGTTTTCGGTTTCGTTTTCGCGAAGCGATCATACGTGTGGTACAGTGATCGCAGCATTAACGAATTTCGTGTTTTTTCAACTTCACATTAATCTTTAACTTTTATGTAATATCGATGAAATGTGTATAAAAACGTTGTTTTTTACTGCTCATATCATCTTTTTTATATCTATCGAATTAAATTTATCAAATAAATATTTTATTTCACTCAGAAATGCAGTATCTAAAAAAAATCAACTGTGTATGGTTTAATTTAATAATTCTGTATTTAAATTATCATTCTTTTGTCCAAATTGTTTTGAACGATTAAAATTTTACATTCGTTACATTGTTACTCTCGTATAAATGCAATATATTTTTCAGTGACTTTTTATCGCTAAATCCATTACTTTTCCTATGTGTAACTATTTAAAAATTAAGAATGGCAACATTTTACCACTTGCTTATTGTGGGTTACAATATGATAAATGTTAGTAAACAATTTAGAAATCGCCAATGTGGCATCATTTTTAAAAAGCGCCAAATGGTGGCTTGAAATAGGATTATGCCCAATTTTTATGTAAAGATGAAGATTTTTTTACAATAATAAATCAATCTGCAGATGAGGGAGAATTTTTAATGCTTTCAAGTGTAATTTATTTGTATGGCATCTTCGGTCCCTTTACATAATCAGGATGATTATTCCTTTTCCATCACATTCGGTGATCATTCCCTTCTTATACAGTTAAATATCCAATGGATCTTATAAAAAATAATAAAATGCAGCTCCTAGCATATTCTGATGCAACATATGCATCAACGAATACAACATGTCAATTTTATGTGAATCTTAAACAAAAAATTGTTTTTTATAGCGCCAAAATGCTCTATTTTATGGATAATCTGATCTTATGATTTATCAGGTTTTTTTATTATTTTTATTTTCACTTTTGATGAGGGTTAAGGAAATCTATTTTAAATTATGACAACTTTCCCAGGGGCTTTTTTACATTATTAAAGCAAACTGATGGTCATTGTTGAGATAGAATTGAAAAATAATTTTATGCTTTAAAATTATTTAAAAAGTCGTTAAATGAAGCGGCAGTTTTCAAATAAATTTCAATCGAAAGCTAATTTTTTTTTCTAATTGATGATGTAAGAATTGAAATTGTAAAATGTAGTAAATTGTAGCAAAAAATTGAAATTTGTAGTATTTAGAAGTGATGTAAGCGCGATGAAAGCTAAAGCCATAGCGCCGTTTGTTGTCACAACCGTTATACATTTCTAAAAATTGCCACTATGTTTTGGCTGGCGTCCAAAAGTAGACTACCATTTTTTGACATCGAAAGAGAAATTTACAGAGAAAGAAATAGGACTTTGCTGGTAATAAAGAACTGTTAAACGAACTTGTAACAAACCTACCAAAATAATTCCTATAAAATATTAGACTTACTAAAAATACACTCATTATTTCAATTTTTTTTTTTTTTTTTTTTTTTTTTTTTTTAACATAACACTATATTCATAAAAATTTTTATTTTTCCTGAAATTCTTTACTTTTGTGAATTTTTTTATTACAAAATGAAATCTTCTAACCTATAATTTAAGAAAAAAATTAATTGGTAGCATGTAATCTAGGTATGCAATCAAGATGAAGCAATCAATAAAGGCTCCAATTCTAATCTTTAAAATTACAAATTGAAAAATCATTTAAAATTACGCCATGTTGACACAATCATATAAATTTTTCTTTTTAGTTTTATCTGTGTTAAAATGAATTTCAAGGTATGCATAACGTCATTTTCACCGGCGCAAACTTTTCACACGTACTTTTTGTATACGTTACTTTTATGCTTAAACATCGTGTATACAAATGAAAATATATTTTGTATTTAATTTTAATGAAAAAATGAAAATCAACAAAGAAATAATGCATAATGATAAAATAAACCCAATGGACAATATTCCCGTGACGTCACAATAAATATGAATTTTTATTCGCTTATAAAACACGCGGATAAAATTTTTTACTGAAATTTAACTTGCAATGTAAAAAAGTTGGCCTAAATGCTACGTGCTTTTAATATTTATTATTTCTCATTTATTCTCGCAACCACAGAGTTCAGAGAGTAAACTATGTGCCATGCAACAGTGGGCGTTTTCCGATTGCCGACTTTATGACGTCATAAGCAGAACTAAATGTTTAATTGAAAATTGCGGCTAATTAATTAAATTTTCGAAAAAATGAATGCACGATAACAAATCTGTGTCCAAATATCTTTTATTTAAAAAAATAATGGTGTAATTTGATGCAGTAGTTTGTTCTCATGGATTGTCGAGAGAAAACGCTTAGCGTTTTAAATATATAGATGAGTATTTGAAGTAAACCAAAATATTACGTCTGAACATATTTATATTTATATTAGAAAGAAAATGCAACGTTATATTTTATATTAAAAAATGCAACATTGCATTTTCTATATGTTAATATTTTTGAACTGTGACTTACGTTAAGGAAAATGTTTGTTGATGAGGGATTTTCATGTAAATCCGAAACGGCCAATTTTAAAATGTTTTTAATGTTTTATGTAGATGTAATGTAATGTCTGTAATTTTAATGATTTTAATAATATAGATAAGTACTTCTGTCCTGATGTTCGTATACATTCATAACACAGTGTAGTAACTCCTCTATACCGACCCGATTAAAGATGGTGTGTGGTAGCGAGATCAGATCATTGGTAAAGAGTTATCTTGCATAAATTAAAAAATAGAATTTATTGCATACCAATATCAATTCTAATAAAAATATGTACAAGAAAGTTAATTACAGCATTTAATTATTTTTCGTGAGTCAATCGCTTATAAAATAATGACCTCTTGACTCCAAGTGTAACTGAAACAAACAAAAGTCTCTAAACCAGTCAGTCGTGACTACAAAATAAAGTTCATTCGGACCAAGGCTCGTCCGTTCCTTCTCTTCGGAAGATCTACTAATACTCGTCAATTCGGAGTCTAAGAACACTCACTCACGCACTTGGTGTGCTTTTCTTTTCTCTGGGAGTTTCACCGTATACCTGCTGTATCAATTCTAGAGGTCGGACCTCACTAGCACTTACACTACGCTGAGTTCGAAACTGACGTTTCGTCCTCCCTTCTCCAGAGAGTCAACACTCTCCTTTTCGATCTCTCCAAAAAACTCTCCTCTCTCTTCTTCATTCTCGCAGGGGACCTTCTTCTACGGGCGGGGGCTTTGTCGAGGCGGGCCCCTCGAAACTCTCCAGCCTCTTAGCAGCCTTGAGATCCCTCTGTTTCGTTTTCACTAAGTCCGTCATTGGACGTTCTAAGACAAAGGGCAAAGTTTCGGGCGCAAACCTAAAAATCGTGTGCAGAGATCGCTTCTCTCGCAGATGAACTCTTTCCCACGACCTCGGCAAGGATCAAAGCATAAGACCCCTCTTTGGGTAACGCCTTACCACTACATCACTGTCCGAACTTTCCGCTCACAGTACAATAGAATTCGGCGTCTGCCAGTCTTCAAGGCAAAAATAGCGAGGAAAGGTATGCAGTAAAGTGTTCTCACAGGAAATGCTATAATGACACATAGTGCACCTGGATGTAGAGGCTCAATTCTTTACAACAGGTTTTTGTGAAAATTCTTTATAAATTTAGCATTTAATCCCTATCAGACTGTCTGGCTTTCTTTTCAATTTATTAATTATGTTTGTCTATTTAAACATTTTTAGACGGACAAAAGGTGCGCATGAAAAAGTATCAGTTCTATGAAAATTGCCGAAAAAAAACAACAACTCCGGCTTACGAAAAATACTCTTCGAAATGAAAGTTCTTGATATCTAGAAACTTCCGAAGCCCGCGAAGCTCGTTGTAATGTAATGGCAAAATACACACATTCACGTCTGAGGCAAGAAAATGTTACAGAGTGCCAACACAGACTAAGTGTAATACATCACCGGTTGAGTACAAAGTTTGCTAAGCAATGGGAGCACAGACTGGTTGTAATACTCACCAATAAATTCACCAATAAATACAATTAATAATCGTCACTTTATTCAGTCTGAGGCAATTGTTACAAGTTCTATGATAATTTAAATTGTAGATTACTTTTCGAAAAATAGTGGTGACAATTGTAAAAACCGTACGCACCCTGGGGTATGTCATACCCCATGCGACTGCTCCCGGGTTAACGGTGAAGTTTCGTTAGAGTTTACTGGCTGTGTTGGAAAGTGTTTCATAATCTATGCTTGATTTTCCTTTCTTGTATTTATGGTCTTTTTAATTATCCATTATATTGAACAACTTAACATAATATAATAACTTTAACATAATGTAAATGTGAATTGCATTTAGAAAATTCTAAATTTAATATAATTTACAATATAACTAAAACATCGTTTTTGTTTTCAGTTGGAGATCCTGATGATCAGCTGCTTAAATGTGTGTTTTGCGGACACGCAAACACACCAACTGATAAACGGCAATTCCGATTAGCCCTATGCCTGCACGAATTCTGTCATCAATGTAAAAAGACTGTATTTTCTAAAAATGGAGGTGGAAGACCTGTCCGTTGCGCTGTTTGCAATAAAGTAATGAAAGTCGTTAACAGTTGTTTACTTGAACTGTAAATTTAAATATACTGTTTACTACTTATTTTAATATCCTTAGTTAATATAAGTTACCTTAGTTAATATGTTTTACCTGATATGTAATTTTATATCAGCCGGGGTGACTTTGTTTAATTTTTTTGCCTATTTTTGTCTTTAAGGGCACAGTAAACATTCAAAATTACAGAATTTGACAAAAAAAAAAAAAAAAAAAATCGATTTTTTTTTTATTTAGAGACTTATGAAATTGGATGCTCTAATTTAACTGATGCAAAAATAATTTGTCAATTTTGACGCTTCTTTACGGAGATATAAGCATTTATATTTATAGTCCACAGTCCTATTAAAGATTCCAAAATAATATTTCATGAAATATTCACTTAAAAAATTTCTAATTATTTATTTTTCTAGTTTCAAGATATCAATTGTAAATTTTAACATTCATATTTAGTATTTTTAAGTTTGACATATTCCACATAACTAAACAAAATCAATGAATAAGCCATATAAACATTGTAAAAAATAATCCAATCCCACTACTATCATATAGTCAGAGATCATGATAAAAACAATTAACAATTAAGACATCGTAAGATTAATATTTTTCAAGAAAAACAATATTTTAGATATATTCACTATTTTCAGAAAAATTAAATATAATAATTAACCTAAATTTGTGGTGAATTTGTCCTGCGTTAACGAGTCACTCCAAATTGGCATTCAAAATGCCAGTTGTGAGCAACATCATTGTAAAATTTAAACTTTTAAATTCATATACAGAAATATCATTGATTTGTAAAGAAAACATATTAAGCCAAGCAAATTTAACAAATTTAATTTATTACATGTTTTGTCTTTATCCTCGCTGTGGGACGAAGTCACACCACCAGGTTGGATAAAGTCATCCCGGTTGACGGTATGTAATCTGAAAAAAGAATTGTCAAAATTTTTTTATTATCTTAAGTGAAGTTATGTTCCGTGAAAACAAAAACTCATGTAATATCATTTTAAGTGTTATATATTCTTTTTAAAACAAAAATAAAATATTTAATGTTCTAAGTTTTATTGTTTTCCTTTTTTATTTATTAAGAGAATGTATTATTTATGCACATTGTTATTTCTCCATGCTCTGACAACAGATATGCATAGACTAGCAAGCTACGCCTGCTACGCTGGTCAATTTCTTTTAACGCACCTTTAATCAAGTGAAATTTTGACTTTGAATTTGACCTTGTATTTAAAAACCCTATAGATCTTCACTTGGAATGACCTTCTGCATTTCTGAAAAGTATACGAACGCTATTGCGTTATTGCATTTTTAATGTGTCAGACAAAATTTGGGCTGTTGAGGACAAATTAGGCCAATTCTCTGTAGACTTTATTATGGAATAGGTTAGCATTAAAAAAAAATGAATAATTGTGTTAAATTATGGTGTCTATGGGGTTTACATTATGGTGTCTGTGGGGAAAAATCATTTCTGTTGGATTCAAATTGGATTTGAATGAAGTTACAATTTGCAACACTTCAAATTTAATGAAATTGATAGCCTGACTGAGGTGGACATAAATATGGTACTCGTCGAGAATTAAATAAAAATCATGCACTTGCGACATCATAATTCACTTTTATATTTTAACAGAGTAATAAGGTTACTATAATTTGTGACTCGTGCTATAGTCAGTATATATACGTCAGGACACAAAGCCGTTATCATTATCTTTTTATGCATGAAGATTTCGCTATGGTACTCCATTGTGAAGCTTGGTAATTTTTGAAATTCACTATTTGAAAAACGGCATAATCATTAGATTTGAAATTTATATCAAGAAAAATACAATATTTTATCTTTCTAACGCAGTTTGTCTAACAATTTTGTGACAAATACTTTTCGAGCTATTAATTTTTTCAGTAACTTCAAATGTTTCATTTTCCGAGATTAATCTGTGGCAACGATTAGCGAAAATCCCAGTCGTCAGCAACACATACCTTTTTATTAAAGAGGATATGTGTGTACAATGATAAAAATTCCATTCTTCTACAACCAAAATGCACCCAGTAACATCATGACATTTTGGAGTTTTCCGGCACTTAAATATCGTCTGTTTTTTTAGTACTGGAAAACTTCGAAATGTCGTAAAATTTAACCGTGGAAGAATAGAATTCTTACATCAGTAAACAAACTTCTTGATAACACCATAAATTTAAGAGATGCGCTAGGCCTTTCGAAAGAACCTTGTTTTTCTTCATCAGGCGCAGAAGACGTGCTACTACTTAGAAAGAAGGAGCAAGACAGAAAGAAAATGGGATAGAAAGGTGATAAATTAGTGAAAAAAGCCAATAGGAATGCAGAACGCATCAGCCAATGAGAAAAGAGCATTACCCAAGCAGGAAAACACAAAGCATAGGTAGAATTATGAAGCAAAATGAATAAACGATATCAGACGAGTCAGAAATCATAAAGGAAATTACATGCAAATATAAGAAATATATATAATAATAAATGACGAAAAGAAAGAAATACAAAAATTAAACTATTATTTATAATTTTTTTTACGAATTTATTTATAATGTTTAAATTTTTGTATTTCTTTCTTTTTATTTAATTATTATTATTATATATATATATCTTATATTTGCATGTGATTTCCTTTATCTTTTCTAACTCCGTCGTTTATTCACTTTGCATTTCTCCCTATGTTCTCCTGCTTGGGTAATGCTCTTTTGTGATTGACTGATGCTTCCTGCATCCCTATTGGCTGTTTCCTCTAACTTATCCCCTTTCCTTCCCATTTTCTCTCAGTCTTGCTCCCTCCTACCAAGTGATAGCATGTCTTTTGCGCCTGAGAAAGAAAGACAAAGTTCTTTCGAAAGGCCTAGCGCATTTATTAAATTTATGGTGTTATTGAGAAGTTTGTTTGATTTATTATATCACACCAGTGTGTTAATTATCTTAATGGAATTCTTACTGTTGTGTTTTACAGCGAGTGGATAAAATGTTTCTAAAGATAACCTATAGGACCCAGGGACAGTAAAAATGTTTAAGAAGTTTAGTTTTTTAAAATTAATATATATATATATATATATATATATATATATATATATATATAGCAGGCCTATTTCATCAACATAATCTTTATTCTTACCTTATTTTGAGCACTTTTGAAATTTATATTGAAATTTAACATATTTGCATTTGAAAAAGTCAAATCAAATAAGTCTTTGTCCTGAAGAAATTGAAAAAATAGACGTTAAAAACAAACTATTTTTAACTTTATTATCTATATATTTAAAACACAGGACTATATCTTTTAGTCATCTGTCCTGAGCTTTCTACTGCAGATGTGCGCACTATCTATTTTGTAAAAATATTCCCATTTTATATTTTAATTTATAATTTCTTTAATGAAATTTCTTCAATTTTTGGCAATTGTATTGCTTCTATCCTTGCAAAGTAAGTAGAAGAGGTTTATTTATCTTTATTGATTATACTTTTATTGATGCTAAACTTGAAACTACTGAAATGATTTCAATAATTTGTTCATAACTTTGGTAATGGTTAAACTACAAATCCATCGTTGGGCAAGAAATAAAATAAAATATGAGATATCACAAACAAAAGGTCTAGGATTACTCATCAAACATTTGCTTCCAACGTAAAGGATAAAGGTAGACAACCTTTAATGGAATTTTTTGATGATATCAACCGCATTGACCGTAATATTAAATTTACGATGGAATTAGAAGATAATAATTCGCTTCCTTTCCTTGATGTTCTTCTCCTTAAAGAAAACAATAGTTTAAAAAGAAAGATTTTTCGGAAATCCATGAAATTAGATAGTGTTATTCCGATCACCGCAGCCTCTCCTTTGAATTTCAAAATTGCAGCCTTTAGATCGTATGTACGTCGGGCATTTTTGGTTTGTTCAGGAGAATTCTTAGCAGAAGAACTTAATTATATTATTAGTGTAGGTATGAAACATGGATATAACCCGCACATTGTTCATAAATTAATTGATAAACGCAAGATTTCAGTAGTTTCTTCTCCTAAAGTTAGTCATAGTTATACAAAAATTCCATATATCCCCATTCTCTTTGAAAGATTAAAGCGAGTTTTCAAGAAATTTAAAATACAACTGGTAGCATCCAATTATAAAACTTTATTTAATTTGTTGAATAGAAGCACAGACCCATTACCAGCCACTTGTTTCTCTGGGGTATATGAAATTCCATTTGAATTGACCGATGGTACAAATTCTGCATATATTGGTATGACAAAACGTCGCATCGTAGAAAGACTCAAAGAACACAAGTGTGATTTGAAATACAATAAACTTTCAACTGCCTTATCAAGGACTTTTGCCAATGGACAGATTAGGTTTATAGATTTTAACAACGTTAAAGTTATTTCCAGACAAAACAATCCCCTTACAGCCTACATCCGTGAATCTATTGAAATTTCATTAAGAAAACATGGAATTTGTAACGATATTTCATCATTTTCTGTCCCAGCTATATGGAAATGCATTTTGGAAGGAACTTTTATTTAGTGGAACATGAGTTTCCAGTTACATCGCTGATTCATAGAGGGCGCCACCAATTTAATGTTGTTATTCTGTTATCTTTAGCGTCGTGTCAGTTAGAATCATGTAACAAATTTTAATTTCTTTTGCTGTTCATATATTTTTCAAGTTTTTCTCCTGATGATGGTTATAAAGATTAACCGAAACGTCGAGGTTTATTTATATATGTAGTTTAAAATAACTCATATTTATTAAACAATTTTTACGTTGGAAGCAAATGTTTGATGAGTATATTTATATGTGCAACGTAAAGTCCTTATTAATTAGGTCTAGGATTTTTTTAATCTTTCGTGTTATGGCGGACCCCAAGAATGAATCGCTAAATTAAAGAGCATATATGACATTATAAAAATAGATGATGTATATACGAATCCCAACTGAAGGGCCAACTGAATACCAATATTTTTTAACAGAAAAATTCATCGTAAGTTTCTACAATATTTCCGGAAAAAATTAGCTCCGAAGGTGGTTTCCGCAAAATATCTAAAAATAAACTTTTTTCTAAGAAAATACCGGTATTGAAAAAGGGACCATTTGGGAGCTCTGTGTATATATCATTTCGTGACATATATGGCCAAATTATAACCATATATGATGCATATGGTCTGTGTATAAGACATATATGATGTGTATGGAACATATATGAATGTTTGAACATTCATATATGTATATTGTATATATCTATATGTATATTATACTATGCATATATACGTTTTGCGATGATCTTGGCGAAATCATAGCTGCAACCTTGGTATAATCGTAATTGTGGGGCCCGCTATAACACGAAAGTACCGATTTCTTGAAAAGAATGGATTTAAAAAAAAAAAATCACATCGAAATATTGTTAATTATATTATAAATAACAATATACAATAGAACCTCGTTAACGCGAACACTCAAGAGGAAAAGATTTTGTTCGTGTTAAAAGTAGTTCGTGTTATCCGAACTTAAATACATTACAAACAACTGGACAGGGCAATCGGAAAGAGTTCGTGCTAACAGTAAACTTGAACATGAATATCAATTCTTTCCACAGGATTTTGAAAAGATTTATAGAAAAAAAAAAAGAAATATTTTCGAAAATCTATGCCAGCAAAGCATACTTTTTTTCATTGTTAAATTCTTTAAATCTCGAAAATAGATTAGTTTCTGCGGTTTTTAAAGATAGAAAAAGCATTTCGTAATCGCGGATAGCTCGGAAAGGGTTATATATTTTCCTACATGATTGTGTTATATTTTTATACACTAAGAAACTTTTGTATTTTTTTACTGTGTGATTCGCCAGTTACCTACTCATAATTTTCAAACCCCTTTTGATTTCTCCCTTTCTTATTGGAATTTAGGATAAACTGAAGTTTCGCTAATCCGAACAGAAAACAATCCTAATTATTAGAGATTTGTAAGGTTCTTCTACAATCGACATTTAAAAAGAAATTTTTTTGTTAAACTTCAGTTTACTGTTAAACATATGCCTCAAATAATTTTGATTATTATAATCTAATATAGAATTTAAAAATAATAACAATGCATGCAAAAATTTTAATACTGAATTTACTTACAAAGTGAGTAAACAATTTAATTTTCTGATGGGAATAATCTAAATATCATTTAAAATGTTGAAAAAATAAATACAAGGGAAAGAAAAAAAAAAGCTGAAATAAGTGTTTTGTACTAGCAACTAGCAGCAAAAATTAAAATTCTGGTTTGTAATGTCGAATTAGAATTTTACACATTAAAAAAAAATCTCACAATCGTCAAAATGTTGATAGAAAAATGATTAATGTTAGATTCAGGATTATATGCAATTACATATGTGCATATGCATTTCCAAATGTTTGATAATTTTTGGTACCTATCCCGTCGACCACTTTTAATAAAAAACATTTATCGCCAAACAGTAACAACAAATAAAGAAATGGAAGAATGTTGCCTTTGGAATATCAAAATAAATAAATAAATAAATAAAATAAAATGAATTCGTAAAAGCCCCACTCACCAAAGTGTTAACTATCAGTAAGTTTAAACACACACACACACACACACACACACACACACACACACACACACACAAAAAAAAAACATATTAATGAAAATCGAAAAAAAAAATCTTGATATTTATTTATTTACATTATGTTTCTTAATTATCCTTCTTGGCCGTGACCTACGTTATACAATGTTTGCGACTTCAGTTGAAATTAATCTATTGCACTTAACTATGCAACGCAACATTTTTTCAATGCATTTTCTCTTTTAATATCATGGCACAGCCGTTTAAGGATGTAATTGTTATTTTAATTAACGAAATAACTAATAAATCGGTAAAATATAATGAAAAATATAGGTAAACGTCGAATTAAAATCCGCTTCACGACATAACAAACACGTTTAATGCTTCTGACGTCGGGTGAATGGAACTGCATTTTTGGCGTTAGATGCTATAATTTGGCAATAGTTTTTTTTTAATGAAAAATGGTCGACGGGATAATGGAGAAGTACCTAATTTTCAATAAATGCATATACATACATAGACGCTTGGAAAATTTATTTTCAGCGAATAGTTTGGCTTATATTTTTCAGTGAGAAATTAATTTTTTGTTTGAATTTCTTACATGAAAATTCAGAGCATAATGAAAAATAAAATGTTCATTTTATTATAATGAAACTTAATATACAACCTCTCTCATTTTTAAACTTAAAGAGGGCAGCACTGACAGTAGCGAAATCACACGTAAAACAGGCGAAATTTCTGCACCTTCTTCTCGAAAATTACTCAAGCAATCTGAATACTTTATTTTTTAAAGTTTTGTCCAGAAGCGAAATTCTAAATTAATCGTTTGGCAAGAAAATAAAAATAAATATTCAACAGTTATGTTAATTTAAAATATAACTTAGATATTGTTTATTTAAAAATCGTTGAACTATTCATTTTTTTTTTTTTAGTTCTTGATAAGTGATCAATTTATGACTTAGAAACTTTTAAAAAGGTATTGAAAACCATTCAATAATTCTAAAATATACAGGTACATCCATGTTAATTATTTTACATCATGCGATTTCATTTTTGTATCTGAAATCCGCGGGCATAATCCTATTTCAACCAACCATTTGGCGCTTTTTAAAAATGATGCCACATTGGCGATTTCTAAATTGTTTACTTACATTTATCATATTGTAACCCACAATAAACAAGTGGTAAAATGTTGCCATTCTTAATTTTTAAATAGTTGCACATAGGAAAAGTAATGGATTTAGCGATAAAGATGTCACTCAAAAATATATTGCATTTATACGAGAGTAACTGTACCGATTACTTCGCGAACATGAAACCGAAAAAAAAAACCATCACTGGATACAGCAACCTTGTCGTATCGGAATCCCCAAAAATACACAAAATTCGTTAATGCCGCGATTACTGTACCGCACGTATGATCGTTT
Source organism: Maratus michaelseni (assembly GCA_963931845.1). Lineage (NCBI taxonomy): Eukaryota > Metazoa > Arthropoda > Arachnida > Araneae > Salticidae > Maratus > Maratus michaelseni. The sequence goes on along the minus strand of CAWVPG010000266.1, from coordinate 79,133 downwards.
GGCGAACATGAAACCGAAAAAAAAAAAAAAAAAAAAAAAACATTACTGGAAGCAGCAACCTCGTCGTATCGGAATCCCCAAAAATACACGAATTTCGTTAATGCCGCGATCACTGTACCGAACGTATGATCGCTTCGCTAACATGAAACCGAAAAAAAAAAATCACTGGATACAGCAACCTCGTCGTATCGGAATCCCCAAAAATACACGAAATTCGTTAATGCCGCGATCACTGTACCACACGTATGATCGCTTCGCGAACATGACACCGAAAAAAAAATCACTGGATACAGCAACCAAATCGTATCGGAATCCCAAAAAAATACACGAAATTCGTTAATGCCGCGATCAATGTACTGCGGTAATGTTACGCACGTATGATTGCTTCGCGAACATGAAACTGAAAAAAAAAATCACTGGATACAGCAACCTTGTCGTATCGGAATCCCCAAAAATACACTAAATTCGTTAATGCCGCGATCACTGTACCGCACGTATGATCGCTTAGGGAACATGAAACCGAAAAAAAAAACATCACTGGATACAGCGACCTCGTCGTATCGGAATCCCAAAAATACATGAATTCGTTAATGCCGCGATCACTGTACCGAATGTATGATCGCTTCGCGAACATGAAACCGAAAAAATAATCACTGGATACAGCAACCAAATCGTATCGGAATCCCAAAAAATACACGAAATTCGTTAATGCCGCGATCAATGTTCTGCGGTAATGTTACGCACGTATGATCGTTTCGCGAAAATGAAACCGAAAAAAAAAAAAAAACATCACTGGATGCAGCAACCTCGTCGTATCGGAATCCCCAAAAATATACAAAATTTGTTAATGTTGTGATCACTAAACTGCCATCTAATTTCATCAGTAAATTTACAATATATTAAGGTAAAGAGAAAAATAATAATCTTATATATTTATTTGCATATTTTTTACATATTCTTTACATCAAACCAAGTGAAACAAACAGCAGTTATATGTCCTTGCCAAGATTCCAACCGAGGCTTAATTATCCCGTTCAGCTGGTGGAGAAATGATTAAAAAAAATTCCACTAACGAAATAAATATCAAGATATCTTCGACAGAAATATTAACAAATCAGACTTCCGTGAAAACTGAAGACAATTGAATTATACTTTTTAAAAATAATAAGAGTAGCCACTCACAATAAAAAAAGAAAAAAAAAAACAAGAAAAGAAGTTAAGCTTTAAATAAACAAGCAGACGATGAAATTTTTTCAATGCTTTTTTTCTTTTAATTTCATGACGCCGTTTAATGACGTAAGTGTTATTTAATTGTACAGTAGAACTCCAATTATCCGAATCAATTGGGACCGGACCCCATTCGGATAATCAAAAATTCGGATAATTGGATTTTTTCCGAAAAAAGGGTCTATTTAATTAATTACTGTATGTATGTTGGAAATGGGAGAAAAAAACGATTACAAAAAAGAACTTTTACCTAATTAAATGAAAAGGCAGCGTACTTACAAGTGCTGTACATTTGTACATTATGTACGTACCGTACTGTAAATCAAAGTCATTGCTTGCTGAATATCTTGGTTAAAGTAAGCTGTTTGACAGTCTTCATCCGTTTTTAGGCAGCCAAGTCTCGCATCCGCTTGACAGTGAGAAGTTGCATGTGGTCACACTCAGGGTGACGCTCCATCCACTTCAACGCAGTTTCAAGGCCGGCAAATGCTTCACTAGCTGATGGTCTCGTGCCTGCTTCAACTTCGACATTAAGGTCATCTTATTCCTCGACACTTCTTCTCTCACACTTTCAATAAGTTCATCATAATTTAGAATTTGGAACACAGGATCTGACGAATCACACACCATCCACTCTCCTATATCTTCAACACTAACTTCTGAACATCCAGGAATTCCAGGAACATTCTGAACATCCAGGTTTCGGAATTCCTCAAGAAGCATGTCATCCTCATCTTCTCCTGTCTCTTCCGCGGAGGGAAGCGCAATAGCGCGCGTAGAAAGAATCATTATTTTGCGAATCGCAATACGTTTCCGTCTTATTTTTTTTCTGAATTTCTGAAAGCGATTCGGATAATCAGCGATTCGGATAGTCGGAGTTCGGATAATTGGAGTTCTACTGTACATTAAAAAAAAGGCCTTCCGGCCTGTACCGGGAGGAAAAGGTAGCTTTCTTATTCGTCGGTACCATGTCAAACTATCGAATTTGAAAATAGCTACTTTTCAGGAAGGCAAAAAAACTGTTTTAATTATGGATTTAAAATCAGCGCTTTGCGGAAGTAACTAATTGTTATATATTTCTTGTGCTGTTTAATATCCTATTTAAGCTTGCTATCGAGATAAATCATTTGGCTAATTTTATTCGCCAAAAAATCACATTCGATATTTTGAAATGCTATGTTTATTTGTACTTTTCTCAGTTTTTGCAAAATTTTACAAGTCAAAGTAGCGAATTTGCCGCATTCGATAGTTTAACTTGTAAAATTTTGTATTTCTTTCAGTTTTTGCAAAATGTTACAACTCAAAGTAGCGAATATGCCGCATTCGATAGTTTGACTTGTACTTTTCTCAGTTTTAGCAAAATTTTAAAAGCAAAATAGCGAATATACTAAATTTTGATAGTTTGACTTGTATAATTTTTGTATTTACATATTAAATATAAAAGAATTAACAATTTTCTTTAATAATTTACAAAATGAGCTTACTGTAAATTGGTAAATGAAAAAACTTATTTTAGGCGTTATGTAAATTTTATAAAATATAAGAAAACAAATAAATAACACACAAATAGAGGAGTGGGGAATCACGGAAGGTTTTCGACAATTATCGTTCATTTACAGGGGCACTCAAAACGTTTCGGTTGCAGTGAGGTCTATTAGCGATAATTGCAGGAAGCGCGTTTTCAATTGCGGTATGCATTTTTAAGTTTAACTATTTGCACACTACATGTGTATAAATTATACAGATTACATACAGGACTATGCAAAATAATTCGTAAGCATTAGAAAGTATGATTCTGAATTTATTAAAGGTGTTTTTTAATTGTGTTATGTATTTCCAAATTATTAGTGTATGTTTGTAGAATACAGATAAAATCATGTACAGGGCCACGCAAAGAACGGGATTCAGGAACGCTTATAGAGGATAATTTCTGGAAATGTTATTTCAGTAGTTTTAAGCGTCTTTTAGCCTGAATTAAATTTTAGCTTATTATGTGGTTTGTATAGAAATTAGTAGGTAATATACAGGGCTGTACACAATATTCAGGTATGTGTTCATCTATTGATAGAAATTTCTGAATGTAAATTTTCAGTCTATTATACGTTTTCTTACTAAACTAAAGTTTAGCATACAATTTAGGATACAAACAAACCTATAGATTAAACACAGGGCTACACAACAGAATTGGAGTACCTTTAAGAATTATGGTTAGATAATTCCTGGAATCTGGTTTTCCATGTGTTATGTGTTTTCTAAAATGTTTACTTATGTATAATATTATAGGGTTATATATTATTTTGTTAAACTATTTATTAGGGCTTGTTCGATATTCACAATGAAGTGTATAGCGCTTATACTTCATGTCAGTGGCATTCAAAAGAATACCGTTACATTATGGTCTATAGGGAAAATTCTTTGCAGTGTACTTTACAGATGTTCCACTATTTCAAGTATATTGAAATTGATATACATCGCTGTAGTGCACTACAAGATGCTTACTTTCGAATATGGCACGTGTAGCACTTATAAATAAATAGTTTACAGGGAAACTGAAAGGTATTCCATTTTATTATGGTCTATGGGGAAAAATTGTTTGCGGTGCATTTTAATCATGTTACACTATTATAAACATATTGAAATTGTTAAGAATTTCTAAGGTACATTAAGGCATGCTTTTTTAGAATATGGAGTGTAAAGCATTTATCATTTATTTACAGGGCCACATAAAAGTATTCGGTTACATAATTTTTTACGGGGAAAAACTGTTTGCAGTGCATTTTAATTATGTTACACTATTTGTAATATAATGAAATTGATACTTGTTGTATAATGTGATGTGCATAGTATTTATCGTTCATTTACAGGGACACACAAAATATTTCGGATACAGTTCTGTATCCGATGTATTATCATATATATTATTTCTCCTGTCAACATCCCTTTTTCTAAGAAAATACGAAACGCAGAAAGACGAAGGAGATAGCATATGAAAGGATTTTGAACAGGCTTCTGACATAGCACACTTAAAAATTCATTAAAACATGTTTTTGAATAAAAATTGTAATTAGTTAAAAATTAAATCAACAATTCATTAAAACATGTTTTTGAATAAAAATTGTAATTAATTAAAAATTAAATCGGCATTGTTTTCATGAATGAAACGAAAGGTTTTCTCAAATCAGCGTTGCCACCAAAATAAAATACTGCATTATCAGATGACGTCATCCTATAATGCAATTGAAATACGATTGTTAATTTATTTCTTGCGCGTACTTTTTGAAAAATATCGAGCTTTTAATTGGGACTTTATTTAATTTTTACGCGTGCGTCAACTATTTTTATTTGTTTTCCTTTTTTAGGGTTTCGTTTATCTCACGAAACCCTATTGCTCCCGCTCAGTTGTCTGTCTGTCACAGAGACATTCTCGAAAACTATGTAACTTACAGAGTTGAAACTTCGTGTATAAATCAGAATATCAGCTGTAAAGAGCTGAAAATATTAAAATTTGAAAAATTCGTATTATTTTAATAAATAGAGATAAAAACCAAAATTCTAATAGCCTTTTCTATTAAATTTAAACATTTTTCGTTATAGCAGATGCCAAAAAGTTAAAATCCACAATGAAATTCTTTCTACAATAATTAATTTTCTATCAGACGATTTTCACGTGAAAAATGAAAATGAAATAAAAAGTTTCACCAATTGAAAAAAAGATAAATATGAAATAAAATTGATTGACGTCATAGTGGTAAATAAAACGGAAAATGTCTAAGATTTCTCAATAATACAAGGAGTATGAGTATGTGGATGTGCACAAAGCAGATTAATATCACGTCGTTAGAGAATTAAAAAGAAAATCTGAGGAAGTTTAACGAATTTTTCAGATGTTTGAGAATAATACAAAGCGAGTATCAATATGAATAATAGATAATAGTAAATATATTAGTTTGAGGAATGTATTGAATCATGATAAAAACCCGATTATAGAAATATTCGCATATTTTAACATTTTGAAGGCGTCCAACATGTTTAATTTTGAAATTATATATTTTTGAAATATCGCATTTAGTCCGTATGACGGATGTTATTATGACAGAATATAATAGCGGGTTTCGCCGCGACCTGCGTTATATACGGCCGGTGAATGATGTTTAAAACGTCACATGGAGTGGATCATTTTTATACGGCGATTGGTGCAAAACGGGAGGCGCGCCACTTTGCACCAATTGCCGTGCAAAAATGATCCACTGCATGTGACGTTTTAAACGTCATGCACCGGCCGTGTATAACGTAGGTCGCGGTTTCGTCCGCTATCCGACTGGTTTAGATTTTCGAAAAAACGGAAAAATAGACCGGTAAATTTTTACTTTATAAAAAACATGACTTTTTTTGTTGTTGTTGTTGCTAAATTATATTTATTTGAATTTATTAAAGAAAGGATAAAGTGTTTTGAAAGGAATATTAAACAAAACCCTTTGTGCGATCTTCGATCACACTTACCCACTTGTTAATCTTGGTTGTGTATATGCACCAGTAGATTGCATAATTTAAGGATTATCTTCCTTTTAAATATACAGCTCATTAGGATTCACAAAAATTGTAAGTATTAATTTTTTAATATTTCATTAAGCTCTTAATACACCAGCGAAGTCTGACGTTACTTAAATGGCTGCTGAACCACAAAGTTTGAACATCCCATGTTAAGTTACGGCACTGATGTCATATACGCACCACATTGGCGCGATTTTTTCCCGCCAATTTGGCGAAAACTTTGTTTTTGAATATTAGTTACAAATAGCATGCAATAATAGCACGTGATTTTTTTATTTCAATATAAAAATAAAATAACGTAATAAATGAAATAGCTTCTATTATTTTTAAAAAAGGGAATTAAAATAAATAAATGATAGTTTAATATAAATAAATATTGATATACATAATAAAAACAATTTATAGAATTCAAATAAAAAATAAAAGTAAATAAACAGTATAAAATAAATATAAACAAAATAACCGGGTTACCATGTGAGGCATAAAGTTGTCATTTTGTTGCAATCGCGCCAATGTGGTGCGTATATGACATCTGTGCCTAAGTTCCCAGAGGCTTGCAAAAAATTGGTGTACCAAATATTGATTTATGTATTTAAGAAATTCCTGGAATAATTTTGCAAAATCTGAGGAAATGCTTTCATATGAATTCGCTAAACGTCAGATTCAATGTTCAATTTTTTTACATTTAGCTTATTAGAGATAAAACGTACCAGGAAATAATCTCAAAGATTGCAGTGCGAAAGCTTCGCACAGGACCTTCTGGTCTCTATAATTTCTGGAAATGCTCTTTCTGTTAGGTAATGCGTTTAACTAAATTTTTGCATACTATGTGATATGTATAAATGCTATAGATTATATACAGGGCTACACAAAAGAATTCGTAAGCATTACTGTGTATCAGCGTAAATTTCTTAAAGGTTTTTTCTAATCGAGTTAGGCATTTTGAACGTGAAATATATTTAGTCTACTAAGAGATGTTTGTAGAATATAAATAAAATTATATACAGGGCCACGTAAAGAACTGGATACATGGCCGCCTATGTATGATAATTTCTGAGAAGAGTGATTTCAGTAGTTTTCAGCGAATGTTTGCCTGAATTTAATACATTTAATTTAAACATTTAATATACGTGTCGCGTATAAAAATCTTAAGATAGTATACAGGGATGTTCAAAAGAATCCAAATATGTTTTCGTCTACTGGTTGAAACTTCTGATGGGGAATTTTCAACTACGTTATGTATTTTCTTAGTAAACTAAATTATAGCATACTATATCATACAAACCTATAGGTTATATACAGGGCTGCACAAAATAATTGTAGTACTTTTTTGGCTATGGTCTGTAATTTCTGAAAACTGGTTTTTAAATGTGTTTTGCGTTTTCTAAAATGTTCACTTGGATATCTTATTTACCTTATTGAACAGAGAAGGCTTGTTAAAGCTACTGTTGGAAAATGTTTCATATTCTATGCTTGATGCATGATTTTTCTTTCTTTTACTTTATTCTGTCTTTACAAGAAGAAAGTATTGGATTCGTGAAAAAACTCGAATTCCGTTTACGACGAATTTATACGTTTTAGAAGGTCCAGAACACGATTTTATTGCTTTTAAAAAATGTCTGTCTGTGTGTCTGTATTTGACAAAAATTTTCGGGGCGTTTTATATCAAGAATTAAAGGACGGAACTTACTAAAACTTGAGATTCTGTTAGACCTTGATATAAATTAGCGCTGATTAATTTTTGGTGTAAATCGTTCAAGAGGTGTTTCTGCTATGCTGTATTTTTCACGTTTTCCGAAATAGACTCTCTATCTCAAGAACTAATACACGTATTTTCTTCAAACTTTAGATTCAGTTAGATGTTGACATAAGTTGTTGCTTATTATATTTTGGTATAAACCGCCCGAAAGGTGGTGTTACTATACTGTCTTTTTAACGATTCCCGTGATAGCTAATATCTCGAGAATTAAAGCACGGATTCTCATCAAACTTCAGATTCAGTTAGACCTTGATATAAATTGCTACTGATTAATTTTTGGTGTAAATCGCTCAACAGGTGGCACTGTTATGTTGCATTTTCCACGATTTCCATTATAGATATATCTCAAAAACTAATGCACGGATTTTCATAAAACTTCAGATTCAGTTTGACCTCTATATAAATTGGTGCTGATTAATTTTTTTCTAAATCGCCCAACAAGTGGTCCCTGCTATGCTGCATTTTTCATGATTTCCGCAATAGCTCTCTTTCAAGAAGTAATACACGGATTTTCATCAAACTTCAGATTCAGTTAGACGTAGACGTTCACATAAGTTTCTACTGATTAAGGTTTAGTGTAAGTCGCCCGACAGGTGGCGCTTTTATACTGCACTCTTCATGACTTCCGCCATAGATATATCTTAAAAACTAATTCACTTTCACCAAATTTCGTATTTTGTTATACCTTGACATAAATAGATCATTATTGGTTTTGGGTGTATACCTGCCGACAGGTGTGTGATGTCGTTCAACCATCACGTGTGCCATTTTCATATAGTGGAGTACATAAGCTCAGGTTCGAAAGCATTTTTTTTCACTGGCAGAGAAGGTCGATTTTTTAAAAATGAACTAATTCTATTTCGTGCTCAACAAAATCTTTATTTTTCAGGCAATGTTGAAGCAATAAAATACAGATGTGCTACGAGTCAAAGGATTAGCAGCAAAAAAATATTTAAAAAGACATAATTGCTTTTCATTCAATCGACACTAAGGGAGTGCATGACCTCTTGTCACCGTAACAGTTACATAACTAACTAAATATTTATCTAAACAATATCGCCAACACAAATACTGGCGCAAAAAAAATAGATTCCCAACTAAACGTACGGGTAAAAGACGTTAGATTGAAAATAAAGGGAAAGTTTAAATTGAGTGCGCAGAAAGTGAAAAAAACATCACCTTTGGCGAAACGAACATGCCAAAATACGACATCCCTATGAGGTGCCGCCTAGTCTACCAACACATCTGTGCTATTGCTTAAGATACCGTTTTTATTTAAATTAAAACAGACAACCAAAATAAAAATGAATATCAAAGGGGAAGTATAAAATTTAATTGTTTTTAACACTTATGCAAGCCGTAGCGGAAAAAAAGGAAAAAAGAAAAGAAATGATATTTTAAAGCAGTATATTAATTATGTCTTATTATTAGGTTTATTTATTACAAAATTAGGAAGACGCACTCAATAAAGAAATAAAAAATAAATGATTTTTTCTTTTATTTTTTTTTAAATACAGTTTAAATGGAGAAATAATAATTTTGAAACATTTTAAAATGAAAAAGGAAATAAAATATGTGACTGCATCACAAGGTGTCGCTGCTATGTTCTGCTTTTCCCGATATCCGTGATAAATATATCTCAAGGATGAACAATTTGTCTTTTAATTTTGTTTTCAGACGATTTCATTTATGTAGATGAAATCTTAGGCCTAGTTCTTTCTTGTTAAGTTATTAATTTTACAGAAGTTGTGAAAAATAGCTTTACAGAACAAAACAGGAAAAAAGAATCTGATTATAGAGTTCCAAAACAGTATCTACCGCAGACGACTTTTAATTTGATGGGATATAAGAGTGTTCCACTATTAAAGTTTATTAAATAAAAAACAACTACGACATAAAAAACAGTAGAAAATAATATACATAAATTTCATTAAAATTGTTACAATGTATGATAAATTATTTTTACACTATAGATTAAATGAAAATAACAAAATTTACATTCGAAAAGTAAAAGTGCTATTACACGAGGCTTCGAGTCGCCGCTACTTCCAGGCGACATCCCATCCATGTAATAGCGCTATTACACGTGAATTACGAGCGACAAAAAATCGCCTCCACAAACTCCTCCCACCAGATCATTCTGCCTGGGTTGCCAAAATAATATCTGAATCCGCTCCCGCGCTCCTTTACTCATCGCTCTAAATTGGCAGCCAAGCAAGCGACCGTGGCAATATGATGGTTTTTGAACTTGTTTTGCGGCTTTTAACAAGATTTTCAGTTAAATTTTAATAGCACATTGTATAAAACAGACATTTATTCGAACTTTAGTAAAAAATACTTGTATAACAAAGTTTAAAGATATGATTTATAAGTTCGCTGATTGTGTTTATTGTTAAAAATGCTGATATATACACGAAATTAACAGATGCGATTAGGCATTAATACAGGGGAATATTTAGCATGTTTTCGCGGCAAATTTTTGACATTCGTTAAAGGAATCCAGTTTAAATTTTCTAGCGCAATATAACTCTTTTGAATAAAATTTATTCCGCATTCGTACCTTGATTTTTGAATTTTCACGAAATTTTACATGCTATTTTTTTTTTCGACATTCGTAAAAAGAATCCTGTTTCAATCTTTTAACTCAGTATAATAAATTTTGACCTCTGAGATTTTTTAATTTTTAGCGATACTAAGGAAGTTTGAATAGAAAAATTGTATTATATATATATATGTGTGTGTGTGTGTGTGTGTGTGTATCAGCACCAATTTCTATAATATTCATAAAAATATAAATCATTAGCTCTGTGCGGAGATTTCGTACTAGTTGTGCGAACTTAGATAAAAAATGGACTGTATATGATACTATAGTATTTATTTTGTTAATAATACGGTAAAGAGAAAGACAGTAACGGCGGCTTGACGCCACCGAGTTCCGAGCACATCTACTTCACACACAAGGTTACATTAACGGTTTGCCAGAAAACAAAAGAGAGGGGGGGGGGGGGGAATGTTCCATCGCCAATAGATACGGAACATCCCGCCCGGCGTTGAAATAATACAAGTATTTCAATATATAACAAATGTAACACAGATAATAAAGAAAACAACATGATACAATTATAAGCAATTAAAAAAACCATCACAATAATTATACAATTAATAATAATAATAATAATAATAAATATTAAATAGTTACTGAGCATTAATTTCATTATCTATCATGGGCAAAATACTAATTTTAGATACAGATCTTTTAAAAATGCCCTTCATTTGTGCAATTACCGTTAGAAATTCCTCTAACGTTAAATGAGCTGAACCCACTACTCTCTTAAAATGATATTTAAATGCCTTAACTCCCTCTTCCCAAAGGCCACCGAAGTTGGGTGCTCTAGGAGGAGAAAATTTCCAGCAGATGCCCTCTGATGCCAAAAGATTAGAGATCTCTTCGCTATTCATAAGTTTTCGTAGACGCTTAAGTTCTGCTGAAGCCCCAACAAAATTTGTAGCGTTGTCGCTAAAAATTGTTGAACTTTTCCCACGACGAGAGAAAAATCGCTTTAAAGTAGCAATTATTGCTTCAGATGTTAAGTCTGAAACGAAATCCAAGTGTACAGCCTTAGTGACCATACATACAAATATAGTTACATAGATTTTTTGGAGGATACCCTTTCTCTGGCCCTTGTATTTTATTTCAAAGGGTCCACATAGATCTAATCCGACATTAGAAAATGGAGAGCTAGGTATTACTCTCTCAGGAGGGAGATCCCCCATCAGCTGGTTAGCCATTATGGGCTTAACCTTGAAGCATTGTACACATTCATGCACAACCTTACGTGCAATGTTTCTGCCGCTGAGTGGCCAATATTTTAGACGTACAGTATTCAAAAGAGCCTGGGGTCCTACATGAAAATCACGAAGATGATAGTATTGAAAAATAAGTTTAGTTAACCTATCCTTTGCTGGCAAAACTATGGGATATTTACTTTTATAATTTATGTTCGCATGTGAGAGTCTCCCACCTACTCTGATTAGTTCATTACAATCTAAAAAAGGATTCAGAAATTTTCATCAAGGCATCAATTTCATGTATAAAATACTTTACCTGAATGTATTTCAATAAGTAAATTTCTGATTTCTGGATCTCGTTGGCAGAAAGAGGACCCTTTAATTTATCGCACTCTTTACAATTTCTAATAAATCTATAAATAAAGGCTAGAATTCTAATTAATTTCAAAAAATTATTAGTTAAATTAAATAAATCATTCATGAAATTAGAGTCATTAATGTTCAAAAGAGTCATTTTTGCAGGAGGTTTCAGTTCATTTACATAAAAATTGTCACACAGAATATCTGGATTACGAATAGTCTTTAAAGATTGTTCACTAACAGTTGAAAGTTGTGGACCTTGCCAGCACAGTTCACTAGCAGCAAGAACTTTTACGTCAAGTCCCCTAGAAACCATGTCAGCTGGATTGCTCTCGGATGGAATGTAAGACCACTTATAGTTTTTTGATAACTGCTGAATTTGCGACACTCTGTTGCACACAAATGTATTTAACAAATTTGGAGAAGTTTCAATCCACGCTAGTGCTATAGTTGAATCAGAGAACAACTGGACGGAGTCGAGAGGTTGTTTTAAGGCCTTTAAGACCTTATTAGTCAATTTTGTCAGAAGAAGACATGCAGATAATTCCAGTCTAGGAATAGTCATTACTTTCGTCGGAGCAACACGGGACTTGCTGCAAAGAAGTTGACTAGATTGTTCATTAGTGTTGGAGATAGTTTGAATATATATGACTGCACCGTACGCCTTAGAAGAAGCATCTGCGTAACCGTTCAGCACCACAGATTTAACGTTCACCTTTAAGAAACACCTTGGCACTTTAATTGCCTCTAATTCCGGTAATGTTGCGATGAAGTTTTCCCATTGCTGAGAAACGTGTGGAGGTAGTATTTCGTTCCAATCCACATTGAGTAGCTACAGTTGTTGCATGAAGATTTTTGCCTTTGCTATCACCGGTCCAAGTAGACCAAGGGGGTCATAGATACGAGCTATTTGTGAAAGGACATCTCTTTTAGTAAAGTTTTGTTTTTCACTTATGTTTACCTTGTAGGTAAATGTATCACTTAAGCTATTCCATAGCATTCCTAACGTTTTTGTCACAATTTCCTCGTAATTTCTGTCAAGGGGAAATATTTCCTGATCCTTAGACTGTACTCCATTGGAGCACTATTTGTGCAAGCTTATGCCTCCTCTTTGGAGAAGTTGCGTTAATTCTTGCTGAATTAATTGCATCTGGGTTAAATCTGAAGCACCAGACAAGCAATCATCCATATAGAAATCATTTAATAAAATATTCGAAGCCAATGGGAAGTCCCTTTTTTCATCCAAAGCAAGTTGTTGCAAAGTTTTGGTTGCTAGATATGGTTGCTAGATACGGGGCGCAGGCGGTCCCGTAGGTAACGGTTGAGATTTGGAAAACTTTGACAGGCGATGACTGACTGTCCTTCCAGAGAATTTTTAGGAATTTATGCTGCGACGGGTTAATTTCTATCATTCTGAACATTTGTTTTATATCCGTCGTGAATGCGTAAATGTGCTTTCTAAATCTTACTAATATTGAAAAGAGATCTTCCTGAAGCACCCCTCCCTTATATAACATATCATTTAAAGATTTTCCAGTTGTGGATTTTGCACTTGCGTCAAAAACGACGCGCAGTTTGGTAGTTTTGTTTGATGGTCTCAGGATTCCGTGATGAGGTAAATAAAAACCGTCTTCAAAATCACTATTTTCCTCTATTTCATGCATGTGCTTCAAATACTTATATTCATTTAGAAAATCTATGTACAAATTTTTCATTGTTGTATCACGCTCTAAGCGTTGCCACAAATAATCTAATCTTTTAGATGCGATTTTTTTAGAATTTCCTAAATTAGTTTCAGAAATTTCTGGTTTGAACGGCATTTCAACTACGTATCTCCCATCCTCCTTTCTAAAATGCGTTTTATCAAAATGTTGATTACAATATGTTAATTCATCACTGCTGCATGGCTTTAAATCATCAACATTCTCTGTTTCCCAAAATGAGGTCAAGATCTTATTGAGTGCTTCTAGATTTTTTGTTAGAAAACAATGGGTTTCATTATGCCTTATATTATTATCATAAACACTACCAGATACCAGATATCCAAAACAAGTTGATTGCAGAATTAAACTATCTTTCAGTTTTATTTGATCAGCATTTAAAAATTCGAAAAACAATTCGGCACCCAGAAGTATATCTATTTTTTGCGGAATGAAGAATTCAGGGTCCGCCAATTTTATGTTTTGTGGAATGCTCAAATTAGAAATGCTTATCTTTCTAGACGGACTGAAATTTGTTATTTTCGGAGTGATTAGACAATCAATATTCCATTGAGAATCCCCGCTTTTATTAGATAAGCAAACTGCAGCTTTTGCCTTTATATTTATTGTTGAATCATTCAAACCCGCAATCGGTATACGAATTTTTTCTTTCTTTAATCCCAACAAAGTTGCTGCGTGAAATGAGATAAAATTACTTTCTGACGCAGAATCCAAAATGCCACGTAACGGTCTTTTAACCCCATTAGAATCTGTAATATAAATTATCGCCGTGTTTATCAAAACGGATTTATTGTTTCCATGAGAAAAAAAAGAATGTTTGGGAGTATCGTCTTCTGAATTCTCTCTTTGCGTAAAAGCCGTCGCTGTGTCTGGGACGCTTGATTTGACCTCGTAATTATCAGCTTGTGGCGCTGAATATTTATGTAGGGAAGTATGATGAAATTTTGATTTGCAAACAAAGCAAGTATTTTTTTAATCACACGATGATAATAAATGTGAGGAATTCAGACAGTTAAAGCAAAGTTTGTTTTTCTTGACAATATTTATTCTATCTGCTAATTTCATAATCTTATATTTTTCGCAATGGTACAACGGGTGGATTTCAGAGCATAGACTGCACCTTTTATTCTGTGTTTTATCAGATTTCATGAATACAGACTTAGAACGGTCCGAGTTAGAATTGAATTTTGAAGAAGAACTAGCACTGATGCTATTTAAGATTTGACTTCTTCGTTCTAAGAATTCGAGAAATTCGTCAAAGTTAGGAACTTCGTTATCTTTTAACGTGAGCTCATATTGTTTACGAGTGTCTCGATCAAGTTTGTCTAAAAGTATATTTAATAATATGGCGTTAGAGAATGTATTTCTTTCATAGTCTAAAACTTTAAGGGCTCTTAAGTTCTTTCTAACACTATCTAATAAATTTCGAAGATCTTTTGCGGATTCATGTTTGATTGGGTACAAGTTGAGAATATTTTTTATATGACAATCTACTATTCTTCTTTTGTTCTCATACCGTTGTTCTAATGCACTAAAGAGAGACGTATAACTATCGTCTAGGGTTTGTATGCTTTTGGGTTCGCCCAATAAAGCACCACGAAGATAGAAAAGCTTTTCATTTTCGTTCAAATCAGAATTTTCAGTAATGAGCGTATTAAAAGCAGTTTTAAAAATGCTCTATTCCTCAATTTTCCCAGTAAAAACCGGTAATGGAATTTTGGGCAGTTTTATGATTGATTTATGATTACTAACAGTTATATCATTACTTGAAGGAACGCTAATATTAGATTCACAATAAAATTTCTTAATAGAGGTTTTAAGACTTACCTCTAATGTTCTAATGTCCTCATCCAGCAGAGAAAGTTGCCCCTCTGTTTGTTCAAAATCGTCCTCTTTCACGATTTTATAATAATCCTCCTTGATCACTTCGAACTTTTCTTGTATTCTAGTTAAATACTCCAAATGAGACTGCCATTCAGATATTTCAAAAGTATCTTCGTTAATCGCTTTGGATATTTTGGTGAGCTGAGACTTGATGTTGCCGCGCTTTCGATTTAGAGTCGTAACTGCTGCCTCCGACATACTGTTGATCTTCTTGTTGAAGATAAAGAAATCAGAAGTTTTTATTAAATACTGAAGATGTGCTGATTACCTCCGGGTCGCTTAGGACCAAAAATGTGCGGAGATTTCGTACTAGTTGTGCGAACTTAGATAAAAAATGGACTGTATATCATACTATAGCATTTATTTTGTTAATAATACGGTAAAGAGAAAGACAGTAACGGCGGCTTGTCGTCACCGAGTTCCGAGCACATCTACTTCACACACAAGGTTACATTAACGGTTTGCCAGAAAACAAAATAGAGGGGGGGGGGGGAATGTTCCATCGCCAATAGATACGGAACAAGCTCTACACCCAAATTAAATTTTATAAATTAGATTTTAAAATAATCCATAGTATACAGATAACAGATATAATTTTGTATCCTTTTCCAAACCATCATGGAAAACTCCTTTTAAAGAATCATAAACAGTATTAATGTAATACAGGCAAAGCTGGATAAGTGAGAAACTTTTATTACTGCTATTTATTCTGCCACTGCATTTTTAGAAAGAAAAAGCTTTGTTATTGAGCCAATGAAACCTCTACTTGAAATTATTTTATTTCTGTATTAAGTGATTATTACTTTCATAACTGAGATGGTTTTTACTTGTTATTAAAGTCCCACATGATTGACAGTTAAAATTGAGAACACAGATATAATATTTCTTACTAAATACACCTTTACTAATTATAGTAGTTACTATTACTTTGATAACCTCTATTAGTAAAATAAGCACTTGTTGAACCTATATAACAGAGAAACCATTTTAATTATGGCTGGATTGGTCGATACTTCAGTTCCCACTTATCGAAGTTCAATTTCATTTATATATTTAACTTTACATATAAAATATGTAAAGTTATGAAAGCATATAATGTAACAAAATATGTAAAGTCATGATTATTTTAACTTTACCTTTAGCACACCTGTTATAATATAAGATGCACTGTGGCAGAAAATTACTGTACTTTCTGCGACAAACTTTATTAACCGCAAAATCTTTCTTCAGTAACAGTCCTGAAGTCAAACAAGAGTTATATTAGGCCAAACTACAAAAAAGTTTAAATACTTTGTACCTCCCCCATATTTAGAAAATCCCCCTTGGAAAATATAGAATGATTTGTTGCCAAAAATATTTTTTACTTTGTATGCTGGGCACAACAAGCAGTAGACATTTCAGGGAATAATTAAAAAAATATATTTGTGGATTGTTTATGTAAAAAAAGACAAAGAAACTTAAAAACATAAAGAAATAATTTTAAATACTGTAAACTTTGTTTATTAGGAGTAAGGGAAGCTACAAATTTGGGGGGGGGGGGGGGTGTTGGTGATAATTTATTTCAAAGTAATAAATACGGCAGATTTTTATCATTTTTTATTATTATTTTTTTAAAGATTTTAAATTGTGATGATGGAGCAAAGTGGGGGGGGGGGGGGATTACATGGATATTTATGTATTAGTATTTTAAAGTAACAAGAACTAAGGCAGAAGTAACGAGTTTAAAGTAAAAGAACTAACGCAAAACAACATTAAAACAGGGACACAATTTTAAAAATAGACTTTTTAATATTAACAACGTTAACACTTAACTGTTGTTAGCTGTCTCACAGGCAGCTATATATTTTTTTTCAATTTTCATAGTTTAACTATAGATACTATGATTTAACTATAGTGAAATATTTCGTTTGAAGCCCTAGTACTATTGCTAGAGAATTGAAATAAGTGGATTTTAATGATAATGGTCCTGAACTAAAGTTTAGTACATAAACAGTATCCTATGAGTTAATAGAGCTTTTTTTTCGCCTTTCGAACAAGCAGTCTCAGAGATCGCTCACAGTATCTTATGCAACAGTGTTTGTCACAGCAGTTAAAGGTTAATGCTGGAGAGAGAGGTGGGGGGGGGTTGCAAAGAAAAAGAAAACTAAAATTTTGTAACAATAAAACTACTGCAAACCCCTATTAAGAAACTGAGCAGAACTTAGAGCTTAACAATTATAAATATTTTAAACTTTAAAGTTTAGGGAGTGTGGGAAGGGACAAACAAAAATTTCGGGGGTGGAGGGACAAAAATCTGCCGAAACTCAGAAGATTTTCACCTCTTACCAATATTGTTCTGCAGAAGCGAAACACATACAGAATATCTTTTTGCTGTTGCATAAATCTTCTCTCTCTCTCCCAAAAATGTTTTTTTTTTTTCAAATGAGAATTATTTCTGCAATAAATCTTTCCTATTCTGCGAGTGCGACATTGTCGCTGCAATTCTACCACGGGGATAAGATGTTTATCTGAAACTTGATATTAAGAATTTTAATTATTTACAAAGTGTAGGGATTACATCATTTTACTCCCCACTAGATAAGTGGATTTTCTAACACGGCGAATGGAAGTCCTTTAAAAAGTGCTAGCTATAGAAGGTGTGCCAAAAACTTTATTTAATAATCATATTTTGCATATTACAGGGTTCGTACACTTTTACAACAATGTTTTAATAATTTTTTTTATTTACTATTTACTATTTAAATAGCAGAAATTGTAGATACATTGTTTAATTACAGCATTCATGATACTTTTCTACATTTACATAAGGCAAACAATTCTATTAAAAAATTGTGTTAAAAGTGTACGAAACCTGTATTACCATGATGTAAACCTGGTGCTAAGTTATATCCTATACTACAGTCCCCCCCCCCATGTTTCAGGACCCCGCCTTCCCTTTGGTATAAAAATAAGCACCCTTCTTGCCCCTCAGTTAAAAAAATTCTGCCCATAATGCCTTTGAATTAAAAAATTTATTTGCATAGTAACAACTGATTCATTCTTATCTTTAAGAGAGTGTACTTCAGAATTCAAAATGTGCAGTTAAGGTAGTCCTTAAATGACCTGTTCAACAATGTGAAACTTTCTGACACAACTTCAGACTCATTTTTAAACACAAAGGTATAAAATTGGCAGACCTGACTATGGAAGCGATTTGGAATCAAAACGAGTTTTACATTTTATGATAAATAGATTACTTATCGAGTTATAAGCGATTCTGGTTACGTGACAACACGTTTTTCGCACTTTTCTGGCTGGCGCGTAGGGAATTTGGTTCAAAACGCCAACTTTGGCAGTATTTTCTATAAGATCTTCTACATTTACCAAAAAATGGAAAACGTGTTTAGATTACATAGTTTCTGAATAAGTACACCTGCCAATTTCATGCATTTGTGAACAAAAATTCATTAAAAAAGTTGTCATAAAGTAACCTGTTTGGACTAGAGAAGTCTTAAGAATCTAAAAACTGCTCTTAAGAATCTAAAAAATATACTTTCCTCATCAGCCTCAACATGTTCTTCTATAAATATGGACGAGAAAAAAAAAAAGGCAATAGTAAAATTAGCAGAGAAAAGAAAAACATTTACCAGCTTTTTAAACCATTAAAAATATTGTTCTTAAAATGCACAGTAGTTTTACAAAAATTGTCATGTCATCCATTAAACGATTTAAACAGCCATCAGACTTTAAAAACAGGCTTTTTTTCTAAGCTATGTTGTAATACACATTACTTTTAAATGAAAAAAAAATATTAATAACATATTTTTAGACAATATTTTATAAAACGATGTCTAAAACAAACCGTATCTTGATTTTCCCTTCATTTTCTTGTTAGGTTCAAGATAGTGGGTTTGATTGTGCATGTAATACATCTTGTTTCATATTTTAGTTAAAAGTAAACAGGTGCTTATTCAACAGAATTTTGGTTTAAAAATATAAAAGAAAAACAAACTTTTTTATAGTTTTTTTTTTTTTTTTTAAATTGTGCGATTTTTATTATAGGAGACCACGCCAATAAAAGATTTTTCTACCTTGACTGTAGTATATTTTTGCAGTGAAAACTAGCTCACTGAACATTTTAATATTTTCTTCTTCACCTAATCATTACTTCACAATTATAAACAAATTCATCTTCAAAATGGCTAACTTTGTTTAATATAATTATCGGTATCTGAGATTGTTGAATTTTTTATATTAAAATACTTCATGTGAATTTGTTTATTGAGTGATAACTCCTAGATTTGTGTCCATCAGATTCAGCAAGTAACAAAAAAGATAGATTGGTATTATTGAAATGCTGTAACTAGCACCCAATTTTTTAATGCATTCTTATTCGACTTCATATCTTTAGTTTCTTTGTTTAATTCTTAAAGGATAATCGGTACTTTTTGGTTAGCCGGGCACCAGCGATATATATACATATACACACACATATATATGTATACATATATACACATATATCTACACATATACATACATAAATATGTACACATATATATATGAATATATATATATATATATAATTTATTAACTATGTGGTATTCTGTCTACACTTTATTACTAATTATCTCTTAGGAGATTTAATTAGAATGTTACAATAACTTGATATGTTTTTTGAAATTCAAAGATATTATAGTTATATATATATATATATATATATATATATATATATATATATATATATATATATATATATATATATATATATATATATATATATTATGAAAATATATATATTTTGCCAAAATTTGGGCTGTAATTAGATGAATATCTAATTGGTATATATATATATATATATGCACATATATCACTGGCGCTCGGCTAACCGAAAAGTACCGGATAATTTTCCCAATCGAGAAAATTTTCTTTTACAGCTTGACCAAAATTTTAAAGATCATCTTATGTTATTACTTGTCATAAATAATCTGCAATTTTAAAAGAATAAAGTGTTAAAAGTAAAAATTATTTATATCCAATAATTTATTTTTTTTTTGAGAATAAACACACATTGTTTGCAGTTAATCAAAATTTCCTCTAGACAGCTAACATTGAAATATTATTATGGAGACGAACATTAAGCTCGAAGCTGCTGCGGTCGTCCAATGATCTCAGAGCCCCAAGCCCAATCCTTCCCCATTTTCGGTGCATTAAATTTGCAAAATATAGAGTTTAAATTTCTCCGATATTGAATCCGGTTTTTAAAGAGTCTGGTAGAGTGTCGGGAAAGGGCATACGGACGTTGGACGACCATCCAACGTCCCTACGCCCTTTACCATGACATACCTGACCAATATCCAGATGCGAAATAAAGATGACACTGGTAAAATGTAAAAGCCTGATATGATAGGTTTAATGCCTCGAAAAGCGGGAAGGGTTGGTCCCGGGGCCCTGAAGGCATCAATGGAATTGCCTAGAGCAAGAATCTTGGTTTAATGAGAAAATCGACTTGATCTTCTTTGGTTCTGAATGAATCTTACATCAACAAATTGTGCTATCTTTTTCTTTTTTTTTTTTAAATTTTATGTGTGTTAAAAATTGTGCATCTGATATTGCACACTTCTACCAATATATTTTTAATGAAAAGGAAAAATAAGTCAGAATGATATAAACATGAAACAAGAATTAAGGCTATTAGTCAGTCAACTTCCGAATTCCCCTCGCTAATGTAAAAGTTTAGGACATAAAATACATTCATATATTTAAGGTAATTAATATTTTTAACTTCTTTTTTCTGTGTATATTCCTGTTGTTCTTAAAGGATTCTCTTTTTATTTACTTAGTTGTCAAAATATTTCTAAATTAATTAAACACTTAATTTTATGTGAGGTGTTAAAATCTTACTCACAGCTCGTCAGCTTTTAACACATAAAATATTAAATCAAGCATAGATTTTAGAAATATTTTGAGAACTAATAAAAAAAAGAGACATCTTTTAAGAATAATACAAAGAAAAAATGAGTTAAAAATATAAATTTACCGAGGTGATATTTTAAATATATGACACATTCTACACCCATAATGTTTAACATTAGCGAGGGAAATTGGGAAGTTAACTGACTAACAGCCTTAACAATAAAATTAATCTCTTGCACAGTAAATAATACAAAATAAATTTATTAAAAGAATATAATGGTACTAAAAATATTAAAAAAGATATTGGCCGAAATAAATTTTAATATCATTTACAAACAGCAATTTCAATTTTTCTGTTAAAATATATATAACTTTATCACTGTTATACGCTGCTAGCTATCTAAAATGCAACACCATGAAGGAATGCAAATAACAGAATGATATTTATTGGACAAATACATTATAATGGGAAGGACAATTTATTACATTTTCAGAAAATTTGGAGGTATAGATCCTGAGAAAACACTACCCAAAGCAGCCACTTCTGGTTGCAATAACAGCATTTATCTGCCTAGCCATGGAGTCGAAGAGAGATTGGATGTCATGTACGGGTACAACAGTCCATGCAGCTTCAACACTATGCCACAGTTCATCAACCGTAGTGATGGGCGAGTGGTGGCGTGCCAGTCGCTCAGAAGTCATTGACCTGACATTTTCAATTGTTGAGAAATTAGCAAGGAAGATCAGCATAGTACGAGCAACATGCGGTCGTGCACTATCCTGCTAAAAAGTAGAATGGCAGAGGCATCGAATATAAGGCAGAACCACGGGCCGTAACACATCAGAAATATAACGTCTGCTGTTGAAATTGCCGGCAATGCGAACAAGAGGTTACCGAGAAAAAAATCCAATGGCACTTCATACCGTCACTACAGGTGATATGACAGTATGACGATTCGAATGCAAGCTGGCAATGTGCATTTTCCACGATGCTGCCAAACATGGATGCTAGTATCATGATGACACATATGACATCATATGACACAAAAATGGCATCTTACGTCATCTTTGATGAATTCTTCTCTATTGAAGAAGAACTTTTTTCAGCAGTTCAGTTGTCATTTAGTCATTCTTAGCTGACCCTCGGGATTACCTCTTCATCAGTATTATTTACGACAGCTTTCTTGGACCTAAAAGGAAAATGAATTATGAGTAATTAGATAAAAATATCAAAATTAAATCAAGTAAATGATCTATCTTCATTGTTTATCTATATGTGAATATTCCATTTAAAAAAGGGTTAAAGGGTTAAATTTATACAAATTTGAGGTTTATTTAAGGTTATCATGGTCTCGGGCAACGCCAGATGGGTCAGTTAATAATAAACAAAACTTATGAAAACAGAATAATGTGAGTTTGAGTATGAAGTTTAAGATTAATCAACCTTGGCATTGTGATAAAGATATATCACAGTTTTATCTTTTTAATTACTTTATATTTTAGCTCATCGTATTTCTGTATTCTATAGCCTTTCCAGTTTAATTGCCGCTCATTTAGAAAATGTGGCAAAGATAATTTATTGAGAGAGTATAGTGAACTTTTATATATTGCAGTTGTGATTGAAATAGCAATTAACCCTGCACAATTTGTGCATCTGTTTTTTGGTCAAATTAGAAGAGAAGAGAATCACATCTAAATAATAATATAAATGAAACATTCTTACTTGTGTGAAGAAAAAGATGCAGACTACTATAAATGAATACTTCATAAGAATTGGATCCATAAAATCTTTATTGTAATTCTTGAGGAAGGATGAGGATAAAATGATAGCTGCACATCTTTAAAAAGTACTGGCTCCAATATCGTAATATTAACGAAATTCCTTAAATATTCTTCTGGCGACATCCAATAAAGGTTGTAGAATTAATGCATAAATAATTAAATTACCAGTTGATTTTTACTTTTAAAATATTAAATTTAAAACAGCATTTTTATAAAATAATTAAAAACTGAAAACGCGAAATTGATCTCCAAAGAATCCGCGCAGCGAAGTTTCTCGGACATGAGAGCAGGCACAGGCCTGGCCTCAGATCAGACGACGTTTTGCATAAATTTACTGCATCATTTTTATTAAAATTCTGTTGGAAAAATGCACAACATTAGTATTTATACCCATAATAGGGGGGCACAAATGTTAAAGCAAGATTAATTTAAACTAATTTGTTGATTATGAATTACGTGAAAATTAAAAGAGCAAATCAGAAACTCATTAACATTTAACAATTAAAGAAGCCTTTTAATTTGTATTTGAAAGACACGCCCCATCGCCTGCAGCGCCGAAATATGAAATACATCCAAGTCCGGAGAACACATCGAACAAGAGCGACGCATGCGTAAAATGCAGGAGCGGGAGGCCGCCGAATGCGATGACGTCACAGCTCAAAATCAGCGCCGACTGAAGCTAAGGCTCCTATAAAGGGAGCTGACGCATATCCATTCTGTTGCCCAAAATAACCGCCATATTGTGACCTAGCTCAGCATTAGGAAACCGCCTGAGCAGGTGTTCGCCGTCCTCGTTACTGTCACTCGCCGTCCACTAGTACGGTAAGCTAACCGGTTTTAGCTTGGTTTTTGGTCCGCTGGGTCATTAAATGGCGGTATGATTCAGCCTGTATTATAGGAGCTCTAACTGAAGCGAACGCAGGAGGGATGCTTTGCCATAGAAACAACATGCACGGCGGCGACGGCTGCCGATAAAATAGCCTCTAAATGAGCGGCAATTAAACTGAAAAGGCTATAGAATACAGAAATACGATGAGCTAAAATATAAAGTAATTAAAAAGATAAAACTGTGATATATCTTTATCACAGGCATTAAACATGCTAATGTGAAAATGACATTCACAATGTAACTAGAAACCCTGTCACTCAAATTTTACACTACATTTTTTTTTTTTTTTTTTTTTTTATTGAGTGCTTTTTTTGTTAGCCGGATCACCAAATAATGCTTCAATCCCCATTACTGACATTGTTATGTGATTAAGCCCATTCATCATATGATCCGATTTTAAGGAAGATCAATGGTTTTTGTACTGATATATTCATGTTTACATACTTTGTCAGGATTTTTGTACAGCTATTTTAATTTTTTAACAGATTTTTTGCCTTTTACATTTTAGATTAAAAAAAGTACATAAAGTTGTTTATAAAATAATTAGTATGTTTTTATGACAACTACTAAGGTTTCTTATGGCCACCATAATTTATTTTTCAAATATATCCGTGCTATATAATAATGAACAATGTTAAAAGAAATTTTTTTTATGATCATATTAGATATTATTGATCCTATGATCACAAATCAAAATATGTCAAACGCTCTTAAATTTATCCCTTTTATAAATATATAGAGATAGGATATCTGTTGTTATTAAAATATTTTTGCCCCTAATTAAAGAAAAACAGTAGTTTTGATCTTTGCATATGAAAATAAGAAACAATGTAAATGTTGAAATGAAATACTTTTGATTCAAGGAATTTCTCATTAGAACATTTTGTTTTTTGTTATTTTAAATGAAGGAGTGAAAATATTTTTTTAATGTGTGTGTTTTCCCTTTTAATATAAGAGTTTAAATTCTTTCCCTAAGAACTACATTGTGTCCCCCTCCCCCCCCCCCCCCAAAAAAAAAAAAATAAATAAATAAATAAAACTTGTCTAACTGAAAAGTACCATGGGCTGATATGTTCCCGGTCTAATAAAGAAAACACAACTTTTTAACAAAGCTTTATAACTTTATAACTTTATAACTTTAATAAATAACATAACTTTAATAATAAATAATAATAATTTAATAATAATAATTTTATAATAATAATTTAATAAAAATAATTTTAAAAATAATTTTATAATAATAATTTTATAATAATAATTTAATAAATGATTAATAATAATAATTTAATAATAAATAACATAATTTTATAACGAAAAAGCTCCAAACAGTGCTCAGAACTCGTTATTGTTTTTGGTCAAAAGTCAACACGCGCGGCAGCCACTTTGACAACAGCTTTTTCATAGACAAATGTTCATTCAAAATAAACCTACACGTTCCTTGGATATCTTCAGAGTCCGAGCTATCTCCTGCAACTTCACTTTACGGTTCCCCAAAACGATTTTGTGGACTTTTTTTTATGTTTTCCGGAGTAACCACCTCTTTTGCATGGTGCATCACTGAGGTCCGTACGACCGCGTTTAAATTCAGCAAACCAGTCAACAATGGTTGATTTACCTGGTGCAGTGTCCGAATAACGCTTATCTAGCCAAGCTTTTGTTTGAACGGTATTTTTTCCCCATCAAATAACAATTCTTGAAATTCTTGTTATCCATTTTTTTGTTTATCAACAAAGTTGTTCAACTAGAACCACTCTAACGTTTTATCCACACGGCGAATGATCATGGCATTTTTTCTACTACCTTTTAAAGGTTAGTATTTACTAAAAAAAACATCGGTTCGGCGATTGCAACGCCATCTGTGTGCGAGACCGGGAACTTATCAGCCCATGTGTTATTGTGATATTGTGGCGTTGTTATTTTCTATTGAATGCAAGCAAACTAAGCATTAAATTTGCTGTTGGCATACTCAAAACAAAATTAGAATTATCTGGAAGATTTTTTGGTACTGACATCTGGGATAGGAGATAGATAGCCAAAAATTGTTGTCAATAATGTGCAAAACAGTTATTTAATATTGTTAAATACATAAAATTGTTGAAAGTGGTAAATAATATAAAATAAATAAATAAATAAAATAAATAATAATAAATAACAAAAAAAACTGTAACCTATAATAAAAAAAATCCCTGACGGCCCGGCCTACAGGCACAGCTAGATTTCGAAGACGCAGACCGTGAAGCGCTTGTCAGTTGGGAATTGCATAAGAAATGACTTTTTTTCCATGATGCGTCATTTGGAAACGCCCACTTTGAAACCTAACTTGTTTGCAGGCAAAGCCGACAGGGATTTTTTTGTTTTTAATTTTTTTTTTTTTTTTTTTTTTTTTTTTTTGCTATAAGGGTTGGTCTTATAAAAAACTTGTCAATATAAAAGTTTTAGGTAATATTAAGAGGATTTATTATAAATTTAAGCAGATTTAAGCCCCCTCCCCGGGGCCATTTTTAATGATATCAAAAATCTGTCATCCATAAATTTTCGGCCCTTTTCCTAGAAGTAATAATAATAACGTTAAACGGATTCAATGTGTATCATAATTAAGAAAATATGGGGTTTTTCTGTTTTCACAAAAAGCCCCCCCCCCCCCTCTATACATCCATCATAATTTTATCAGAAAATAGTTTTCAATACATTTAAAAAAAAAAAAAAAAAAAAAAAAAAAAAAAAAAATATATATATATATATATATATATATATATATATATATATATATATATATATATATATATATGCCCCCGTAAAGTGGTCCAGTGTGCCCCACTTCTGGGGTACACTGGTCCACCCACCGGGGTACAGTGAACCGCTATTAGGTATTATCTGAAATACAATATAAATCTATTTTTTGTTAATCTAATTCTTTTTTATTTCCCCTTTACCCGCAAAATAACATAGTAATATAAATTTACAAGTAACATTTTGAAACAAAAACAAAATTAATTATATTTTGAAAATAATAACAGATTAATACAGGAACAATTGCAATTTAGTTGAAGTTATTACTTAAGTAAAAAAAAATCAGCGCACATTAAAATTTGCAAATGAAATTCCAAAATACTTATGAGTAAGATTGAGCCTGGAATATTCCTGAAATACTTTTGGGTCTGGGAGCAACATTATGAAATCATTGATATCAATAACAGATTCATCTACAGTTTTGGAGAAAAAAAAACTGATTTCCATTCCATTTGCATCTCACGAATCTTACTTGAATAGAATCATCATCAATTAGACTACAGTTATATTTATCAAAGGCGGTAAATAAATGCAGAACAAAATATTTCTTACTATGTTAAATAAATTGTTATTTTTCTTTGTTTACTTTATTTTAACGTTAAATAACTACTTTAAAATATTTCTTTATAGAAAATAAGCAATTATTAAATATTTTGAACATTCTGCATTACAGGAGCAGAGTGGATTGTGAACCACTGTGCCCCAGGAGTGGGTGGTCCATTCTTTTAAACATATTAACTTTAAAGTTAAATAAATACAAGTATCTTAGCTTTGCAAAATAGCTGTTTTATCTTATTTATCTACATTCTACAACCTTTAATTACTTAAAAAATAAAAATATGATGATGAAAAATTTTACTTTTAGAAGCTCAAAACACCAATCAAGATAAAATAGTTCAATCTGAGCTAAACATATTTTCTGAAGGCTATAAATAATCAGTGCAGTGCTGTTATCTATTAGAAGAGAAGCTTTAAAAAAATCAAATAAATAAAATGTTAGGGGGTGGTCCACTATGTACCAGTCTCCCCTACATTTCCACATATTTACACTTTCTGGTTAAATAGACAGCTGTCAAACACCAATAATTGTCATGGTAATTTTAAGCCTCTCCCTAATAATATGTCATAGCGATGGCTCTGCGTATTTGATGCGTGAGATTTTTAAATAGATGCACATTTCTTAAAATGAAGCATATAAATACAAAATAAGCAAAACTAAGAATTTTTGACATACAGAGAATTTTTAAACATAAAAAGTAATACAGAAATGTAACAAACAAGCAATATAGTAAATATCAAAAAGTAAACTTATACTAGTTTTTTTTTTTTTTATGAATAATGAAACAGTTTTTTCATTTGTTATCTTTCGTTAATTTTAGATAATTTTTAAACAAATTAACATAAAAAATAAATTTTATATTATACAAAAGGTTAAGGGGGACGTGCCCTTTTCATAAAAAATCATTGCTTATTTTCTATTGCAATACTTCATTACGTTAAGTTAATCGGGAATAATAAATTACATATTTTTTCCAAAACTCATTAGAGAATAGGGAATTTTTTTTAAATTTAAAATTACAGTCATGAGCAATGGCATGTCCTACCCCACCCTTATTTGCATCCATTTTCCAGTTCCAATTGAACAGCTTTTAAATGAGGAATAAGTAGACATAATCTAAGCTCTTTTACCATATCAAAAACTTCCAAGTATAAAGGAAAATAATAGATTACTACTTTCTTTAAATTAAAATTGTTAGATTATTGCTGCGAATGTCAAAAAATGTACATCTGGAATTAGTTCTTTAAATATATCTTACTGTTAGAATTTTTATTTATGTTAGTGCATATTTATGTTATTTATAGAAATTAATGTTTGTGCATATAAAATACTGGTAATATGTGCTACCAATTTTCAAATGATTTTAATTTTCTGATATATGTTCGGTCTTACAAATATTGGATAATTGGCTAATAGTCAAAATTTTAAGAAATTTCCAAAAATTAAATTTTTATTTTCAACCTGGCAAGAAAACAGTAAAATTGCATTTTTAACATTACATTGACATATATATCGCTGAATGTAAACAAACAGTTTGGCGAGAAAGTTTAGAAATAGCGCCAAAATATCATTACGAAAATTACGATATTAATAAGAATAACAACAATGAAATAATTTTAATGAGCACGAGAATGAATTAAAGAAATTAACTGTTATTGTATTTAACATTAGATATAAGATAGTTTAGAATAAAAAAGATAAATAGAAAAGTGACACTTACCAACTATAAAGAAGGAAGCAGAATATGTATCTTGCAATTCTGGGCTTATGTGAAGAAAACCTTTCACTATACTTATCATTTTGAAAAAATAGGTTTATCTGTGAGCTTTAAAAGATATTGCAAGACAAAATAAATAAAGAAAATGCTCTCCGTCGAGCTGAGACAGAGCTTCGGCAGCCGCCATGTTTTTAGAATCCAGAGAGTGAAAACGTGACGTCAGTTTCCTCAGCATTTGATTGGCTGTTAGAGGCGATATCGCCTCCAAAGAAATCTTTGTCGCCTGTAACAGCCAATCAAATGCGTAGGAATCTGACGTCACGTATCGACTCTCTTGTTTAGTTTAAACATGGCGGCTACCAAAACTCTGTTTGGGCTCGATGGAGGCATTTTTATTTATTTATTTTGTTATGTAATGTCTTTTTAAGACCAAAGACACCTGCATTTTTTCAAAATGAAAAGAGAGTTAAAGGATTTACTTGATGTAAGCCGAGAATTACAATTAACATCACTGAATTCTGCTTCCCTCTTTACAGTTGGTAAGTGTGATTTTTGTATTTATCTTTTTTTTTAATTCTAAACTATCTTGTATCTAATGTTAAATACAATAACTGTTAATTTCTTTAATTCATTCTCGTGTTCATTAAAAGTATTTCATTGTTGTTATTCTTATTAATGTCGCAATTTCCATAATGATATTTTGGCGCTATTTCAAAACTTTCTCGCCAAACTGTTTATTTACATTTTATTTTATCAATGCTATGAGTATGTCGATGTAGTGTTAAAAATGAAATTTTACTGTTTTCTTGCCAGGTTGAAAATAAAATAGTCTAATTACATTTTCTGATCTTAAACTTAAAATAAAAATAAATGAATAATTCCTGCTAATGAATAATCAGTATTAGCAAATTCTAAATAAAAAAAATATATATATGTATTTTTGTCATCCAACTGCTTTAAAAAAATTAAAAGTTGGAGAAACTAGCAAAAGTATTTACATACGCACCACATCACTGGTAATTAATTATATGATTTCTGTTATAATACTTACTTAACATGAATCTCTTATTCCATTTCTTTGTACAATAATTTAAATGTAAACTCAAACATTTATAGTTAGTTATAGTAAATTGTAATTTGAAGTCATAACTTTGTTGCTGATATTCTATACAAAATCTTTTAACCTTTAGTTACTACTGTGTTATATGATTTGGCAATGATTGTACCTAATTTTTGTCATTTCTTTCAATATTAATCTCCGGGGAAGGATAATATGGAAAAGGCAAGAATTTGTTTGCCTATTGGGAAAAAGTGAAATAACTGTATGAGCATTTTAGTGGTGTAACTGATTTTATAATTTACCCCAAAAATTCATTTGTAACCCACTGGCGTGTATTAATGACGTTCCAAAAAAGTAATAAATATGAAATAAGAGATAATCGGATGTAAGATTTTTTTTCTGTATGTGTTTGCAAATATTTTTAAAAAGTTGTATTGCATTTTAAAGTAATGAAAAGCAAATTTAATTTGCGAAGGTGTTTCAGAAAGTTTTTCAGTATTTCAACATAATTACCTTTTTTGTTTTTGTACTTTTTGGTTAGCCCGGCGCCAGTAATATATGTGTACATATGTACATATATATGTATGTAACTATAGGGTGGATGTGCCAGTAATGGACACCCTTAAGGAATTTCTTTAGAAATTATTTTTTAATTAGTAGTTATTATATTTCATTTGTTTTAATATTATATTAATCTACCAACAATATTTAATCATGCTCATAATCACATTTCCCAATGTGAATAGAAATTTAATTGTATGTAACAGAAATAAATCAAAACACCCTAAATTCCAGTAATGGACACCCTACAAAAAGTAATAGATAATTGATATGATTGTATTTAAAACCAGAATTTAACGAAAGCATATTAATGAAACAAAATAGTCATTTTCAAATATATTTAACAATTAGGATATCAATAATTAATAAAATATTTATGAAAATAATTCACTGTTTAAATTAATTATTGTCATTATCACAAGATCAATATTTTAATTATTTTAGATAGAAGGCTTACTAAAATAATAAATTTCAAAGAATTACATTTACCAAATTATTGAGACGCGGGGGGGGGGGGGGTAGTTTAAAAAAAAGTCTTTGAGTTACTAGTGCATGGAATCTTTTTTTCATATTATTCTTAACAGTTGAACGGCCCCTGAAACTGCTTGAGTTTTTTTAATAAGCATTTTTAGTAATTTGTATAAAATATCAAATAAATGAAAGTGTGGGTTGAATGTTTTTTAAATACTAAATAAAATTGCAGAACTGATATTTGAGGCCCCTGATCTGCAGATTTACTAGTTTTATTGGTACTTTTTTTTTTTTTTTTTAATGTACGTATTAGCTGTTTTGTCAGATATGAACAATCAAAAACATACCAGAAAGAAAATAATAGATTTTTAACTTGTGTAACTTAAAAAAATGTCTTTGTTTAAATGGGAAGAGTTTGGGCTCGATGAGCCCCTCATTTTCCTGTGCCCTTAAACATTATTCTCTGCTTCCTGATTGGCTGTTGATTGCCACATTATAAAATATGCAAGGCACTTTAAAAAAAAAATAATTATCTGATTACAATCTTAAAAAGTTTATTGATTATGTGAAATTAATAAGTAAAAAAAAAAAAAAAAAAAAAAAAAAAGATTTTTATGAAAAAGTTATTGTTATTACATTCTGGTAAGAGCAATTTAAAAAATTAAATTTGATTACTTAGCTTTTCAGTTAAATCAAAAAAAAAATTATCCATATGAACATTACTGAAATTGCTTTTTTAGTAATGGCCACATGGGATGTCCATTAATGGAAATTGACTAATTAAGCATTCCAGTAATTGACCATGGTCCTAAAACCTGAAAAATAAATGAAATTTTGTAAATTGTTATTAGTATATAAAATTCAAAGTTTCCTATTACTAGTAAAACAAAAACATGCAATTTTGTCAAGTAAATAAAAAATATATAAATTAATTGATAATTAATAAATTAAGTGAAGCCAGCTCTCAGCATGATCATTAAGATTTTTGCAGAAAAACAGTGGAACTGTGAAACATTATTTTCTGCTTCCTGATTGGTTTGATTAAGAGTGTCAACAATAACCCAGATTATAAAACATGCAAGCGGGACTAATTAAAGAATATATAAAAGCTAAATATTTATTGTTTATTTTAATATAAACCAAAATTTTTGAAGGTGGCCCATTATTGGCACATTTACCCTATATATATGCATACAAATATGTATATTATAATGTATATGTAGATATAGGTGTGTGTGTGTGTTTATATGCATGTATATCACTGGCGTCCGACTAACCGAAAAGTACCTTTTTTGTAAAATTGCAACGTTGTTTTTCATTATTAACAGTAATATAAATATTAAATATGTAAGTTTTTTTAAGGCCAAAGAAAATTTTGATTCTTTTGAAATTGAAAATTTTTACTGAAAATAAAAATTTAATTTTTGGAAAATTCTTAAAATTTTGACAGTTAGCCAATTATTCAATTTCTGTAAGACCGAATGTATATCAGAAAATCAAAATGACTGGATAATTGGTAG
Source organism: Maratus michaelseni (assembly GCA_963931845.1). Taxonomy (NCBI): domain Eukaryota; kingdom Metazoa; phylum Arthropoda; class Arachnida; order Araneae; family Salticidae; genus Maratus; species Maratus michaelseni. Next base: position 46,601 of record CAWVPG010000266.1, on the reverse strand, counting down.
CACACATTCTCAATATTTTATATGCACAACATTAATTTTTAAATAAACATACTATAATAAATAAAATAAATATGCACTAAAATAAATGAAAATTTTGCCAATAAGGGTGGGGGTAGGACGTGCCATTGCTCATGCCTGGAATTTTAAATTTAAATGAAAAACTGGTTAAATCCTCAAACAAGGGCGACACTTGGCGGCGAAGTTGGCGAAGCAATAAATGAGATTTTCTTGCTACCAGTTCGTTTCTTCGCCTACTGTGGTTGAATGGTTGGTTTATTGTTGTTTGTTCTGGAGATTGGATTGTATTTTGAGCTCAATGCAAAGATGTAAGAAGTTTTTGATTGGATTATTGTGTGTCTGATTTGTTGAATTACGTTTGTGGAATGTATTTTGTGAATAAAGATACACAAATATTATAATACAGACATACATACAATAAATACAATAATCCAACATGGAGTGAAAAATTAGCCAGAGCCAGGAATCGAAACTGAGTCCACAGCGTTCCGGGCTGTCGCTCTGACCACTGAGCCACTCCGGCTAATTCCTGAGTCTGCAATTTCTCACTAATAATCCACCAATCTGTAATAATCTAATACCGTTGTCCTGTCATCAAGGCTATCTGTTAGATGGCTGGTGACTTTCTGTCCAACATGGTTTATTAGTGAGAAATTGCAGACTCAGGAATTAGCCGGAGTGGCTCAGTGGTCAGAGCGACAGCCCGGAACGCTGTGGACCCAGTTCGATTCCTGGCTCTGGCTAATTTTTCACTCCATGTTGGATTATTGTATTTATTGTATGTATGTCTGTATTATAATATTTGTGTATCTTTAGTTGCTGAATGCAGGCGTTGTTTATGTGTGTTTTAATGTATTTTGTGAAGTTTAATGATTTGACGTTTTGTGGTATGTCATATAATTCCTGTGAAATAATTAAAAGAAAAACGAAAGATGAGAAATATGGATGTTATATATATATTATTCTAGTGGCAACACTATTTTTCTATAGACATTTTGGCAACAAGACCGTTTATTATAATATTCGATACATGCCACTACGTTTGCTTGTATATGTTTATTAATGCTAATTAAAAGATGGGTTGAATACAAACAAAAATAACAAAAGATAAGTGAATTTTTGTTGATTTTTTTTTTTTTTTTTTTTTTTTTTTTTTTTTTTTTGATAAAATGTATTCTAGAGACTGCTGCACTTTAAGGTTCATTCATCCAGAGGTGTGTTTTTTTTTCGGAAAATGTACGCGAAGCGTACATATACAGTGTCTCACATAAGTGATGGGACACTTGTGCTTTACAAAAGGAAACTAATCAAATAAATTAAAAAAACATGTACACATTTTTTTTGTGGGTGTGTTTCATACTTAAATTTAGTAAAGATTATTACATAACATACATTTTGTCAAAATATTAAAATATTAATTTAATAAAAATACAAATGTTTAGAACGGAGCAAAAAATAGCTCACATAAGTGATGGGACACCATTATATATGCAACAAAAATCGTCTAAAATAAGCAATAAAAATATTTTTTGGGGTTTTATTTTTACTTAAAAGCAATTGGCAATAATTTATAAAATCGTCTGCAGTATTTCTCTCCAGTTTGTTTTGGAATTTTTGTGTTTTTTAGCTCTGTGTAGTCATGAATGCTAAACGAAAAGAAACTTCGCCTGAAATTCGAAAATAAGTTATTAATTTGCATATTGAACGTGGAAAATCTATTGGAAAAACTGCTGAAACAGTTAACTTGAGTCGTTCAACAGTTTTCAATATCATTAAACGATATAAAAAGAATCATATGATTCAGGATAAAAGAAGACCTGGCTGACCATCAAAGCTATCCAATGGAATAAAGCGAATTATCGTTCGAAATATTAAAAAAAATCCAAGAATTAGTGCTTCAAAAGTTGCTGCTGATTTACAAGCATTATATGGAATAATTGTTAATCCTGAAACTATTAGAAGGGTAATTCGATCTGCTGGATATCACGGTAGAGTAGCCAGGAAAAAATTCTTCGTAAGTGAAAAGAATAGAAAACTCAGACTAGCTTTCGCAAAATCCAACATAAATAAGAATTCTGATTACTGGAATAAAGTTATATTTGCTGATGAGAGTAAATTTAATATATTTGGTTCTGACGGTAGAATCTTGGTGTGGAGAAAACCCAGGGAAGAACTTCGCAAACAGAACTTGGTACCAACAGTAAAACATGGTGGAGGAGGAGTTATGGTATGGGGGTGTATGTCGTCCGCTGGAGTTGGTAATCTTGTTTTTATTGACAGTATAATGGATCAGTACAAGTATATTGATATTTTAAAGCAAAATTTGAAATCTTCAGCACGAAAATTGAACCTTCATAACGATTTTAAATTCTACCAGGACAATGACCCCAAGCACACTTCTCTGAACGTTAGACTCTGGCTGCTATATAACTGTCCTGAAATAATAAAAACACCACCACAATCTCCAGACTTAAATCCCATAGAGAATATTTGGCAAGAATTGGAATCAAGAATTCGCAAACACACCATTTCTTCAAAACAACAACTAAAATCGGTGCTTCAAGAAGAATGGGGTAAAATCACTCCAGAAATCACAAAAAAAATAGTCGAATCCATCCCAAAAAGATTAAATCATGTTTTAAAAGTAAAAGGAAATCCAACAAAATATTAAAACCTTTTAAAAAGTAAAATTTTTGGATAAATATTTGATGGAAAAGTAAGTGTCCCATCACTTATGTGAGCCATTTTTTGCTCCGTTCTGAACAATTGTATTTTTACTAAATTAATATTTTAATATTTTGACAAAATGTATGTTATGTAATAATTGTTACTAACTTTAAATATGAAACACACCCAAAAATTTTTTGCACATGTTTGTTTATTTATTTTATTGCAGTTTCTTTTTATAAAGCACAAGTGTCCCATCACTTTTGTGAGACACTGTATGTTAATAATCGCTGCTTGTATGAGTTTCGTTATATTCTAGAGTCCGCTGCACGTTGAGATTCATGCATCCAGAGGGATTTTTTTTTTCGGAAAATGTACGCGAATTTTACATATATGTAAGTTAATAAACGCATGTTTGTAAAAATTGAAATATCCGGAGTAAATATTGCTAAAAGTTTGTAAAAATAGAAAAATACGGAGGAAAATATTGCTAAAAGTTTGTAAAAATGCAAAAATACAGAGGAAAATATTGCTAAATGCTTGTAAAAATCGAAACATCCGGAAGAAATATTGCTAATAGTTTGTAAAAATATTAAAATGCGCAGGTAAATATTGCTAAAAGTTTGTAAAAATCGAAAAAGCCTGAAGAAAATATTGCTAAAACTTTGTAAATAGTCGAAAAAAGGAATAAAATTGATGTTTACTTTGTGAAGAAGCTTGCCGTAGGAAGCATGCGTTCTGATTGGGTAGAATTTGGAGGTTACCGAGTTTTGGGTTGGCGCGCGTCAAAAAAACCGCCAAATCGGGTGTCGCCCTTGTTGAAGGATTTTGCCAATATAAACTTCTTTTTTTTTTATATTAATGTGTTCAAATATTATCTAAAATAAACAAAAGATACAAATGAAAAACTGTTTCATTATTCATTAAAAAAAATCATCTAGTATAAGCTTACTTTTGGATAGTTAATATCTCTTATTTGTTACATTTCTGTATTACTTTTTATGTTTATAAATTGTCCTGTATAACAAAAATTCTTAGTTTTGCTTACTTTGTGTTTATATTCTTCATCTTAAGAAATGTACATCTATTTAAAAATCTGCCTTCTCACTCACGTATCAAATACACAGAGCCATCACGTATGACATAATATTAGGAAGGGGGTGGGGCTTAAAATTACCATGTCAATTATTGGTGTTTGACAACCCTGTCTATATTTAACCAGAACGTGTAAATCTGTGGAAATGGAAATGGAAATCTGTTCGTAAAATTTTAAAATGCAGCAGAAGGAATACCATTCAGTTATACCTGTCTGGAAAGAGTTTAAGAAATTTATTAACTGAGTCTTGTGTTTTTGATAAAAAAAAATATGGCCTTTGGAGCAGGGGTGCAGAATATGTCCGATTCGGCGATCTGGGATTGAGGGAAATTTCAGTCATCTAGGGAATTTTTTCGGAAAAATATACAATTGATTTCAATTTTAACAATGAATTATATAATTCCCCGAGATAGAAAAATGTTTCCGTACAAATAAAAAGGTCCGGATGGCGACTTTCACAAAATCGATCTGAGAAAAATATGTACCGTATATGCTCACGTATAAGTCGAGAAATTTTGGAAAAATAATCTGCTTCAAAGTAGGGGAGGGAGGTCAACTTTATACATGGAACAAAAAAGTCGAAATTTATTTTTGGAGTAGAAAAATGCCGATAGTCCGGAGTAATTATGCAATTGCAATAATCGAAATTTCTAAGTTATTTTCTAATGAATTATCGCAAATACATACATAGCGATTTTCGAAACATTTAAAACTACCCGTTTTAATACTTTCGTCATTTTTAAAACAAAGGAAAATAATACTTTAATACGTGAAAAACAGTCCTCTTAAAAAGCATAACGAATATCTTTATTTCTCTGACTTCCGTGCCTACAAAAACATTCTACAAACCATTTCCGACAACAACATTTTTTCACACAGCTTGGAAAGATATATTTAAAAAAAAACAAAAATATCTTTCTCACACAGCTTAGAAAGATACATTTCTGAAAACATCTCCTGTTAATATAGGAGCCAAAAATACATTGAATTCAATTCGATTCGCGACAATCTCCCACCTTGAGTTTTCAACAGGAAAACTCAACAATAGGCACAACAAAATTCAAAATAAAACAAAATATGTGTAACATTATACTTACATTACATGGCCAAAGCATTAATAATATTCTTAACACTAATTTTCAAAGACAAATTATACATTTTCCTGCAAAAATTCAAACAAAAATTAAACATATTATTACAAATTCAAATTAACACTAGGAAATGAGATATACTAAAAATAAGGAAAAAAGTTTGAAAAGTTCAGTGTTAAAAAAAAATAGTCTTATGACTATAACGTTTTGGAACCGTCACTGTCCTGCCACTTCTCGTTCGTAATACTGGCTCTAAAGATTGTTCTTTTGGAATCTCTAGATTGTACAGTTTTTGTATTGGTCTTAAAAGTTCACCATTTTCAGTTTTTACCCGAGCAACTCTCGGGTGACCATCTTTTCCAGAAATTAGTTCTTGCACACGAGCTAAAGTCCAATACGTACGTTTCTTATCAGACTCTACGAGAACGACATCACCAACGGTCAGTTGCTTGGCATTCTTTTGCAGGGAATTTTGTTGGCGTAACTGCCCTAAATACTCAATACGGAATCGTCTTCTAAGATGTTCTCGAACTTGTTGTCTGTACTTTGCTCTTCTGTTTAATTCTTGTGCGTCAATTGCATCAAAATCTATCACATCTGAAGATCTTATTTCTTGAAGAAACATTGATGGTGTTAAAGGTGCTAGATCATCCACATCTTCTGAGATATACGTGAGTGGTCTAGCATTTACAACTTGTTTGCAGTCACAAAGAATTGTGATAAGCTCTTCATAGGATAATGAAGCTCTACCTAGCATTTTCCTCTCCACCATTTGTATCAACCTCTCTTACCAACCACCCCACCAGGCAGCAGTAGGCGGATTGAATTTCCAACGAATCTTTTGTACAGCTGCTGCAGCTGAGATCTGTTCCCAATCGATGTCTGAAAAAGCTCTATCTGCACCGAAAATTTTTTTACCATTATCAGAATAAACGGTCGTCGGTCTTCCTCTTCTCGCTATAAAGCGCCTAAAAGATTGGAGGAAGGTATCTGTTGCTAATGACGTCACTAACTCTAAATGTATGGCCCTGTACACTGCACAAGTCTACAACATTTTTCAAATATAAGGGCCCAGCTAAATCTACTCCAGTTATTTGGAATACTGCCGCATCTTGAACTCTTTCTGCTGGCAATGCAATAGGTTCTGACTCTGTCTTCTGTGCACTAAATATTTTGCAACGCACACATTTCTGAACTACTACTCGAATGGTTTTCCTGGCTTTCAGGATCCAGCAGTCTTCTCGTATAGATGTCATCAAAAGAGCCACTCCTGCATGTAATAGCTCTTGGTGTTTCCAGGAGATCAATCGATGGACTACAGGATGGTCAGACGGCAAAAGAATTGAGTACTTAAAATTGACAGTATCTTCTCGATAGATGACTTGCGTTTTTACTCTGATGATACCATCTTCATCACGGATTGGTCTTAGGCTACGAATTTTCTCATTATTCTTTTCATCAAAGCTGTCTTTTTGGATCAAAATCATTAATTTTCTTTCAGCTTGTTCTATTTCAAAATATGTTAGTTCAGATACTTCTTTTGAATTCGGTTTTCTTGAATTACTTATGAATCTTAGAATCCATGCAATCAATCTTATTATTTTCTTGTATGATGAAAATCGTCGATAATACCAATCATTAGGTTTCGTGTTCTTGTTTAATGCTGAAATGACACTTTTCCGTTTCTCAGTATTAATAACTTCTTCATCTGGTGATTCGACATTTTGAGGCCAAGTAAATTCTGGCTCAGCCAGCCAGGCTGGTTCCTCCCACCATTTTAGCTGCAAGAACTGTTCAATGGAACAACCTCTGGAAGGAAGATCAACCGGATTAAATTTTCCTGAAACATGTCGCCACTGATCTTTCTGTGACAAAGACCTGATTTCTTCTACACGATTCCAGACAAATGTTCCCCATCTATCATCTCGCTTTATCCAGCTTAAAGCTGTGGTTGAATCACACCAATAACAGATCTTCAAATTTGGAATTCTTAAATCAGCAATGACACGACTACCCAACCTGGCTCCAATGCAGCATGATAAAAGCTCTAACCGCGGTATAGTTAGGCTCTTAAGAGGAGCTACTCTTGCGCGTGCTTGTATAAAACTCACCAAAATTTCATTTTTCTTCTTTACTCTCAGAAAAATAAAAATAGCATATGCGTGTTTACTTCCGTCACAAAATATGTGAAGACTTACATCATTTTCAAAATTATCTAGATTCATCCAGCGCTCAAGTTTGATGTCAGAAATTAATTTTATTCCTTGCACCCACTTCAAAAATTGTTTAGCTAAATTCTCTGGAATTAATTCATCCCACTTTAATTTCAACTTCCAGCATTCTTGTAGAATAAGTTTAGGGAGCAAAGTCACGGGTGAGGCAAATCCCAAAGGATCAAAAACCTTCTGAGCCAATGAAAGTAGAGCTCGTTTTGTAGGAATAATTTGCTCTTCCTCAATAGGGCTGATTTTGCAAGATAGGGTATCGTTTTCTAGATCCCAGTTTAAGCCTAGTACTGGTGTTATGTTAACTGTTGAAGTTTCAGACATAATTTGAATTGGATAATTTGACAGCCATCCCCTTAAATTGAATTTCGCGGAGGACAGTAACATTCTCGATTCAATTATGAACTTGTTTAATTCTTCAGTTGTGTTGAAACTACAAACACAATTATCTACATACAAAGATTCATTCAAAGTTTCTGCTGTAGAAACAAAATTGTCAGGTGTACTTTCCAGATGGTGTTTCAGAGTAGCCGCTAGTAAAAAAGGGCTGCAATTGATTCCGAAAACCACACGTTTATGTCTGTAAATTATATTATCCTTCCATAAAAACCGTAGATAGTCTCTATCACTTTCTGTAATACCTATCTGTAGGAATGCCTTTTCTATATCAGATACTGCACCAACAGGAAATTTCCGAAAACGATGCAGTATTGAAGGAATCATTTCAATCATATTTAATCCTTTATCCAAACAATCATTTAATGAAGGAAAACCTTTCACATGAGCCCGAAGCATCAAAAACCGGCCTTACTTTAGTAGTTTCACTCGATTCTTTAAATACAGGCCAGTGTGGCAAATAATGTATTTTGGATTTTTTATTATCGACCACCCTTTCAATTATTCCTGCATTTAACCATGTATCAAATACTTCATTATAAACTTCAGTTTTATTCAAATTTGATAACCTTTTCTTCGTTGCAGCAAGCCGTTTTTCGGCCAATTCTCTATTACTAGGTAAGCGGGCATTATCTACTACCCAAGGCAATGCTACTTCATACCTCCCATCTGAATCTATTCTTATGTTTCTTTTAAAATGTTGCATAGTTTCTTCATGAATTTCATTTTTAGTTTTAGATTCAACCGGATCAGTTATACCAAGAATATCTAGCTTCCATAAGTCAGCAACGGAACTTTCGTTCCAAAGAGACGAAATAACCATAAGAGAATCATTTGTTTCAGATTTAATGCCTGGAATTTTCCCCATGAGAGTCCACCCCAAATGGGTCTTTACAGCAACCGGACCACTTTTTAAAACTTTAATATTTCCGGTGAGTAATTTTCCCGCCACATCGGAACCAATTAACAATTTAATTTCGTTTTCGGTTTTACATACATTGTTTTCAACATCCGAAATCTTAATACCATATTTATTTAATTCTTTTAACCAAGGTCCATTTGGCACCTTTTTTATATTAGAACAAATAACAGGAACATCTAAAACATGCATATCACATTTATAACTATTATCAATACTACTTAAGTGAATTCTATATTTGTTGTGGTTTGTTTCACTTGTTTCAACACCACCAAATAATTTATGAATTAATTTAACTTTATCAATACTTTTATAATTCAAATACTTAATTACATCTTCTGATAAATATGAACGCTCAGAGCCCGTATCTATGACTCCCCGTATAATTTTTTCTTTACCATCGTGCTTTACACGTACATGCAAAGTTTGTAATAACACTGTTGGGTCGGAACCTTGAGTAGTCAAAACAGTATCACTACTCCCTGACTCATGTTTACGACTTTCTAACGCCGTATTACTTTCCTTATTACAAACATTTTGACACATTACAGCAAAATGCCTTTTACCACAATTTAAACATTTAATCTTCGATTTACAGTGACGTGAAATATGATTTTTCTTAAGACAGACAAAACAAGCCTGCTTTTTCAAAATTATACTTCGTTTATCTTCAAAAGAAAGCGAATTAGCTTTAAAACATTTTTCTGATAAGTGACACTTGTCACAAAATATACATGTTTCCTCATATTTCTTAATTAAATGTTTATCCTTAGATTCATCACTTACAAATAAATCAGTAGCAGTTGGCACAGAAATATATTCAACATTTTTAAATCTAGTAAAATTCTTAGATTTATCAAAACCAAAACCAGTACGCGCCAATAAAATACGTTCTTCAGACAACACTTCATTTTTTTAAGAAATTAAGTATAGAATTTAATTCACTCTTACCTTGCTCAGACTTCTGAGGATCCCGTTCCCAAATTCGGAGAATATCATGAGGTAAACACGATTCCACCAACGGGAATAAAATGCTCGCGTATTTATCCAAAAATCCCCGTTTTTTGCAAAAAACGATTGCGTCATAAGGGCGACAAAATAATGCTCGCCTCAAGCAGAAAATTGTCTAGCGGTGGTCTTGGCTCTGGTGTTACAAAGATGTCAATCAAAGTTTGCATTAACAAAAAGCGGTCAGACATTTTAATTCTCAATAAAGCAAAAGCACGAAGATTATCATACGCGAAAAGGACTGTAGGTGGTTTCTGTTTATGTTTACACCGGAAGTTTGTACCGCAGTTCCCTAATCAGCCAATCATAATTCAGAAGGAAAATTTACGCAGCTTCCGGTTTTTTGCAGGGGAGGAGTTTTATGCTTGCGTTTGTAAATGGGTGCAAAATGAAAGCAGGAACGATAGTGGCATATTAACACGTCCTGTAAATCCGGTTTGATACCAAGTGATATTGTAAACGCTGCTTCTGTGACCCCAAGAGATTCCAACGATCTAAGTTTGGTTTCTAGGTTGTCATATAACGATGACAAATTGCACTCTCTTCTGGATGTATTATTATTGCATAATACCAGCTGCAGCAGATCGCGAACATAAATTTGAATCAAAGTGTCTTCTCTTCCGAATCTTTCTTTTAGATGTTGAATTACTTTAGGATAACTTTCCGCCGATATAGGATAACTGCTCACTATTTGAGACGCTTTCGATTTCGGAGTAATTGCTTGCATCAGATATACGAACTTCGAGTGATCGTCTGACACAGTGTCTTCATGAATTTTCTTGAATGTATTCCAAAACGTTAGCCACGACCTTGAGTCCCCATCAAACGGCGACAAACTAATTTCAGGCAATCTGAGTGTGCGGGATCCTATTCTTTCGTTTTCTATCGAATTAGGTAAAAGAGGTTGATGTTCGACAGTAGGCTTAACAAAAAAATGTCTTACACTTTGCTTCACTGTTATTAATTTTTCATGGTATTCCTCGCATGCCTCGAACTCTTTTACATAATCTTTTTCTGGAGACCCATTCGACAACAGAAAATTTAATATTTCGTCATCTGTGGAACGTAATCTTGATGCTTTGTCTACTAATTGATCTAAAAGCTCTTCTATTAGTTTAACATCTGGGCTTGACTGGTTAATAGCTTCGTTTAAAGCATTTAAAGTCTTCGTAAATGCGCTTCTAAGGGGCGTTCTTTTTATTTTTAACGCATCCATACTTGAACAGTTTTCCACTTAAAAAATATTACTTCCTATGTCCTTCTGTTCGGGCGCCAATTTTATCGCAAATACATACATAACGATTTTTGAAACATTAAAACTACCCGTTTTAATACTTTCGACATTTTTAAAACAAAGGAAAATAATACTTTAATACGTGAAAAACAGTCCTCTTAAAAAGCATAACGAATATCTTTATTTCTCTGACTTCCGTGCCGACAAAAACATTCTACAAACCATTTCCGACAACAACATTTTTTCACACAGCTTGGAAAGATATATCTAAAAAAAAAAAAAAAAAAAATCTTTCTCACACAGCTTAGAAAGATACATTTCTGAAAACATCTCCTGTTAATATAGGAGCCAAAAATGCATTGAATTCAATTCGATTCGCGACATGAATTACCTTAGAAAAAAAAATTTTAAAGATAATAATTTTCTGACAAAAAAAAAAAAAAAAAAAAAAAAAAAAAAAAAAAAAAAAATCAGGAAAGAGAAAACTTTAGAAAGAGAATCAAATATAGAAGATCCCACATCCATCACTGGTGGAAAACTCACTACAAGCTCTCACTGAATGGGTGAGCAAAAATAGAAAATAATTTAAATTTAATAATGAGAAAAATATTTTTAATCTATGGACAACTTGGAAGAAAATTATTCTAAAAACTTAATTTAATAAAATAATCCTAAATTCTGAAAAGAAACCATCATTTCTAGATCAAGACAGCGGTACCAGAAATACTTTAGCTCCTTGAAAACTGCTTGCAAATTTGCAGTGACTGTGTTTGTGGATCTGTTGGTTCTATTATTGGAAAACACATTTATAACAGAACCCTAAAATCTAATAATATCTTTCATGAAGTGTTTATATCATGGAATGGCCACCAGTGCATAAAGCTACGGAACTATTAAAAGCATCCTTAAACAGACATTTTCATGATGGAAATTATCATTTTACGAGATTTTCTTCAAGAAACAGACTCAAGATTTACAAAACATCAAAAATGATTGACAACATCCACAAAGAGAGTGGAAGATAGCAGTTTCTTAATAATTGACAATTTATCAGAAAAGGTAATCAAAAACATTGTATTTGTTGGTTAAAACTGTGTATTTATTAATAAATATTAGGAGCATAATAATTAGATTAAAATTTTCATTGCATTAACTTACCTTTCCAATAACTAGGCATGTTACAAGTTCAGTCTATAGGTTTTTAAAGATGCGACTTGTATGTTGCAAAATTTACTATACCTACGGTAATATAGAAGCCTATGTAAGCCTATAACATATCGTAACATTTAGGGGAAATTTTCATATGGATTGAGGGAAATGTTGGGAGTAAAAACATTTTCTGCACCCCTGCTTTGGAGGAGATAATCCTCATCTTCTACCTTCCATCCCTCTCAGTAAGAACCCAAGATATTCGGGATGAGACGAGCTTAGTTTTTTTTATACCAATCTTCGGTCTTAAAGTGAAAATAAATATTTATACACAAATTGAAGAGAAACAAGAATAGTCTAATGTTCTTAAAGTTATTTCCAATCTTTTAAAAATCAGTTTGAAAGGGAATTGGATTGTTATTGATTGGATATGAGGTCTAAATCTCAAGAAATGAAATAATTGGTAAATCTATTTTATTGTTATTTATTTCAGTTGGATGACATCATATTCAAACATTGAAAGACTATGTGGTCCCTTCATATAACACAACAAAGTACTGCTCCTTTAAATGTAGTATCAAATTTAGCAGGTCTTATAAGAGGCGAGTCTTGCACTACTCAAACTAGGCATGCTCTTCCACAAGACTTTTCTGAAGAATAATCTACACCTTATTTCTCAGCAAAAATTACTCGAAAATATAGGAAAGAGTATGCTCTGTTTCAATAGCAGAAAATCAATCAAATTCCCTCAGAAAATTGGGTACTTTTCGGTTAGCCGGACGCCAATGATATATGTACATATATAAATATCTATGTATATACATATATATATATATATTCATACATATGTGTACATATATGTATGTATAGATATATGTATATAAATATGTCTTTAAACTTTTACATTAGAAGGAAAAACATACACATTCAAAAAATATTTTCACTCCTTCATTTTAAATAACGAAAAAATGTTCTAATAAGAAATACCTTAAATCAAAAATATATTATTTCAACATTTACATTGTTAAAAATTTATGGTGGACATGAAACCTTAGTAGTATATAAAACATATACCAGTTGTTTTATAAACAATCTGTATTTTTTTTATCTAAAATGTAAAGGCAAAAAATCTGTTTAAAAATTAAAATTGTTATACAAAAATCATGACAAAGTATGTAAACATGAATATATCAGTACAGTCATAGCTGCCAACTTTTAAGCTTTTTTCCTACCACTAAAATTTTATAGTAAATTTTACCTTATTAAATCTCTGAAATCACGTGATTCAATAAAGCAAAACTTATTAATTTTTAGTGGTAAAAAAAAAAGCGTAAAAGTTGGCAGCTATGGTACAGTAGAAAAAACATTGATTTTAAAATCGGAACGTATGATGAATAGGCTTAATCACTGCATTAAAAATGTCAGTAATGGACATTGAAGCAATATTTGGTGATCTGGCTAACTAAAAAAGTACTCAGTATCATCCACAAAGAGAGTGTAGTATAAAATTTGAGTGACATGTTTCTAGTTGAGTTACATTGTGAATGTCATTTTTACATTAGCATGTTTAATGCCAAAGTTCATTAATCTTATTTAAACTTCATACTCAAACTCACATTATTCTGTTTTCATAATATAAGTTTTGTTTATTACTAACTGACCCATCTGGTGTTGCCTGAGACCATGATAATAACCTTAAATAAACCTCAAATTTGCATAAATTTATATCTTTAACCCGATTTTAAATGAATTTATATTTTTTAAATGGAATATTCACATATAGATAAACAATGAAGATAGATAATTTACTTGATTTAATTTTGATATTTTTATCTAATTACTCATAATTCATTATCCTTTTAGGTCCAAGAAAGCTCAGTCGTAAATAATACTGATGAAGAGGTAATTCCGAGGGTCAGCTAAGAAAGACTAAGCGACAGTGCAGAAGAAACAACTGAACTGCTGAAAAAAATCTTCAATAGAGAAGGATTCATCAAAGACGACGTGGGACACCATTCTTGCGTCATATAAAGCATCATGATGCTAGCATCCATGTTTGGCGGGATCATGGAAAACGCACATTGCCAGCTTGCATTCGAATCGTCATACTGTCATATCACCTGGAGTGACGGTATGAAGTGCCATTGGATGCACGTCTCGGTAACCTCTTGTTCGCATTGCCGGCAATTTCAACAGCAGCCGTTACATTTTTTATGTGTTACGGCCCGTGGTTCTGCCTTATCTTCGATGCTCTGCAACTCTACTTTTTAGCAGGATAATGCACGGCTGCATGTTGCTTGTACTATCCTGACCTTCCTTGATACAGAACATGTTCGACTGTTGCCCTGGCCAGCACGTTCCCCTGATTACTCACCAATTAAAAATGTCCTGCTAATGGCTTCTGAGCGACTGGCCCACCACCACGCGCCCATCATTACGGTTGATGAACTGTGGCATAGTGTTGAAGCTGCATGGACTGATGTATCCGTACATGACATCCAATCTCTCTTCGACTCCATGGCTAGGCAGATAAATGCTGTTATTGGAGCCAGAGGTGGCTGCTTTGGGTAGTGTTTTCTCAGGATCTATACCTCCAAATTTTCTGAAAATGTAATCACTTGTGCTTCCCATTATAATGTATTTGTCCAATAAATATCATTCTGTTATTTGCATTCCTTCATGGTGTTGCATTTTAGATGTCCAGCAGTGTATAACAGTGATAAAGTTATATATATTTTAACAGAAAAATTGAAATTGCTCTTTGTAAATGATATTAAAATTTATTTTGTCCAATATCTTTTTTAATATTTTTAGTACCATTATATTGTTTTAATAAATTTATTTTGTATTATTTACTGTGCTAGAGATTAATTTTATTGTTAAGGCTGTTAGTCAGTCAACTTCCCAATTTCCCTCGCTAATGTTAAACATTATGGACGTAGAATGCATATGTATATTTAAAATATCTCCTCGAGAAATTTATATTTTTAACTTATTTTTTCTTTGTACTTTTCTTAAAAGATGTCTCTTTTTTTTTTCTTAGTTCTCAAAATATTTCCAAAATCTATGCTTAATTTAATATTGTATGTGTTAAAAGCTGACAGCCGTGGGTAAGATTTTAACACCTCACATAAAATTAAGTGTATATTTTAAAAATATTTTGGCAATTAAGAAAAAAAACGAGACATCCTTTAAAAACAACAGGAATATACACAGAAAAGAGAGGTTAAAAATATTGTTATGAATTTTGTATATATCTGTAAATATTCCATTTGTTTAAATTTATTTTATTTTATTATTGTGAAAATTGCAGTATTATTAATGTATTTCCTATTGAGCATCATGTAAGTCAATGCTAAAGGCCTCAGGTGGTTTGCAAGGAAAACAACCTTACAGCGTCGGTTTTTATAATGAGTTCTATTGGAAAATAGCCAAGGAATGGGTTTATCGCCAAGCTGGCGATGGTTTTGGCGACTTATTTTTGTCGCCAAATTTGGCGATATATCGCGAAATGTCACCAAGTTGGCGACGGATTTGGCGACTTTTTGTGCACCCCCCCTTTATACCTTTACATTGGGATCCTTTCTCGTTTGGGGTACTCTATCGAGAGTTAAAGCACCTTCTGGTAATTTCTAGCATCCGAAAGCTCTGGAATAATATGGAAAGATCTTTAAAGCCTATATAAGGGACCTCCACCAGTTCAGTTCAGTTAGTTGTCTGTCAACTGCGATTGAATTCATACGAGAGGCTTTGCATTGAGAACTGTGTTTCTCGGATCGATTTTGTCGTTGATACGTCGTATTGAACGCATTGTTTCTGTGTGAAATTTTGCTGTGCTTTTATTGGATTTGAAGATTACTGAATATCTTGTAATTTTCAGAAGATATTGGTCTTCATATTGCACTGTTTATAGTGAATAAAGCCTTTTGATTATTCTTATATATTGGCATCAGTCCTTTCGAACCCCGAGCTCACAACATTTGGTGTCAGGAGTGGGGTTGAATGCCGATTACCAGAGCAATGGAGCCGCAACTGACTAAATTATTGGAGAAATTAGGAGAGATGGATGAGAAAATGACTGCGAATCAGGCTGAAATGAAGAAGGATATGTCAGCGATGGATGAGAAAATGACTGCCAACCTTGGCGAGTTGAAAGATGAAATGAAGAAGGATATGTCAGTGATGGATGAGAAAATGACTGCCAACCTTGGCGATTTAAAAGATGAAATGAAGAAGGATAAGTCAACCGACCTTGGTCAGTTGAAAGACTTAATAGAGGATAAAATAACATCTTTGAATGACAGAATTGACTCCGTGGAAAACAAATTTGAAGGAAGATTTCAAGAAATGGAAGAAAATGTTCAAATGACAGCCAAAACCGTAGAAGAAAGAGTAGAAGAAAAAGTTCAAAAGATCGCCAAGACCGTTGAAGAAAGCATAGAGAATGTAAAAAAAGATTTGGAAAAAGTCAAGAAACAGAAGATAACTGCCGGAAACTATTCCGAAGAAATCAAGTATCCAGATATGCTTCCTCGGGCCTTTATTAAGCTCTCGACCTATGACGGAAAATCCTCATGGCCAGTTTTGAAGACACAATTTGGGATCGTAGCGGACGCCAATGGATGGGATTCCCAGACAAAGGCTTGCCAGTTAGCTGCTTCTCTACGAGCTGATGCTGCCGACGTCCTACAGACTTTGCCTGCAAATGAACCGCTGGATTTTGAAACGCTCGTCAGTGCCTTAGAATTACGCTTTGGCGAGAAATGCATGAAGGAATATAGCAGACTCCAGCTCAAATCTCGACAGCAGAAATCCACTGAATCCCTGCAAGAGCTTGCTACGGATGTCGAGAGACTTTCCCATCTTGCTTATCCTGGCTGTCCGACTGAAATTAGAGAAAGTTTAGCTCTGCAACATTTTATCGATGGTGTGCGTGACCCTGAGATCCAGACAGCACTCCGGATTGCAGATCTCAATGATTTAAAAGGGGCTTTGGTTTATGCTCTGAAATTCGAGGCAGCCAAGCAAGTTACTAGGAAAGATCGACACTTTGTGCGAGCAGCCAACCTGCCTGAGACGTCGGATAGATCTGTGGAACGCTTACAGCAGCAGATGAATGACATAATGAGAAAGATGAACTCCTTAATGGCCAACAAACCTTACAGGAAGATCAAGTGCTGGAAATGCGGTGGAGAAGGCCATATCCAAATCGACTGCCCAAGACGACCCAGCACCGAAGGTAATATCTCTCCCGCTAAAGGAGGAGCAGGAAAACTAATTAATGGCCATCTCGCGGGGCGGAGGTTGCCAGATTTTGAGAAGCCCCATTATCAAGTGTGTCAAATTTCTGCAAGAAGTTCCGGCGAGAATGGAGTTTTTATAGTCGGGCGTGTGAATGATTTGTCCTGTAATATGATCATCGATACAGGAGCCAATGTGACCATCATTCGGAAAGATCTAGCTCAGCGGCTAAAAGAAAAACTCCTCTGGACTCCGCCCCGTGTTATCCTTCAAACCGTGACCGGGGATATGATCGACATACATGGAAGAATGAAACTGAAAATAAAGTTTGGGAACGCCGCTTACCATCATACAGTCTATGTGGCCGATATTTCAGACCCTTTCATACTCGGACTGGACTTTTTAAAATAGCATGGATTTACACTGGATTTTAAGAAGAATGAGTTACGCTCTGCTCAAGAAGATGTCACTATTTTCAAACTTGGGAATGAGTCCGGGTCTATTCAACGGATCACAGCCAAGGCAGATGTTATCATCCCTCCTCGGACCGAAATGATGATACCTGGATTAACTGAGAACGAAAGTAGTTTTCAATGTGGCTTGGTTGGATATCCTGAGAAGAGCCCAAAACGAGTGCTAATAGCATCAGAGCTGGTAGATCTGTCGAGAGATGTGATACCCGTGAGGATGGCGAATGTAAGTGAAAAGTCTAGAATTATCCAGAAGGGTGAAGTGCTTGCTACCTGTGCTCCAGTCACCTGTATTTGCAAAGACCCAAGCTTGACGTTGTCGGAGCCGCCTACAAATTTAACACCTGTAATTGGACGAAATGAAAATTTATCTCCTGAACAGAGACATGCCGCAGAAAGACTGTTCCAGGAATTTAAGGATGTGTTTTCACAAAACGAGAATGATATAGGTCGCACTTCTCTGACACGTCATACAATTGACACTGCCGACCATCCACCGATTAAACAGCACCCAAGACGCTTGCCGTTCGCAAAACAGGAAGAGGTTGCTAAGCTCGTACAAGAGATGCAGGATAGTGACATCATCGAACCGTCATCAAGTCCGTGGGCCTCTCCCATCGTGTTGGTCCGAAAGAAAGATGGCTCCACAAGATTTTGTGTGGATTATCGTAAACTTAACGATATCACGAAGAAGGACAGCTATCCTCTACCAAGAATAGACGACACGCTAGATACTCTTTCAGGACATAAATGGTTTTCCACACTGGATTTGAAGAGTGGATATTGGCAAGTAGAGATCCATCCTGATGACAAAGAGAAGACCGCATTTACTACTGGACAAGGACTTTGGCAATTTAAAGTTATGCCGTTCGGGGTCTGCAATGCTCCAGCAACGTTCGAGCGCCTCATGGAGACAGTGTTAAAAGGTCTGACTTTTGAAGCTTGTCTCATCTACCTAGATGACGTCATCATTGGTGGCCGCACGTTTGAAGAACATCTAGAGAATATCCGAAAAGTGTTAACGAAACTAAGAGCGGCGAATTTAAAGCTGAACCCTTTGAAATGCAAGTTCTTCCAACGAGAAGTAAACTATTTAGGACACATCATCTCAGGTGAAGGTGTTCGAACAGATCCTGAAAAAGTGTCTGCAGTAAAGCACTGGAAACGTCCGGAAAATGTCCATCAGTTGCGAAGCTTTCTGGGACTATGCACTTATTACAGAAAGTTTGTACAGGGGTTCTCCAACATCGCAAGACCCTTGCATAGGCTCACTGAAAGCAAACAGAAGTTTCTATGGACACAAGAATGCGACAATTCATTCCAGCAGCTGAAAGAAGCTCTCACATCCTCTCCAGTCCTTACCTATCCAGACCCCGACAAACAATTCATTGTGTACACGGATGCCAGTCAGGAAAGTGTCGGCGCTGTACTTTCCCAAGAAACAGATGGCCAAGAACGAGTCGTAGCATACTGGAGCAAATGTTTATCGAAACCAGAGCGGAATTATTGCGTCACTCGTAAGGAGTTATTAGCTATAGTGAAAGCCATAGAACACTTCCATCACTATCTGTATGGCAGGAAATTTCTCCTTCGTACTGACCACGCATCCCTAACATGGCTGATGAATTTTAAGAACCCAGAGGGCCAAGTAGCCAGATGGATACAACGACTCCAGGAATACGACTTTGACATCAGGCATCGCAAAGGCTCATCGCATGGAAACGCCGATGCCCTATCAAGAAGACCGTGTCCCGAGAGCTGTCGCTATTGTTCCAGAGCGGAGAGCAAGTATAATCCCGAATATGTCATACGCCAGACGAAGACTGCACTATTGACGCCACCAGATCCCTGGAGTGATGAGAAGATTCGAGAAGATCAAATGGCAGACTCTGAGATCAAACCAATCTTGGAGTTATTAGAATCTTCTAGCACGAAGCCCAGTTGGAAAGACATCTCGACTTACAGTCCTACGACGAAGCAATATTGGGCTCTTTGGAACTCTCTCCACGTCAGTAATGGTGTCCTGTTCCGAAAATTCGAATCGGAAGATGGGAAGACATCTCGGTGGCAGTTGGTACTTCCTCGATCTCGAATCCCAGAGGTCCTCGAAGAATTACATGGCAGTCCCACTGGTGGCCATTTTGGAGTCATGAAAACATTACACAGAGTCCGAGAGCGCTTCTTCTGTGGAAAAGCGAGAGCTGACGTCGAACAATGGTGCAAATCTTGCGATGCATGTGCAGCTCGAAAAGGACCAAAGAAACGTAGCCGAGGAAGACTACATCTCTACAATGTAGGAGCACCTTTCGAACGCATCGCCCTTGACATCCTAGGCCCTCTGCCAAGAAGTACTGATAGCAACAAATACCTCCTTGTTGTCATGGACTACTTCACGAAATGGCCTGAAATTTATGCCATCCCTGATCAAGAAGCTTCTACGGTTGCGGATGCCTTGGTACACCAGTGGATATCAAGGTATGGAGTCCCCCTTCAAATGCTTTCTGACCAGGGGAGAAATTTCATCTCTGCTGTGATTGAGGGTCTCTGTCAACTTCTCGGAATGGACAAAACTAGGACGACGCCTTTACATCCACAGTCGGATGGCATGGTTGAGAGATTTAATCGTACCATCCTCAACAATCTCTCACTGCTAGTCTCAAGAAACCAACAAGACTGGGATCAAAAACTTCCCTTGTTTCTTCTCGCCTATCGCAGCGCCGTCCATGAAACAACCGGCTATTCCCCGTCTCAGATGCTTTTCGGTCGTGATCTTCGTCTACCTTGTGATCTGATTTTTGGTCGCCCTCCAGATGCGCCTTCATCGCCAGAGGGATACGTGCAGAATCTCCAGGCACGATTTGAAGACGTCCACAACTTGGCTCGAGAGCGGATCAATATACAGACGGAGAAGATGAAGACCAGGTACGACACGAAAGCCACGGGACATCAATTCAAAGAAGGTGACAAGGTTTGGTTTTATAATCCGACTCGACGTAAAGGACTTTCTCCCAAACTGCAATCGCACTGGGACGGTCCTTATACAGTCCTAAACAGACTGAACGATGTCGTAATTCGGATCCGAAAGTCACCAAGTTCGAAGCCTAGAGTCGTTCATAACGACAGGCTGGCTCCATACTATGGCCATAGTACTTAGTTCATTGATTGTAAATAGTGTAATGTAAATAATGTAAATTAGTATGACCATGGTCTTGTATATAAATTAATGTAATTATTTATTTTGCTTAGCATTATCATTATTATTGTTATTATTATTTAAATACTTGTATGTAATAATGTCTATGCTTTAATTTTATTTTATTTTTAAATAAGTGTATATTTTGTATAATTCAGCATTATGAATGTGTTTTAAATAGTATAGCATTTGTTGGTAACGGGTTTGCTTTTCGATCAAAGGTTGAACTGCCCGGGACGTGCAGTCCTTGAGAGGGGGGCAATGTTATGAATTTTGTATATATCTGTAAATATTCCATTTGTTTAAATTTATTTTATTTTATTATTGTGAAAATTGCAGTATTATTAATGTATTTCCTATTGAGCATCATGTAACTCAATGCTAAAGGCCTCAGGTGGTTTGCAAGGAAAACAACCTTACAGCATCGGTTTTTATAATGAGTTCTATTGGAAAATAGCCAAGGAATGGGTTTATCGCCAAGCTGGAGATGGTTTTGGCGACTTATTTTTGTCGCCAAATTTGGCGATATATCGCCAAATGTCGCCAAGTTGGCGACGGATTTGGCGACTTTTTGTGCACCCCCCCCCTTATTGTATTTTGTATTATCATATTCTCTTTTAAAGGTGAAATATGTATTACTAATTTCAAAACAGTTTGCCTTTTCAGATATTTACTTGTTAACTTTGATATATAAAGAAAACTCTGTTGTTTAATTTTTGTTTTTTTATGCATTTCACCTGCAGATGTACTATATTTGAGTTTAATCTTTTTTGTTATTCCATTCATGCTGAAACTTTTATGAAGATTTAAAACTTTGTATGAAATTTAAATCAATTGCAATCATATACAACTTTTTTAAACAGACATCTCTAAAAATTGGCACACATTATCATGTATGATTTGTTATTAATTGAGCAATGTTTTCGTGTGATATTTCAATTCGAATGGCATTTAACTTTTACTTCACCATAGTTTAATCCACAAATCCTGTAACTATGATCGGAATTAATGCTCTTTTTGTGTAAAAAATATTCTGTATTCTCTAAGTGAGGAGTAATGAATCTGAGAGTTATCCCATTGAATTTGTTATATGTACTTTATTTGGTCAACAAGAAAGCAGCAGGTTTAATATTATATACAAGTTGTTAGATTTGGATTCTTTGATTGCTCTTCAGTCTTATTATTTTCTTAATTATGAATGTAGAAAAAAGGAGAAATTTAGTTCCAAGTCTGTGTTTATCTTTTTCTTTAGGAAAATTTTAAGAATTAGATTGGAAATAAACAATCATTTATAAGGCATGTAACTTAAAAAAAAAAAAATGTTTAATAGCATGCTAAGCTTAAATAAACAAACTGGTACATTGCAAATAATGTTTACAAATTTTTTTAATGGTAAGGTATTCTTTCACAAATTAGCATTAGAATAACAGAAACCACTTTATGATATTTAGGTTAGACCTTTTATGTGTACAATAAACTTTGTGTAATGCTAAAAGATTTTAAAGTCCTCATTTTAATAGAGTTATACACTGTCTAAAGTAGAATATTATCTATGATGGAAAATTTTCTTGGTCCTGGTCGATTCTGTTTTAGACGTAGTTTGCTGTATTTCATTTAGTCTTATGTAACATTTTCTACTGCATTTTACAAATAGTTATATTTATATTGTATCAGTTATAAGATGATTGTTATATCCTGATAAATGTTATTGAGTCAGTTTAGGTTTCTACTATATTTTAATTAAGAAAACAAAATTTAGTGAATATTCTAGTGATATTTTTTTAAACTGATACAATGTTGCATTATGCAACTTCTGTTATTTGAAATTTTATGCTTGTGTAATGATGTCTGAGAGATAGATGATAAAATTCTTTATCTGCAAATTGACAGTAGTGCTGTGAACTTACCAATGTGAAAAAACAAATCCATTAATTTTTAGATGTTTAAAGATAATTAAGTATTGTTTTAATAATAGATTAGGAAAACATTTTATGATTTATTATTAATATTTAAAAGTGAAAATTTTTTGAGTGAGTCAATTTTAAATAAGTCTAAAATATAAAGGCACAGATGTTATATACACACCACAATGGCGCGATTTTTTCCCCCCGCCAATTTGGCGAAAACTTTGTTTTTGAATATTAGTTACAAATAGCATGTGATTTTTTATTTCAATATAAAAATAAAATAACGTTATAACATTAATATACATTATAACGTTAGTGTTATAAACGTTAATGTACATTGTAATGTTAATATTCAAGAACAAAGTTTTCGCCAAATTGGCAGGGGGAAAAATTGTGCTAATGTGGTGCATATATGACATCTGTTCCAATAAATATTGATATATCTAATAAAAATAATTTATAGAATTAAAAGCAAATAACAACAATTTTTTTTTTGCCAAATTGGTAGGGGGGGGGGGAAATCGCACCAACATGGTGCATATATGACATCTGTGCCAATATAAATGTATATTTTGGAAAAGCCCACAAATTATCATTATCTATACTTCATATATACTATAATATATATTATTAAACAGAAAATTTTATGAAATATTTCTAGCCTAATTTTTACATTAACCAAACTTTTAAAATCTGAAATCTTCTCTCTTTTTAGAGCCAATTTTGTTGTTGTATCCTGGACAACTGTAGATATCAATGTGATTAAAGGAACTGGGTTCACCCACATGTGCAACTTTTATTTCACGAGATACCACATGGCATAATTGCCACGAGATTGGCATTTCTCTTCCATCTACTGACCTCCAAGTGAGAGGACTCTCCACACCGCTATCGTTTTGTGCAAGTCTATAACAGTGACATGGCATTCCCAAGAGCCATCCTCGGAAGAAATGACCACATCTGATGCGATTTAGCTGCCATGTTCTGGTGAGAACTACTGCTACATTGTGGCATAGTTGGATAAATATTGCTTGCTGTATATTGATACATAATTTGAACTGTATACGCAAGCAATGCTTTTTCGACTGTAAAATAGGAAAAGCTGTGTTCACCAGCAACTGATCTAGCAGGGAGAAAGCTTTACCAAAAGTAAGCGTTTATTGTTATTGTAATAATTTATCCCATTTTTATTAATATTCCGTAAGATGTTTATGATACTTAATAAAAAAGGTTGTATTAAAATTTGTGACATAACTCGGGGCTTCAGTCCGTGTTGTCCTTTTCTTAAATCTGTTTAGGGGGACAGTTTGACACAAGAAAATCGCCATTTGGGCAGTCTATAATTTCTATCCAGAGTATTTTATAATTATCAAAAAATTAATTAAAATGTAATAAAATATTTAATATGGTATTTCCTTGATATAGATAGCGGCGACTAAAATGTATCGCCAAGTTATATTACATATATGACATTAAAATCATATTGACATTTTATGATGTATATATATTTTAGACGTAAATATTATGAAAAAATATATATATTGGGTACATTTAGGATATACATATATACAGTATACTTCCTCAAATCCACCACCCTAAAATCTGCAAATTATTAAAATCCGCACATCGTTCCTGATGTAAACAATGTAATTTCCAATTAAGATGTAAGTGTAAAATTTTAGTTTTTTAAAAATTTTATATCATTCTGTACACATTTTAATATGTAATTCTGTTTGGTATGATTCAACTCGTGTTTTCTCATGAAGAAAGTATAAATTTATTTCTGAAAAAATTCTAGATACTGCTGATATCAGTGGCGATTGCAATATATATTTTTTTTAACCAAATAATTTTTGTATAATCAAGCTTTTTTGGTTATTAAGCACGGCTGAACATGAAAGAAAACTTTGTTATTTTAAGATTTTTATGTGAATTATTAGTGTACATTTATAAGGTGAGTTTCACTGAATAATTTAAGAAAAAAATATCTCATCATTATCATATTTAATTAAGCATTAATAATTATTTACTTGACCTTTACTTTTATATTTTAAATGTTTTTTAAATTTTCTTAATTTTTTTATTTTATTTTACTGTAAGCATTCATTATAATTTTCTGTGCATTATTAAATTCAAATTATTGTTTAAAAAATGTAAATAAAACAGTGAGCAAAAATCTGCATAACCTCTGGTTTTAAGCTACACAGATTTAAGGAAGTCTACTGTATAAGATTGGCAAAATCATTACAACTGTGGGATAATAGTAATTGTGAAGGCCACTATAATGAGGAAGTATCTTTTAAATTTTTTGTCTCCTTAGATTTACACAATGTTTAGGAGAATGCACCCACTCGCCTCCAACACACATCTCACAGAAAAAAAGCCATGCATACATTTTTTTAATGTCTAATATCTATTGTAATGATAAACTATGTAAAGTGATCAACAATATATTTAGTTGGCTTATCTATATATTTAAAATTAAAAGCACATTCTGTCAAATTTTCCACACGAATATAGTCTCTTTGCACATGCGCCAACGTTTTTTGAAGGCTTCTCCCCTCAGAAAGGGGAAACCTGATGTATTAGCCCTCACCTGTTTAGCCTAGGGAAATTGAAAAGGGTTGATTTCAAACAGATGGAGTCACCTCACCATTGCATTAAGCATAGACCTTCTAATATATTTTTGCTCTGAGATTGAAAGCTGAAGCTTTTTTTTTTAAGAACTCATTGTTCCAATACTAAATATGCATATTTTTCACAAAATTTTAAAGAGAGCTTGGATAAAGTTATATATTTATATCGGATTGAAATGTCAGAGAGTTCGGAAGATGAGAACAATTTTTTTATTGCTATGTTAAAAGAGCCGACACGAAAACAAACAAACAAAAAAGCAAGAAGAAAACATTTATTTTACAACTAGATAACAATATTTTTTCGCAAAATTTTTACACGGGCTGTAAAACCGTTTATTTATCATCAATAAAGATTTCAAAGAGTTCGGACAAAAAGAACTTTTTATTTTAAAACTATGAAACGACCCTAAGTAAACAAGAAAATGAGTGCATCACTAAATAAATATTAATATTTTTTCGCCAATTTTTTCATTTTGAAATATAATTTCAGACAAAATTTTAAAGAGAGCTTGGATACAGTTATATTTATAACCGATTGAAATGTCAGAGAGTTTTGAAAATGAAGACTATTTTGTTATTGCTATGTTTCCCAAAATTTTTACACGGGTTGTAAAACCGTTTATTTATCACCAATAAAGATTTCAAAGAGTTCAGACAAAAAGAACTTTTTATTTTAAAACTATGAAACAACCCTACATAAACAAGAATATGAGCACTTTTATCACTAAATATCAATATTTTTCATTTTAAAATATGTCATACAAAATCTGATTAAAGATATAAAATAATAAAAACTTGATGTTTCTTTTTAAATTTATTATTATGGGCCCGGGCAACGCCAACTAGTATTAATATTTAAAATATACATTGATATGGCCCATTTATCACACAAATCTAAAAAAATAATCAATTTAAGCTTGAAATTAATGCTTTTGTCTACAAAAAAAAAAAAAAAAAAAAAAAAAAAAAAAAAAATTCCTGCTAAGAAAAATCGAAAAGTTGTGAAATTTTGGCGATATGCATTTTCTGGTAAATTCTAGCAACCTTTTCCCTTTTGCTGGTGGTTCTGACAGAGAAGAGATATTTTTCGTCGAACATGAATATAACAAAAGTTATATGGTGATGTTATCTCTCAAGTGACCTTAGGTATCGTTCAAGTATACCCGTAAGCATATTTTTAGTAATTTTATACCCCGTCCTCCCCTTATCAGAAAATATAAGCAAATAGTAAGCCCCCTTCTTTTTTTTTTTTTGCTTATGTATGATTTTGACATTTTGTACGTCAACACTGTTTGCCAGGAAAAAACAGTTACCATTAATTTACACTATTAATCTTACAAATTTATATAAATAGGCATATATAGGGGTTGTGGTATCAAAATAATGCAAAATGGTTTTAATATATTGTTGTTTATCGCATTGAACAATAAAACTTAACAATAGGCCCTAACTTAATTAGTCATCATAACTAAAATTTTTAAAAGGAATCATAGAAATGTTACGTGTTTGAAGTTCCGAGCAGACTACAGAATACTCATTTCCCATCATGTATTTTTTCTTGTTGTTGCTGCGTTGTCTAATGCATTCATAAGAATTGTCATAATCCCCTCCCCCCCTCCCCTTTTCTCCCTGTCAGCAAAAATAATCAAACCCTGAACTCCTCCTTACTGCTTACGTAATACTTGAATTGCCCCTTCGCGTTATTTTTAATTTTAAGAATTGTACACTTGAGCAGTCAAAGATGCTTGTTTATAATTTTAAATCATCAGATTATTTTGCTTTGATGGATTTGAATTGGAGCAGGTGTTCAATATTATTGAAATATTTATTTTACGTGAATTTTATAAGTGAATACTGGATATCTAGCAATCAGTGCTTAATTTATGATGGAACTCAGCTCTGGTACTTCTTTGTTTTCAGTGAATACTTAAATATAGCCAGAGCTTATAAATATTGTGCACCACAACTTACCAGGACATTCGTGTATGTTTTATATTGTTGGTTGATAAAAAAAATGCTTAGCGAGTAAGATTTTCTGAAATTTTTTTTATAAATGTTTTTGCTATTTGTTCATTCATTAGATTTTACTTTATATATATGCATAGCTGCCAACTAATCCTTATCTGTGTTGCTACTAAATCTGGATAGTAATATTGACCTTATTTAATTGCAAAATTCTGCAATTAAACCATGTAAAGATTAGGCGAAGACTTCTGTTCGGAAGTACTGGTAACAAAAAAGTGGAATAGTTGAAAGCTATTTATAGACTGAATTTTCTGTAAACCTCAAGTCGAGGACACTAATGTAGAAACATTTGCCTTTTACTTCCGGTAAGTTAACCCTTACTTTTGGCGCCTTTGCTTGGCGAAGTTTGTTTGTTTACAAATTTGATGCTGTCAAATCTCGGTGTATTTCGGTTGCGCTAAAGGGGGAAAGCTAACGAATTTCGGGAGGGTGGGATACTTTTTCAGCCCCCAAAATAGGAGGTGCCCGAGCGAACACCGTGGGGGGAAACATGCTTGCTTCCCTTTTCGAAAAGGGTGGGCGAGTGTCGCCGGCCTGTATACTGACCAGCACTTCCTGGAAAAAGTTACATCTGTCTTGTGGAGATTGCGGGAATGAGGGGTGTTTGTATTATGCTAAAAGGTCACCTTGATAATCTTTTATCTGCTGAATTTTTATCGGGTTGAAAGAAGAAAATATTATAACTATCATTTTAATTTACGCTGGATATTTATCTTTGAAAACTGTATCTGCACAGAAACAAAGATTGTTATTTGTTTTAGAAATGTGAAATTATTGATTCAGTATTTTAACACAGCAGAAAAAAAAAAAAAAAAAAAAAAAACAGAATTGGAAAAAAAAAAATCTGATTTTAGTAAAATAGGATATATTTTTTTTAGATTAAAATTCTAATTGCATAAAGTACCTATGAATATGTTTAAAAGGAAAACCTAACTGGAAAAAAAGAAAGAAAAATCATGCATCAAGCATCAATTATGAAAAACTTTCCAACACATTCAGAATATTGTAACAAAAAACTTCGATAAGGGGAAAGATGATGTCAAAGAAAACATTTTAGAAACACATTCGAAAATTCAATTTCGGCAGTTACCATCTATAGTTGGAAAATAATTCATATTCTTTTGTGAATCCCTATATATGATCTATCTATTTGTATATTATATATATAATATATATTATGCTAAAATTTAATTCACTTAGGAAACGCTTAACAAGGTTGAAAACTCCTTTTGAACAATTTCGGCCAAAAAATGGAAATGTACTCGAATTGTTTTATTACAGCTCTATATATGATCTATATAATTTATGCACACCGAGTAATAAGCAAAAAATGAGTGGAATTTAAAAGTTCATACCACAACTGAAAACGCATTTCTAGCAATTATAGTTTATAGACACTACTGTATGTAACCGAATTATTTTGTGTGCTCCTGTAAATGAACGATCAATGCTATGCATACCATATTCTACAGTAAGTATCTTGTAGTGCACCTGATATATATATATATATATATATATCAATTTAAAGATGTTTGAAATAGTGTAACATCAATAAAATTCATTGCAAAAACCTCATAGACCCTAATGCCTAATGTAACGGAAATCTTTTGAGTGTCCCTGTGAACGAACTATGAATGCTAACGCACTTTATTTTCAATACCGAACATGTCATTATAAATCATAATAACATTTATCAATTGAATGGCAATCGGACTATATTTACTCAAGTTACAGCTCGAACAAACAGACAGACGGCCAGACAAACCGAATTCATAAACCCTTTTCAACAGTGTTGGAAAGTGTTAAAAACAATGATAAACTTAGTCAGTTTTCAGATTAATTACCGAGTATTAATTAGCAGTTAATTATACGGCTAAAATCATTTTATTAAGACTGTCCAACTTTGTTGAAAAGTGTTTATGAAATCGGTTTCTTTGTCTGTTCGTGCTAACTCGCGTAACTAGACTCGGATTGCCATGCAATTGATATACGTCATTGAAGTTTACTACGGCATGTTCCGTATTGAAGAGGAAGAGCGTAGCCTTTACAGGGACAATCTAAAGAATTCCATTACATTACGGTCTACAGAGAAACATCGTTTCGTGTTTATTTTAATAATGTTTCCCTATTTCAAATTAATATAGACCACTGACGTGCATTACAAGAGATTAACTATAGAATACTGTGTGTATACCATTCATCGTTCATGGACAGGGACACACAAAAGAATTCGGTAATGTCCGTTAACAATTACAACAATAACAATAATTGTTGCATGAAAGTGCTTTTTCAGTTGCTGAACGCGTTTTTAAATTGAACTTATCTTGTGGCGATTACTTGGTGTGTATCAGTTCTACAGATCCTATACAGAGCAGCACAAAAAGTCTCGAATATATTTCCATTTAATGACGGAAATTTCAGAAGGGAATTTTAAACTGTGCTACGCGTTTCCTAGCTGAACTAAAATTTAGAATTCTATGTAAGTCTATATACAAATCTATAGATCGTATTCAGGGCTGCACAAAAGAGTTCGGATAATTTTCCGAATAGTGTTGGTAATTCTTGAAATTGTGTTTTTAACACTTTCCAACATAGTTGAAAAGTGCTTATGAATTCGGTCTGTCTGTCTGTCCGTGCTCTAACTCGCGTAAATATATATGTATAATCATGCAATTGATAAATGCCAATGAGGTATACTATGAAATGTTCGGTATTGAAAATGTAGTGTGTAGCGTAGATGTGTTGTGTATAAATACTATAAATGATATGCAGGGCAACACAAAAGCTGTAGAGTTCATTTTCATTTATTGATAGAAATTAGTGAAAGGGAATTTACAACTGTGCTATGCATTTCCCACATTAAGTAAATTTTAGCATACTATACAGGGTGATTCATAAAAGATGGGCAGAACTTTAAGGGGTTATAGTACACTTAAAGACAAATAATATTAAATAGGAGACTAAGGGTCCCAGACGTATTCCCAAGGAGATAGGGGGCATTAAAGTTTAGGGTCGAAAATTTCAAATGATTATAAAACATGGAAAAATTGGTCGATTCGTTTGCGGTTTTTGCAAAAAATTTTCTTTATGCCAGTATTTTCTTGAAATAAAATTTTAAAGTTCAATTTCAAAAAATGCCGATAGGGGGCGCTTTAGACTTTGGAGTAACAAACAACTATTTTTTAACGTTATTTTTTGTATTTCTTTAAATGATTTCGAAAGCTTAGACTTAAACTTAAATTTTGATCTAAAAATCTGAGTCCTAACGAGTAGTTAAGTAGCGTAAACTGAAATTTGAAATTTGAAACCCTTCTCCCCCCAGAACAAAAATCAGTTATTCCCGATCTTTGTGTCGTAGATTAGGCTCTAACTACTGCCGCGTTTTGCTAAAATTATTCTTTATGTCAGTATTTTCTTGAAAATAAATTTTAAAGAAAATTTTCAAAAAATTCCGATAGAGGGCGCTTTAGACTTTGGAGTAACGAACAACTATTTTATACCGTTATTTTTTGTGTCTCATTAAATGCTTTCTAAAGCTTAGACTTAAATTTTCAGCCCAAAATCTGAATCGTTAGACGTGGTTAAGTTTCTGGGGAGAGGGGTTTGAAATTTCTACTCCTGAGCACAGTTCAGTTTACCATGTCCACACATTGTGTGCTGTGATACGAGGTAAAAAGACACAAATTAGGATTATGTTACCAAAGCATATTTATTAACATGTAATCACAATAAATGTTCAAAATTGTGACCACCAGAGGTTATGCACGCAGAACAACGGCGACGTATGGAACGGCGAACATTCGCGAAAACATCAGGCTTTTCGAGCACTTCCCCTACAGCGGCGGAAAGTCTGGCGACCAGTTCCTCGGGGGATTCAATGGGTGTCTCATACATAAGAGCCTTCAATCGTCCCCAAAAAAAGAAATCGAGGGGTGAAAGATCTGGCGAGCGAGCAGGCCAAGCAACAGGACCACCTCGACCAATCCATCTGTTCGGAAATGTGATGTCCAGATAGTTGCGGACGTCTCGTACGTAATGGGCTGGCGCTCCATCGTGCTGGAACCACATGACCCGCCGGATGCGTGGAGGAACAACGTTTAACAGGTCTGGCAGCACATGTTGCAGAAATGTGAGGTATGTTTTACCGTTGAGGTGTTCAGGAAGAAGGTACGGTCCGATTAGGTGGTCTCCGAGGATTCCTGCCCAAACATTGATGGAAAAGCGTCTCTGATGAGCATGTGGATACGTAGCATGTGGATTGACATCCGCCCATACATGTGCATTGTGTGTGTTAAATGTACCTTCACGTGTGAAGGTACATTCATCGGTGAAAAGCACAGTTCGTCCAAAATGTGGATTTAGCGCGTTCTGCTGCAGAAACCAGCGGGCGAATTCAATACGATTTGGATAATCCCCTGGAGACAGTTTCTGGACTCGTTGCACATGAAACGGGAGCAAATGTTTATCCTTCAGTACCCTCCAAGTCGTGGACTGTGAGGTATCCACCTGGCTAGCCACTGTTCGTGTACTTGTACTTGGCTGCGCCGCTACTACATCCAGAATGGCTTCTGCAACAACTACTGATTCGTCCTTTTTTGCACGACCTGCATTCGACCGGGAAGCGAGAAATGATCCCGTCTCACACAACTGTCTGTGCAAGCGCTCGAAAGTTTTGCGGTTAGGCAACCGCCTGTTAGGAAATCGCTCTCCGTACATTCGTTGTGCCTCTGCACCATTTCCATCTGCCGCTCCGTAAATTAAATGCATCTCAGCCTTTTCCTTATTCGTGAAGGGCACCATCTTCCGATTCATTACTACAGCGACTTACACTTGACTCACCGTTCAGTGGTTTTTATGCCTGAATCGTGTCGAAATTTTGCATACGTGTTCTTCTTCTTCCCCATTTGACATTTGCATACTTTCTGTTTCCTTCTTCACCCGGTGACTAGCGTCAGGAATGGAGCTTTAACGTTTGCATGAGCGACGTTTCCAACTGTGCCAGTGCCTTTATGAGTGAATTCCGACTATGCAGTCCTTGACGAAAGTTGTATTTTTGCCTCGTATCACAGCACAGAATCGTTGGGCATGGTTAAGTAGTGCAAACTGAACTATGTTCAGAAGTTGAAATTTGAACCCCTCTCCCCAGAAACTTAACCACGTCTAACGATTCAGATTTTGGGCTGAAAATTTAAGTCTAAGCTTTAGAAAGCATTTAATGAGACACAAAAAATAACGGTATAAAATAGTTGTTCGTTACTCCAAAGTCTAAAGCGCCCTCTATCGGAATTTTTTGAAAATTTTCTTTAAAATTTATTTTCAAGAAAATACTGACATAAAGAATAATTTTAGCAAAACGCGGCAGTAGTTAGAGCCTAATCTACGACACAAAGATCGGGAATAACTGATTTTTTTTCTGGGGGGAGAAGGGTTTCAAATTTCAAATTTCAGTTTACGCTACTTAACTACTCGTTAGGACTCAGATTTTTAGATCAAAATTTAAGTTTAAGTCTAAGCTTTCGAAATCATTTAAAGAAATACAAAAAATAACGTTAAAAAATAGTTGTTTGTTACTCCAAAGTCTAAAGCGCCCCCTATCGGCATTTTTTGAAATTGAACTTTAAAATTTTATTTCAAGAAAATACTGGCATAAAGAAAATTTTTTGCAAAAACCGCAAACGAATCGACCAATTTTTCCATGTTTTATAATCATTTGAAATTTCGGACCCTAAACTTTAATGCCCCCTATCTCCTTGGGAATACGTCTGGGACCCTTAGTCTCCTATTTAATATTATTTGTCTTTAAGTGTACTATAACCCCTTAAAGTTCTGCCCATCTTTTATGAATCACCCTGTATAGTATATATACAAATCTATAGATCATAAACAGGGCTGCACAAAAGTATTCAGATATTTTTTCGACTATTCAAGTTTCCCTCCAAATATGTCTTTTTATACACTCGATATGCTACTGTTCAAACTTTGATTATTTTCTTTGTCATTATCGGATTTATTAATTGTTTATCGTTCAATAAGTGAGCTATTAGAATTTTTTTGTATTTATTTTCTCTCAACTTTAATAATTATCTTTTAAGGCTTTGCCGCATAGTAAGCAAACCTACTGGGTGGGGCTGGTTGAACTTAAGCCGAAAGGTAGACTTCCCCGCCCGGTTTGACATTGACCTTGCATTGTTAATTATTTAATGTTCCCGGTACTGTAATCCCTTGTTTATTAATTAATTGTTAGACATCTTTCACCTTATTAAAAAGGGATTTTTTTAAAAAGTAGTCTGGACATCTTGGAAAGTATTTCATAATCTATGCTTGACTCATGGGTTTTCGCTCTTGTTTATTATAAAGTAGATTTTTTAAATGTCTAGTTGGAAATAGAAGAAAAGATATACAAGCATAAAAAGATTAATATTTACTCCACAATCTTCTCATGATGAATATGGAATAACATGCTGTTTGTCACTTGAAATAACGAAGATGAGTTTAAATTGACTTTAAAAGCTTTATATATATAAATTTTGGGTTCAATTAGAGGATTATTTATCATTACTATAGATTTATAAGTAGGGCAGGAAAATAATTAAATATTGTAGAGCTTGTATATTTTTCAACTTTGTGTACTTTGTACTGGGAAGGGAAAAGGAAAAAGCAAAAAAAAAAAAAAAAATCGGGAATGTGTGTGTGTGTGTGGGGGGGGGGGGATTTAAATGAGCAATTATATTGTTACAATAAAGAAACAAACAGAACAGAAAAGTTTTTAAAAAAAGTTTTAAAGATTTTTAAACTTGAGAAACTGGGGAGGGGAGAGGGGGGAGGGGGGATCAAAATGAGAGAAGGAAAAATATTTTGGGGGGAAAGAGGTTTGTTAGAAGATTGCCTAGTTATTTATCATTGCCAAATATTTATAACTGGGGCAGAAAAAAAATAAATGAAAGTTTTAAAGAGTAAAGAAATTTTGTGGTAGAAAATAGAAGGACAGAGGGGAGAAGCAATTTAGGGTGGTTTGTGGGGGGGGGAGTATTTTAAAAGAATATTCATTGTTATTATTAAAATAAAGTAACATAGTGCAAAAAGAGTTTACAAAAATTAAAGACACTTAATGATTTTTAATTTTGTGAGCTTCGGGGGGGGGGGGGGGATGATGTGAAGCAGAAACTGTATGGGGCTGGTAGGAGGTTTCTTAGATGATTAATTCTTTATTATTTTTCGTGGAAATAAAAAAATTAAATAGAACAGAAAATAAAATCTTTAAATTTTGTATGCTAAGAGGAAAGATTCGAAACGGGGGGGGGGGGGGAGGCATTCAGGTGGTTAATTATTGATTGTTACAATAAAGTAACAAATAGAGCAGAAAATTTTTAAAAGAACGTAGACTTTTAAAGATTTTTAATTTTGTGAGCTGAAGGGGGAGTAGGGAGGGGCGAGAGGTTAAAGAGGAGAAACTTATTTTTATTATTTTTTTTTATATTTTTTTTTTTCGGATTGGGCGGGTGGAGTTTATTAGATGACGGTTTTTTCACGTTACTAAAATATTTACAAATAGGACAAAAAATTTAAACTAGGGGGTTTTAAAGACTTTAATTTTTTTGTGCTTGGTAAGAAGGGGGGGGGGGGAGAGCAAAGGAGAAACGCCAATTTAGAATGGCGTGGAGGGGGAAATTTTATGATCGTTTATGTATTGTTAAAATAATGTAACAGAGCAGAAAATGTTTAAAAAAAATTAGAGAATTTTAAAGATTACACTACAGCATTATGTAGCGGATTTCTTTTGTGTGGCCCTGTAAATAAATAATAAATGGTTTGCACCCCATATTCTACAGAATACATGTTTTAGTATACATCAATACGTATCAGTTTTATTATGTTTGAAGTGGTATAACATAATTGAAATGCACTTGAAGCGATTTTTTCCCATTGTCCGTAATGTAAAGGAATACTTTTGACTATCCCTGTAAAAAAACTATAAATGCTAACACACTTACATTTCTATAGCGGTCATGCTGTAGTAAATGGTAATAAACATGAAGAAATTACAGGGAAATCCGAGTATATTTACGAGAGTTAGAGCACGGACAGACAAACCGAAATCAGAAATACTTTTCAACTATGTTGGAAAGTGTTAAAAAGCTGAATTTACATACATAACATTCTTGAAAACGTTTTATTTTTTACTTTTAATATTATTGTACTTTTACATTTAATCACTTGAGTTTTTTTAGAGTGCTTTAAATAGAGATATTTGTTCAAAGGATTATTTTACGAAACATCTAGCCGTGAGCCATGTTTTTTTTTTTTTTTTTTTTTTTTTTTTTTCATCGAAGTTCATTACTTTGAGAAATGAAGATTTATTTTTCGAGAAAACCAATTGATTGTAATACCCGTGTGGATTTTTTTTTAATTGTAATTCTGTACCTTTCCTTGATTACTGACTGACGGCGCCGATGAAGCCTGTCTACGCCTACCCCAATTGACGGTGCCTGGTGCGGGGGCACCACTCGCATGATCCTTTCTGCTGCTCTGATTTGAACATAGAAAAAATGAATTGCAATTTTTAAGTTAGGAAAATCGTTGAATGACGACAGTTTTTCTCCCCTCCCACATACTCGCCTCCTGGTTATTCAGTTGAAATCTCCAACTTTGACAACATTTTCAGATAGATGTTCTACCGTTATCGAAAAATGTAATATATATATATTTCCCCGCTCAACAACTCCAAACTCCAGTCACAGTGGTGGTTGGGGTAGGGGGGGGATTTTACATAATTTTTCTACAATTTTACAATTATGTAAAAATGCATGACAATCGAAGATGAACATAACATAATCTAAACTAATTCCTTAGGCTTGTAAAATAACTATGTGCAGCAAGTTTTTAAAATAACACGTTTTTATCTAGCATAAAAATCATTTCAGTTTAAAATGATATTAAATTAAATCTAATATAATTTGAAACATCAGCATTTTCTTTGAGTAATCAAGTTATTCACCCTTTTATATAAAATGGGAATACATACCAAGTATAATAAATTTCTTGATATTTCCAGTTAGCTTTTGACTTACTTAAAATTTAAAAATAAAAGAAATAATTGCTATGCTATAAAATATATAAAAAGTTGTACATTTCCTCCCTACATGTATTTTGATACTTCTCATATGAAATCAAGTGGCTTAAATAAATATATATATTATGCATGTATTCCTGATTTCTTATGAGGAAATCTACCTCACTTCTAGCTTTTTCATTTCATATTTTCTTTCATTTTCCGGTCTATAAATGTGCGATTGCCCAAATCTTGAATTATTTTTGCTTATTATAGCATGTACAAGAATGAAATATTAAATTTTTTGTGGAATCTATATAGTAATTTGGGCCCGACGATTCTGCTACGAAGTTCCACAAATATTTCATTAATTCACTTATTTTTTTCAATTTGATTTATCTTATCTTGGTCATAAATTTTATTTTTTCTTCTCCCTCTTTTGGATGTTATTCAAACAGGTATATATTCCTATTTCAATTTTTGATTTTTATTCCCCCATTTGTGTATGATGTTTCTGTATTGTCTTTTAACTGTTATATGCTTACATACTTTTATTTATTTATTTACACACACACACATATTACATTAGAGATGGGACAAATATTCGGCCACTATTCAGTATTCGGCCATTTTGTGAATATTCGCTTAACCGAATACTGAAGGCTAGTTGTTCGAATGTTTGAGCCGAATATTGTAAGATATCTCGCTGAATATTGCTGATATCTCGACGAGTATTACAGATATTTCGCCAAATAAATTCAGGATAAAAAATTTAAATAAAAATATTTTTTTGCATTTGGTCTCTCTAATTCAAACTGTCTATTTTCTAACACATTTATGAAGTTATATTCCTTCTTAATTGCGCAAAATTACAGTTATTCGTATACTACCATTTATTATATGTAAATATATATATTAGATTTATTTAATTCATATTGTTCCAACAGTTTGAGAGCATGCTTTTAATGCATGTTGAGTAAATTGTAGAACTTTTGTGTTGTTGTATATTGTATATATGCTGGTTCTATTGTCAAAGATTTTATTAAACAAATATATATTACTACTTTAACCAAATCTATTGCTTTAATTTAATTTGTAATTTAAGATAGAAAGTCTAGTTTCAGAAAATACTCATTCTTAGAAATTTGTTGATCACTATAGGGACACAAATATCTTCGCAAAAAAATTTATTTCGAACTAAAGGTTATTTCAGGAAAAATCTCACTATTTATTATGAGAGATATTATCATTTATTTTGAATTTAAGAGAGGATAAAAGTATCATTGTATAGTAAAGGTGAAGTTCATTCTTCATATTTTAATGGAAATAACACAAAGCTGTTATCAAATCCAAACTAGCTACTTTATGACATATTTTTAATTCATTTTTGTTCGGAAACGCATGAAATTGGCAGGTGTTCTTATTTAGAAACTTTGTGATCAGAAGATGATTTCCTTTTTTTTTTTCCTATAAAGGCAAATACTGTCAAAGTCGACATTTTGAACAGAATTTCTGACGCTGCAGCACGAGAAAGGTGAAAAACATTTCGTTACGTGACGCGAATCGCTTATAACGCGATAAGTAATGTATTTATCAAAAAATGGAAAACTCATCTCGATTCCAAATCGCTTCAATAATCAAGCCTGCCAATTTTATCAATTTGAGTTTAAGAATGAGTAAGAAAATGTGTCAGAAAGTTTCGCGTTGTTGAGCAGGTCATTTAAGAACCACCCTTAACATACCATCCTGATTTACAGCAAATCAATTTGATTTATCTAAGAACAAAATAATAAAATGCATTTTCTTAATTTTTTGTGCTAAAATAAATTATATAAATTCAAAAATGCTTTAACAGTGATAATGACTAATGAGTTCTTTTTTCAGATAAAATGTTTATGAATTTCTTTCCTGTAGATAAAATTGCGCTATTATAATTTATATGTGGTAAAAGTTGTTTTATTGTTAGCATAAAGCTATTTGAAGTATTACAAGAAATACATCAAGCTATTGGAAATTTAAATCACATAAATAAAAAAACAAAACAAATTTCTGTTTAATTATTTTCTTATTTTAAAATTGTATGTATAATAAAAAAATATTTTTTTTGGAGAAAAAAAAGGTTGTTTTTTGGCCTCAAATTGTTACTGAATATTCTGTATTCGGCCAAATCACTATTCCTCACATGACTATATAAATAATTTGCCCTGAAAATAGGTTACAAAGTTGAACTTTTATATTTTAAAATATATGTACATATATTAATTCAGTCACTTTTATATTTTAAAATATATATACATATATTAATTCAGTAACTAAATCGAAAATAGCTTCAGCTACTCTAACGTATAGATTTGTATAATTAGAAATTTATTTTCACGTTTGAAAAAAAAAATATATATATATATATATATGTTGCATAGATGTGGCTTGCAATATATATTTAATTGCATGGAAATTGAGAATAATTGAAAGTAATTCATTTTGATGTAACAACGAGTTAAAGGTGGTAAAGACCTTTGATATTTTTAATGTCATTAAAGAATAATCAATCACATTTAAAATTGATATCAAACTATTGCATAGACTTTTTGCATTTTAAATGTTAATGTATTATATTCATATTAGAGATGTAAAATTTCCTTGAAATTTTGAAGTGGCGGAAAAAAAAAACCAGTTTTTTCTGAAAAAATTTATTTCTTCCAAATGTTTTTCAAAAATAAGTTACATTTTCTTAAAAAATATAAAATTATAAACATTTTTTAAATTTCTGCATACTAAAAAATATTTTTTTTTTTTTTACTTTACATGAATATATTACAAAAAAGAAAAAAAAAAGTCAGCTTTTAAAAGTTTAGTTTTTCAGTCTGAGAATTTTCACAGTAGCTTTTCTTGCTTAATTTAACACCATTATTTGTAATATATCATGTCCATGTTGAAATGATTTTTCAGTTGCATTTCTTCAATTATCAGTAGAGAAAATTTTTAAAATAACAACAACAACAAAAAAAAATCTTATGAGTTTCAACCAATAACACTGCAGTTTGAAAGAAAATTTAAATTGCATTAAATATCACCTCAACATAGTATTGCTTAAGTATATAAATGATACCATTTGAATGAAACAAATTATTGTAGTTGTGACATTATAAATATTATCATTTTATCTTCCATTCCTTAAAAATGTATACTAATTTACAATATTGCATTTTTTTTCTCCTAACAATTATAGAATTTTCATTTCCGATGTATTTAGTTTTGGTATAAGCTTTCCAGTCTAAACCTAAACTAACCCTATATGTTTTGGTTTTAGTTTAAGTTTTAGATTCTTAATACCAAAGTAATATATATACGTATGTATATTTCTTTAATGATATTTATAAAACAGGTGGATTTTTTAATACTTTGAAATATTTAGTTGAAAACAATTTTATCAGAAAATTTACATTTTCTTTGCAAAGTTTGTTTCTATGCATTTAAATTTAAAAAATATCTATACAGTTAGATAAGTCTTAGAATCGATATTTTAAATAAAAGGAAGAGAAGATACAAAAGTTTGAAAAGACTAAATAATTTCAATTGCATGTTATTAAAAAAGTTAAATATTTCTGGAGATTATCATCTGATTACATGAAAAATCGCAGCTATGCCAGTAAAAATAAATGCATGTTTCAAGTTTTATATTCAATTTTTAAACTATCAAGGTTCTATCATTTCAAAATTTCAAGGAAATTTTACATCTCTAATATGAATATAATACATTAACATTTAAAATGCAAAAAGTCTATGCAATAGTTTGATATCAATTTTAAATGTGATTGATTATTCTTTAATGACATTAAAAATATCAAAGGTCTTTACTACCTTTAACTCGTTGTTACATCAAAATGAATTACTTTCAATTATTCTCAATTTCCATGCAATTAAATATATATTGCAAGCCACATCTATGCAACATATATATATATATATATATATATATATATATATATATATATTTTTTTTTTTTTTTTTTTTTTTCAAACGTGAAAATAAATTTCTAATTATACAAATCTATACGTTAGAGTAGCTGAAGCTATTTTCGATTTAGTTACTGAATTAATATATGTATATATATTTTAAAATATAAAAGTGACTGAATTAATATATGTACATATATTTTAAAATATAAAAGTTCAACTTTGTAACCTATTTTCAGGGCAAATTATTTATAGGGATGTGAGGAATAGTGATTTGGCCGAATACAGAATATTCAGTAACAATTTGAGGCCAAAAAACAACCTTTTTTTTCTCAAAAAAAAATATTTTTTTATTATACATACAATTTTAAAATAAGAAAATAATTAAACAGAAATTTGTTTTTTTTTTTTATTTATTTATGTGATTTAAATTTCCAATAGCTTGATGTATTTCTTGTAATACTTCAAATAGCTTTATGCTAACAATAAAACAACTTTTACCACATATAAATTATAATAGTGCAATTTTATCTACAGGAAAGAAATTCATAAACATTTTATCTGAAAAAAGAACTCATTAGTCATTATCACTGTTAAAGCATTTTTGAATTTATATA
Organism: Maratus michaelseni; assembly: GCA_963931845.1. Taxonomy (NCBI): domain Eukaryota; kingdom Metazoa; phylum Arthropoda; class Arachnida; order Araneae; family Salticidae; genus Maratus; species Maratus michaelseni. The sequence goes on along the minus strand of CAWVPG010000266.1, from coordinate 5,704 downwards.
ATTTATTTTAGCACAAAAAATTAAGAAAATGCATTTTATTATTTTGTTCTTAGATAAATCAAATTGATTTGCTGTAAATCAGGATGGTATGTTAAGGGTGGTTCTTAAATGACGTGCTCAACAACGCGAAACTTTCTGACACATTTTCTTACTCATTCTTAAACTCAAATTGATAAAATTGGCAGGCTTGATTATTGAAGCGATTTGGAATCGAGATGAGTTTTCCATTTTTTGATAAATACATTACTTATCGCGTTATAAGCGATTCGCGTCACGTAACGAAATGTTTTTCACCTTTCTCGTGCTGCAGCGTCGAAAATTCTGTTCAAAATGTCGACTTTGACAGTATTTGCCTTTATAGGAAAAAAAAAAAAGGAAATCATCTTCTGATCACAAAGTTTCTAAATAAGAACACCTGCCAATTTCATGCGTTTCCGAACAAAAATGAATTAAAAATATGTCATAAAGTAGCTAGTTTGGATTTGATAACAGCTTTGTGTTATTTCCATTAAAATATGAAGAATGAACTTCACCTTTACTATACAATGATACTTTTATCCTCTCTTAAATTCAAAATAAATGATAATATCTCTCATAATAAATAGTGAGATTTTTCCTGAAATAACCTTTAGTTCGAAATAAATTTTTTTGCGAAGATATTTGTGTCCCTATAGTGATCAACAAATTTCTAAGAATGAGTATTTTCTGAAACTAGACTTTCTATCTTAAATTACAAATTAAATTAAAGCAATAGATTTGGTTAAAGTAGTAATATATATTTGTTTAATAAAATCTTTGACAATAGAACCAGCATATATACAATATACAACAACACAAAAGTTCTACAATTTACTCAACATGCATTAAAAGCATGCTCTCAAACTGTTGGAACAATATGAATTAAATAAATCTAATATATATATTTACATATAATAAATGGTAGTATACGAATAACTGTAATTTTGCGCAATTAAGAAGGAATATAACTTCATAAATGTGTTAGAAAATAGACAGTTTGAATTAGAGAGACCAAATGCAAAAAAATATATTTATTTAAATTTTTTATCCTGAATTTATTTGGCGAAATATCTGTAATACTCGTCGAGATATCAGCAATATTCAGCGAGATATCTTACAATATTCGGCTGAAACATTCGAACAACTAGCCTTCAGTATTCGGTTAAGCGAATATTCACAAAATGGCCGAATACTGAATAGTGGCCGAATATTTGTCCCATCTCTAATGTAATATGTGTGTGTGTGTAAATAAATAAATAAAAGTATGTAAGCATATAACAGTTAAAAGACAATACAGAAACATCATGCACAAATGGGGGAATAAAAATCAAAAATTGAAATAGGAATACATACCTGTTTGAATAACATCCAAAAGAGGGAGAAGAAAAAATAAAATTTATGACCAAGATAAGATAAATCAAATTGAAAAAAATAAGTGAATTAATGAAATATTTGTGGAACTTCGTAGCAGAATCGTCGGGCCCAAATTACTATATAGATTCCACAAAAAATTTAATATTTCATTCTTGTACATGCTATAATAAGCAAAAATAATTCAAGATTTGGGCAATCGCACATTTATAGACCGGAAAATGAAAGAAAATATGAAATGAAAAAGCTAGAAGTGAGGTAGATTTCCTCATAAGAAATCAGGAATACATGCATAATATATATATTTATTTAAGCCACTTGATTTCATATGAGAAGTATCAAAATACATGTAGGGAGGAAATGTACAACTTTTTATATATTTTATAGCATAGCAATTATTTCTTTTATTTTTAAATTTTAAGTAAGTCAAAAGCTAACTGGAAATATCAAGAAATTTATTATACTTGGTATGTATTCCCATTTTATATAAAAGGGTGAATAACTTGATTACTCAAAGAAAATGCTGATGTTTCAAATTATATTAGATTTAATTTAATATCATTTTAAACTGAAATGATTTTTATGCTAGATAAAAACGTGTTATTTTAAAAACTTGCTGCACATAGTTATTTTACAAGCCTAAGGAATTAGTTTAGATTATGTTATGTTCATCTTCGAATGTCATGCATTTTTACATAATTGTAAAATTGTAGAAAAATTATGTAAAATCCCCCCCCCCCACCTACCCCAACCACCACTGTGACTGGAGTTTGGAGTTGTTGAGCGGGGAAATATATATATATTACATTTTTCGATAACGGCAGAACATCTATCTGAAAATGTTGTCAAAGTTGGAGATTTCAACTGAATAACCAGGAGGCGAGTATGTGGGAGGGGAGAAAAACTGTCGTCATTCAACGATTTTCCTAACTTAAAAATTGCAATTCATTTTTTCTATGTTCAAATCAGAGCAGCAGAAAGGATCATGCGAGTGGTGCCCCCGCACCAGGCACCGTCAATTGGGGTAGGCGTAGACAGGCTTCATCGGCGCCGTCAGTCAGTAATCAAGGAAAGGTACAGAATTACAATTAAAAAAAAAATCCACACGGGTATTACAATCATTTGGTTTTCTCGAAAAATAAATCTTCATTTCTCAAAGTAATGAACTTCGATGAAAAAAAAAAAAAAAAAAAAAAAAAAAACATGGCTCACGGCTAGATGTTTCGTAAAATAATCCTTTGAACAAATATCTCTATTTAAAGCACTCTAAAAAAACTCAAGTGATTAAATGTAAAAGTACAATAATATTAAAAGTAAAAAATAAAACGTTTTCAAGAATGTTATGTATGTAAATTCAGCTTTTTAACACTTTCCAACATAGTTGAAAAGTATTTCTGATTTCGGTTTGTCTGTCCGTGCTCTAACTCTCGTAAATATACTCGGATTTCCCTGTAATTTCTTCATGTTTATTACCATTTACTACAGCATTACCGCTATAGAAATGTAAGTGTGTTAGCATTTATAGTTTTTTTACAGGGATAGTCAAAAGTAATCCTTTACATTACGGACAATGGGAAAAAATCGCTTCAAGTGCATTTCAATTATGTTATACCACTTCAAACATAATAAAACTGATACGTATTGATGTATACTAAAACATGTATTCTGTAGAATATGGGGTGCAAACCATTTATTATTTATTTACAGGGCCACACAAAAGAAATCCGCTACATAATGCTGTAGTGTAATCTTTAAAATTCTCTAATTTTTTTAAAACATTTTCTGCTCTGTTACATTATTTTAACAGTACATAAACGATCATAAAATTTCCCCCTCCACGCCATTCTAAATTGGCGTTTCTCCTTTGCTCTCCCCCCCCCTTCTTACCAAGCACAAAAAAATTAAAGTCTTTAAAACCCCCTAGTTTAAATTTTTTGTCCTATTTGTAAATATTTTAGTAACGTGAAAAAACCGTCATCTAATAAACTCCACCCGCCCAATCCGAAAAAAAAAATATATATATAAAAAAAAATAATAAAAATAAGTTTATCCTCTTTAACCTCTCGCCCCTCCCTACTCCCCCTTCAGCTCACAAAATTAAAAATCTTTAAAAGTCTACGTTCTTTTAAAAATTTTCTGCTCTATTTGTTACTTTATTGTAACAATCAATAATTAACCACCTGAATGCCTCCCCCCCCCCCCGTTTCGAATCTTTCCTCTTAGCATACAAAATTTAAAGATTTTATTTTCTGTTCTATTTAATTTTTTTATTTCCACGAAAAATAATAAAGAATTAATCATCTAAGAAACCTCCTACCAGCCCCATACAGTTTCTGCTTCACATCATCCCCCCCCCCCCCCCGAAGCTCACAAAATTAAAAATCATTAAGTGTCTTTAATTTTTGTAAACTCTTTTTGCACTATGTTACTTTATTTTAATAATAACAATGAATATTCTTTTAAAATACTCCCCCCCCCCCCACAAACCACCCAAAATTGCTTCTCCCCTCTGTCCTTCTATTTTCTACCACAAAATTTCTTTACTCTTTAAAACTTTCATTTCTTTTTTTTCTGCCCCAGTTATAAATATTTGGCAATGATAAATAACTAGGCAATCTTCTAACAAACCTCTTTCCCCCCAAAATATTTTTCCTTCTCTCATTTTGATCCCCCCTCCCCCCTCTCCCCTCCCCAGTTTCTCAAGTTTAAAAATCTTTAAAACTTTTTTTAAAAACTTTTCTGTTCTGTTTGTTTCTTTATTGTAACAGTATAATTGCTCATTTAAATACCCCCCTCCCCCCCCCCCACACACATTCCTGATTTTTTTTTTTTTGCTTTTTCCTTTTCCCTTCCCAGTACAAAGTTACACAAAGTTGAAAAATATACAAGCTCTTCAATATTTAATTATTTTCCTACCCTAATTATAAATCTATAGTAATGATAAATAATCCTCTAATTGAACCCAAAATTTATATATATAAAACTTTTAAAGTCAATTTAAACTCATCTTCGTTATTTCAAGTGACAAACAGCATGTTATTCCATATTCATCATGAGAAGATTGTGGAATAAATATTAATCTTTTTATGCTTGTATATCTTTTCTTCTATTTCCAACTAGACATTTAAAAAATCTACTTTATAATAAACAAGAGCGAAAACCCATGAGTCAAGCATAGATTATGAAATACTTTCCAAGATGTCCAGACTACTTTTAAAAAAAATCCCTTTTTAATAAGGTGAAAGATGTCTAACAATTAATTAATAAACAAGGGATTACAGTACCGGGAACATTAAATAATTAACAATGCAAGGTCAATGTCAAACCGGGCGGGGAAGTCTACCTTTCGGCTTAAGTTCAACCAGCCCCACCCAGTAGGTTTGCTTACTATGCGGCAAAGCCTTAAAAGATAATTATTAAAGTTGAGAGAAAATAAATACAAAAAAATTCTAATAGCTCACTTATTGAACGATAAACAATTAATAAATCCGATAATGACAAAGAAAATAATCAAAGTTTGAACAGTAGCATATCGAGTGTATAAAAAGACATATTTGGAGGGAAACTTGAATAGTCGAAAAAATATCTGAATACTTTTGTGCAGCCCTGTTTATGATCTATAGATTTGTATATATACTATATAGTATGCTAAAATTTACTTAATGTGGGAAATGCATAGCACAGTCGTAAATTCTCTTTCACTAATTTCTATCAATAAATGAAAATGAACTCTACAGCTTTTGTGTTGCCCTGCATATCATTTATAGTATTTATACACAACACATCTACGCTACACACTACATTTTCAATACCGAACATTTCATAGTATACCTCATTGGCATTTATCAATTGCATGACTATACATATATATTTACGCGAGTTAGAGCACGGACAGACAGACAGACCGAATTCATAAGCACTTTTCAACTATGTTGGAAAGTGTTAAAAACACAATTTCAAGAATTACCAACACTATTCGGAAAATTATCCGAACTCTTTTGTGCAGCCCTGAATACGATCTATAGATTTGTATATAGACTTACATAGAATTCTAAATTTTAGTTCAGCTAGGAAACGCGTAGCACAGTTTAAAATTCCCTTCTGAAATTTCCGTCATTAAATGGAAATATATTCGAGACTTTTTGTGCTGCTCTGTATAGGATCTGTAGAACTGATACACACCAAGTAATCGCCACAAGATAAGTTCAATTTAAAAACGCGTTCAGCAACTGAAAAAGCACTTTCATGCAACAATTATTGTTATTGTTGTAATTGTTAACGGACATTACCGAATTCTTTTGTGTGTCCCTGTCCA